>CANTUT010000200.1:1390000-1655000 GCA_947687605.1 Reutealis trisperma
GTTAGCTGCACATGGAATTCATTACTTACATAGACCAGGACCAACACTTCAAGATACTGGCTTTTTTATTCTTCCAGTGCGTGCTGCTGTTGTGAATAGTTTGGCTTCTTCACACTTGATGTTAAAGTGTATCTACATTTGGTTCATTTGTTTTCTTTTTCTGTCCATTTCAGGAACTTGGTCAGGATAATTCTTATATAAGTGAGACTTCGTTCACTTTCATCTTTTGTTCTTTTGTGTTGGTAAGGTTTTAAAGTCCTGTTATTATTTTTAATTAAGTTATCTAGACATATTTTTCAATACTTTTTTCTGTTGTTGCCAGATAATTTCACTGTATTCTACCTGCATTATCAGATAATTAATGCTACTGGTGTTTTTAGTAATGTCAATTCCACTCATTTGATGTTTCTATTTGTCTTATTAGTTGCATGCTGGCTGAAATTTCATTAAATTGTTTCCCTTTATCTCTCTCCTTTGCATATTAACTGAAGTATTACATTCATGATAGTCTATCTCTCTCTCTCTCTCTCTCTGTCTTATTTGAGAAACAAGATATAATGTAGTAATTGACACACTGGTGGTTTTAGTAATGTCATGCTCATTCGATGTTTCTGTTTGTCTTATTAGTAGCATCGATGTTTCTGTTTGTCTTATTAGTTGCATGCTGATTGAAATTTCATTAAATTATTTCCCATTATCTCTCTTCTTTACAGATTAACTGAAGTATTACATGCGCGATATAGTCTCTCTCTCTCTCTCTCTCTCTCTCTCTCTCTTATTTGAGAAGGAAGATATAATCTAGATTGTCATAGTTCACATAGGCTTATTTTACAAAAAAAATAGTTTGCACAAGTTCCTTGAATTTCTCAAGGCCCTTGCCACTTGTTTCTTTGCATCAACAACAATCTTTCAAGGATTGAGATCATGCTTTATTTTCTGATAGACTAAAACTAGTGGATTATGATTTGTTCTTTCATGGTTCATCTGATGATAGGATGCTAATGTGTTGAATCTCATAATTAGAGAGAATGAAATACATTCAAGCTTCTTGTTTTTTACTTAACTGTTCCTCATATTATTAAGTAGCTTAATCTAAATGACCTGCTACTAATACAAGAATAGTTGTTGATTGCTCTAATGAGTGTTGGATTTGTTGCAGTGGACTTTTCACCCTTTTGTTTTTCAGCACAAAAAAATATACACAGCTCTAATCTGGTGCAGGGTTCTCACTTATTTAGTGGTAAGTAGTTTTCAGTTTCTTGTGTTTTCATGAGATCATTCTGATTTCAACAATCATGAATTCCACACTTTCTATTGAAAACAACTATTTGTGCCTTTCGTATTCAAAGAGAAACACAGAGATAATTATTTTGTCTGAAACTTGCATACTGTTTCATGAGTTCTTTTTATATAATTGATATTGAGTATCTGTAACTCTCTGTAGTCACTAAAAAGAGGAGAATAACATATAATAATACTCACTTTATACCTATAGCAAGGAGATGGCTTCTTTCAGTCATGACTATGACTATTTTTTTCTTACCTTGTTTTTTCTAGATCACCCACTCACACTGGCTCTGGAATGATGGAGAAATGTTTCTTTCTGATGTTCTGGTATCTTCGGCTTATAATTCATTTTAGGAATCTATTTTTGTCCCTTTTAGGCTTGTCAGATGCTCCGGATACTTACATTCTTCTCAACTCATCTTCCTGGTCCAAATTACCACTGCCGTGAGGTAAAATTTTATAGAACTTGGCACAATATGCTGGCAATTTCATTTAATTTTAGGACTTTTTATGCTACCCTTTTGTGATTGTGTTTTTGTTGAAATTATCTTCTTGTAATTAAAACAATTTTTTACAATCAGGTACAACTGTCTCTTTCAGGGCTCAAAACTTGCCAGGATACCACCTCCAGAGAGGGCAATTGAATTGCTCACAATCAACTGTATGTTTTGAATGTCAAACTGCTTTTTGTTTCCATTACTTGCGCACACATGTGCATATTATTGTATTAAGCTTCTTACTTTCGTTGGGACAATGATGCTCATTTGACTTGCATTAATGTACAGTTTCCCGAGGAGTGAATTATGGCTGTGGTGATTTGATTTTTTCATCACACATGATTTTCACCATAGTGTTTGTGCGCACATATCATAAATATGGAACAAGGAGGTAAATTCACTTGTCCATTATTGACTTTTTTCCCTTAATTTGAAGGGGTGTTTGAATGGAGCCAGAGTAGCTCCATGCATCACTGCTATGATGCTTCTTGCTGTGTGGCATTCTATTAGGTGTATAGACTGATTTCCAACTCTGTGCCACTTTGGCATTCTCTGCAGGTGCATAAAGCAGTTTGCTTGGTTACTTGCTGTGGTTCAGAGCCTTCTTATTTTAGCATCTCGCAAACATTACACAGTTGATGTTGTTGTTGCATGGTAAAAGGAGGATCCAATTTTTTTACTTAGATTTAGCTCCATAGGAACTTTTACTGATTGACTTCATGTTGTTTAATGTTTATGCAGGTATACTGTAAATTTGGTAGCATTCTGTATCGACAAGAAAGTCCCAGGTTGGCATTTCATGCTAGTTTCTTTCTTGATGTGTCTGTTTGTTGAACTCTACATTCATTGGATCAGTTGCCTTAGATAAACTTACATTGTGGACCATGTGAAGATAAGAACGTTGTCTGTTCAAAGTGAAATTTACTTGTTTAGAGCTAGATTGAGCCTTTAGGAAAAAATTATTGGACCACCTGCTATAATTTGAAGGTTGATTATTTAAAAGCCCAATTGAAATAATATATATATATATATATATATATATATATATATATATATATATATATATAACTTGTTAAATTTTGTCAATTATTAAATCCAAAATAATGAAATCATATTTAAAAAAAAAAAAAAAAAAAGGCCTGTAAATTTAACTTCTGTCGAATTCTATCAGGTGGAAGTCTTTCCATTAATCTATTTACCCTAGTTACCAGAGCCTATTTCTCACTCCTATTCATACAATTATTGGTGCATAAAACACCCAATATTGGATCCATCAAATTTGATATTTATGCTAATAATACTTCTATCATACCTTACTTTATAGTAGAATCAATAAAAAAAAAAAAAAAGGTTATATCTGAATTTATGTGCATTTCATTTCAAGGCTTGAAAGTAAATCATAAAATGTTATCCAAAGGTTATGATTAAGGAATGGCCAATTTACACCCACCCTTACCTTAATCTTTCTTGAGAACAACAAGGATAGAAGTTTTTCTTGACTTTTATTTATCATTGTTGATTACAAATCTACAAACTTGAGAAATTGATGAAGATTACTTATGAGTGTATTTTGGATATTATATTTAGAGCTATGCATGTTATTTAACCTGTTTAAAATAAAATTTGAACTTCTTACTTAGTAACTCAAATTGTTTTTTTTGCAGAATTGCCTGACCGATCCACTGGACTTGCATCTCTATCATTGCTACCTGTGAGTAAAGATAAGGATGGCAAGAGCATGGAAGAGCACCACAAATTATTGAATGGGGTTTCTGTTGAGATTGCAAATTGAGTTCAGATTGATTATTGAAAGCTTTCAATTAAAATACCGGGTGGTTTCACCTCCAGTTGCTTCCCTTTTGGCACTTTGAAATTGTTAAATATGCCTGCAGAGTCACAGAACATAAATGGATTACAAGCTTAGGAACCTTATCATTGGTGAATTGTACATAAACATCAGCAAAATGCTGAAGATAGCTCTGCTGGTGTTACTGCATTTGGTTAGTGCCTAATTTTTTCTATTCAAATCAATGGATCCTCACCTGGCTGATAAATTATTTCAAAATGGAATGAATTTTTTTTTTTTTTTTTTTTACATATATTTATAACGTTCAACTCTTCTCTTTTATTTTTATTTTTTTTTATTTCTTTCGACTGCATAATTGATCACGGAAGCAGAAGGTATAGTTTCTTATATACAGGGGAGAACATGTTACATCAGGGAGAAAGAGCATTGCCCTTGGACAGCATGCTATGTTTGAGCTGTGAAGAAAACTGCTAAAATTTTGGTCCACAAATTTTGAGCTGATAGGTGTGTATGGATGAAGCAAGAAAAGAAAATAAATAAATAAATAACAAGAGGGAACATGATTATGTTGACAGTTTCACATTAAGAAGAGAATGACCTTAAATTTTTATAAGGTTGGATGCCTCTTTAGGCCAACTGGGGCTGGCATAAGCCAATGATTCAATACAATAATGCTTCTTGTCTGTGTCCCACACTGTCATCATCTTCTACAATTTCTTTCTCTTTTGATTGGAAGTTGAAATGTAATTTTAACGTTGGAGACAGCACTTGTTAAATCACATGCATGCCTGTGTTTTCTCTCCCCATCAAAGCCACTGTACTCTTTCCCTTTTTAGCTCTTTATCTTTAGTATTAATATGATTTTTTTTTCTTTCTTGCTTTACCAATGTCAAATTTACCGAGTAGGGAGATAACTTTTATCTTCTTGCACTTTCAATCTTTGGCCAATTGGTCTTAAATTCAAAAGCCTGTGTCAACTGCACCACCTTTGAAAATAGAAGGTTGTTTCTTAGTCAAAGTCCATCCCTAGTAGGTCCTCCATTTTTCCCCTCTGATTTTTCAGTGTTATTATGGCCAAATTATATGATTTGATCCTACATGGTCAAGTGTTTCACTAAGAACAGCAGTTCATTTTTTTTGGTTAAACCACTTTTTCATTTTTAGTTAATTTGACCCAACTGAAATTCAAACTTGCAATATTATAGTCTTGAAAACGAGTACCATTTAACTAAAATACTCGACTGTTTTTCTTCAATACTATTTAAAAAGAGTTTTTTTTTTTTTTTTTTAACGACATATACACATACGGATTAAGAACATATTTAAAAAGATTTATAGCTTGAAAAATGAAAATTTCATTTCTTAACTTTTTGAATACTTTTCAAACGAGAAACAGTTTATCGTTAGATTAGTAGTTCAGTAGTCGAGTGTCTATCTTATAATATAAAATGTCAAATATTTAAATCCTGACAAGTCCAATACTTTTTAATGAACTTTCAATATATATATAAAAAAAAAAGGAAAAACAGTCTCAAACTCAATCCGAGTTAAATTGTTAGTACTTGTTGCAAGTGTTAGAAAAAGATTACATGTGCCAGGTTGTTTGATGAACATGTGAAAGAAGTGGTCCATGAACGTAGGTTTATGTTTTATATGCATTAAGGATTTGTGGTACAATCATGAAGTGGGAAAAGAGGATAAGTAAAATAAAAATAATTGAGCTCTGCCCTTATGCTTCCCAAATCCAAGAACCTTATTGCTGATCTATGTCTTAAAGTCCCCATACAGATCCTTAGGAGCATCCTCATTGTCTGTGCTCAAAATCTCAGCAGGAGCAAATATGCTAAACAGTAGGGCATATATATATTTTTTAATTATGTGTTCGTACAGTGCCCTAATATTGTTGTTTTTTTACCCCTAAGTGGGCTCCCCTGCCCTGTATTTGTAGGGTAGAAAGAGTAGTGAGACCACAGTCTCTTGTGAGTGTTCTTGCATGGACTAGATGATGGCAATGTGAAAGAAAAATTAAAAGATTATGTTGATCTTGAGTCAATTGAGCTGGAAAAAGTTTGCCAAAAGAAAGATCCTAACCTTGGGTTGGGTAGTTTTTCATCATTTGATCCATCCCTTACTTAAGACCTCAATTATTCTATGATCCATATTATATAATCTCTGGGTTTACTTATAAAACTGTTTATTTTAATAATATTTCAGCCAAATACATCTTATAATTTAAAAAGAAAAAAAATTAGATAAATTAATTCGTACTTTCTTTGTTCACAAACTATAATTCACTTTTATTTTAGTACAAAAATTAAGAATTTTTATTTCTTTTACTATTTTATTCTTATTATAACAATTAATAATATTAATTATTTTATAATTACGTGATTGATCACAATTATTCTAAAGGGTATATTTAAAAATATAATAATAAATTTAAATTGAAAAGAAAAGTAGACTATTTTTTTAGACAATTCAAAAAGAAAATGTGAATTACAATTTATGAACAAAATAAGTAATTATTTTTCTAAAACTGATAAGTCTTAGTATAGTAAAATATATTTAGACTTAAGGTCTGTTTAGTTTAATGATTATAATTAGTTATTGGCAACTAACAATCAATTATCGGTAGCCAACAATTGAAGGGCTAAATACTAACTGCTAAAAATTTTAACTGTTACAATTTTAATTATAATTTTAAAACATTAAGAGGTTAGATAGGCCGTAATGAAATATAATATAATATAATTAAATTAATTTTTAATATAGTTTTATATTAGAAGTTCATTTAATTATATTACATTACATCTCATTATGGTTTACCAAATGCATTCTAACTATTAGATCTTGAAATGTTACTCTAATTATTAATTTTACCAAAGACTTCCAACAGCTAATCCAGATAGACAGTATCCTTAATATATCAAAATAATAATGTGTCTCTTTTAAGCGCTCATAATGTTAAAAAGTCTCTTTGCATGGAAACATATTTAAACTTGGTATTTGATTAAGACATTTCTTTACTTGGAAAAAAAGAAAAAGAACATCAAGAGAGGGAGTGTGACTAATGTTAAAGATTGCTAAAGTAATCTTGATTATGATATATTATCATGGTTGTTCGCCTATAAATAAACATTTGGGTTTGGTACTTAAAACAGCTTTTAATATTTTATAAACATAATTACTAAAAGTTTCAAATAGGAAAGTTTTGCTTAGCAGCAGACAGTCTGGTTTGATCTTTGCCATCTTATAATTGTTTAAACAAAACAAAATTCAGCAAGTTCTAAGCTTACTTGCTGGCAGGAATGGGCACAAGTAAAGGAAAGCATATGCTTATTTCACTCTATATATTAGTTGTACAAACAACAATAAATAATGGAGTGAAATTCTTAAAATATTTTTTTTATTAATTTCATAATAGCTTTTTTAATAATTGTATATTTAAATATATTTTTTTTGTGCTAGCCACAAATATCTTTATGCGTTTGGCGTGAGACTAATCCTGCTTAAGTCAAGTGAAACCATATAAATGACAAAAGTATTTTTATTGAGTATTTAACGTAGTTGCATTCTCAAGACTCGAATATAAGATCCTGGTTAATTTAGAACAGTTCTTTTATTAGCTGATTTACATACTCAATGATTATAGTTAAATGTTTAAATGTAAGTGAAAATAATATGTATTTGGAAGAAATTTTTTTTAAGACTTTTTAAATCTATTCAATTATTTAAAAATATACTCTTTCAGTCTCAAAAATATTGTCTACTATTCATTTTTAAGATATCTCAAAACACTTACCCATTATAAAAATAGTTATAATTATTTATCTATTTTATCTTTATTAATGGAAATGTGTGTATTTTCAAAATTAATAATAAAGATAGTAATAAATAAGTATATATAAGGATATAAGTGAAAAAATATAATAAAATTTATGAGTTGGCAAGTAATTAATGATATTTTTTTAAACTGTGTGATAAAAAAAGTGAATAATCTTTTTAGGACGGAGAGAGTATTTGAATTAAAGTTTTAAAATAAGGGACATTTATTTTCATTAAATTTTTCTTAAAGTAAATTAAATGTGTCTAAGAGTTTAATATTTAATGCTTCCCCCAGCTACAATAATTGAAATAAAACTAGAAAGTTTAGTCAATGCATCTCCAAAAAAATAAAAAGCAAGTAGCCCTTGAATAATTGAGGGGTGTCATAAATAAAAAGGACATTGGAAAATTTCCCATCAATATATGGAATTCTTTTTTATATTTTATTTTTCCTGCCTTTTGAGGCAAAACTATAAAGCATTGCTTTCCTTTCTTTCCCTTAATCCAAAAGAAGTGTAAAGTGCAAGCATTGAATGCTCTTTTTTTCTTTTCTTTTCCCCTTTTAAAGTGAGGATAATATAGAAATTAGGTATAGTCTTCCCTTTCTATAAAACAAAAAGGAAAATATAAAAAGAGTTAAAATAGTAAGAGAAAAATAAAAAGTAGAAAATTAGTATTAGAAGAAAAATCACACTTTTTTTTTTTTTATTCCTAGCTAGGATGTGCATGTGTCCTACCTATATGAGACACAATTAAACCATATAGAAATAAAATATTGATACTTGATATTTAATTTAGATATGTCAACATTCTTCAAAGTTAAAAATCTTTCCACTAAGAATTTTTTATTTTTTTTATCCAAGAATTCTTATTTTATTGTGTATATCAAAATATTTTTATATCAATATTTACCTCAATTAAAATTAAATCTTCTTTTTGAATGAATTTAAATATATATTTTTATGGATATTTAATATAGAAAAAAAAAAAAGCCCAAATTTTGATCATTGAAAAGGACCCACAAACCATAGAATTTAAAAAAAAAAAAAAACCTTTTTAACTCTAACTATTATGCTTTTCCTATCAACAATAAAAGTAATTTTTATATGTAATTATAAGACCTATTTATAGCTTATATTCAACACTAATGACACCTATAGACCTATTGCTATAAAATTTATATGAAGATGGAGTTTGTAATTTGAAATAACCACTTGGTGGAGTTTATGTTAAGTTTATAATTTTATCATTTGATCATAATTAATTTTTTTTTTTATCTATGAAATCGTTACTTTTCAAATTAAGATAAAATTTGATAAAACTGAAAATTAAGTTCTAAATTTTAAGTATTGAATAAAATAAGTGATGTAAATTTTAAATAGTAAAATATTTAAAAACTTAATCATTTAGTATTCAGAATAAATTTTAATCTAAAAATTTTGACTTATCATTTTAAGCGACTTTTGATTTAATTTAAATTTTTAAAATATAGTTATTAAATAAATTTAAAATAATTAAGTATTGAAAATTTTAATTTTAAATGTTGAATAGTATTATCAAATATTATTTAAGTTCAATCTTTTAAGTAAAATATCTTTTATGACTTGTTAAATTTATATTATTGATTTATTAATAGTCATGTATTTTATTTTTCATGAAAAGAAAAGAAAATTTAGAATTTTAAGGATTAAAGTAATTCCAAGTAAATTTACTTTTTTTTAATAATTTTTTAATTACCCAAATCCGTTTTTAATAATTAAATTATAAGTCTATAATGTCGGTACCAAATTATTTATTTTTTTAACATAAAAGAAAATTTTATAATAAAAATTTTAAAAACACATTCATTTCAACGGTTACAATTAATTGTCGGCGACTAATAATAAGCAGTTTATAATTTGTGATTATTATTAGTTAACGGCTGAAGGCGGAAACACTAATAAGTAAAAATTTCAACTTTTAATATATTTCAATTGTAATTTTATATCATTAATAATTAAATTTTAAAATATTAATTCAAATATTAAATTTATCAAATATCTCATACCAACAATTAAAAAAGTAAAAATATAAAATGTTACTATCTCTATTTCAAAATAATTATTTTTTTAGAAATTTTATTTTATTTTAAAATATTTGTCATTTTAAAATTTTAAAAAAATATTTATTATTTTTTTTCAACTTTATTCATTTATTAAACATTCACATTAATTACTTTTATTTTTTTGCATCAAAATCAAAACATAATATTTTAGTCTTTTTAATTTATAATTATGACAATTAAATAATTTTTTTAATATATATGCACTCTCTTAAAAATGACTATTAATTTCAAATAGAGAGAGTAACTTCCAAGTCCCAATTACTTATATAAATAAGCTTCAAAGGCTAAATCCAAAATCAAATATTAGATGTCACACTATTTATTCAATTAGAAATGAAACATAAAAATTAAATTTGAAAATATTATTTACTAAATAAATTATTCTCTTAGTTCCTAAATATCTTTTATTTTAGATATTTATTTTTATTTTAAATATATCTATTATTTTAGAATTTTAAGAAAATACTTATTTTTTCCTTTTTGTTAAAAAATAGTTTGCTTTTTTTTTTTTATACAGTTTAAGAAAATATTATTAATTATTTGCTAATTTATAAATTTTATTATATTTTTCACTTATGCCCTTTTTTATATTCATTTATTACTATTTTTTTTATTAATTTTAAGAATATACAAGTAATACACTTTTTAACTAAAAAATATTTTTTTATTTATTTTTAGAGTGAATAAACATTTTGAAATATTTTAAAAATGAGTAGTGAATACTCTTTTTAGGACCGAAATAGTATCTTTATCTATTTTTTACTAAATATTAGTATTTATTATTATTTTTCTACATCTAAGTTAATAAAATAATAATTTTATAATAAAATTATAATAATTTAATAATTTTTTGATTTATGTGTTGAAATTTTAAATTATAAATATTCAGGAACGATGGAGTAAATAATAAATTACAAAGTAGAGAAAATCTATTTACTATGGAGGATACGATGATAATGACACCACATTATTATTATTATTAAAACTAAGTGATCCATAAATGCAACTTTACTTATAATAAAGTTTGGAAAGATGTTATTATTATTATTATTATAGTATTAATCACATATGCCCAAATTAAATTTCTACCTTTTTTGACTTTGACCCCCCGTACATACCACATGACAACGAGGGGTTTGATCAATCCCGCGATTAAATCGCCACATCCACTGCCGATCTATTCATCAATTTTCAAATTTACCCTTTCACGCTTCGTGCTTGCGCGTGATTGCCACTCACATTACTAGAGACAGTTTCGATTTACAAAGACATTTTGATCAAAAAAAGATTTACAAAGACATTACTTTATATCATGGTTCTAAAAGAATCAGTGAAAATGAAGAATCATCAATCAAAGAAATTTAAGAAGATTGAATAAAAATAATTAAATTAATAATATATATTTATTAGAAGAATAATATTGTTAATTTTTATGTTCATGATTATAAAATTAAATTAAAAAAATATTCAAATATAATATTTAAATCAAGTGGTTGATGATTTGGAGTTATCTTTTACCTAAAAGTTATGGATTTAACACTTATAACTTGCACAAAAATATGTATATATTTTTTTCAACATCCAAAATCAGATCGAGTCATTAAATCGAAATGATTTTTGATTTGATTTTCAATTAAACCAATCAAACCTGCTAGATTGGTCTAGTTACGACAATATATATATATATATATAATTTAATTTACAACATTTAAAAAAATTTATAAAACCAGCGGTAAGCTATCAAAAAGTATACTTGAATATCTTTACTCGGCAGGCATGAACCTACCACTCTCAATCATCTAATCCACCACCGAATATTATTAATAAAAGAACAAAAATATAATGAGAAACCAAAAGTTCAAAAGTACAAGAATTTATAATTCTCCTTACGTTAAGCATCAAAGGTAAGATAATTATTATAAAACTGAGGATTCTAAGACCATTATTTGATATCAAAAATAGTCAAAGTATATTTCGAGAACTTATCGGCCACCAAGTCCCCTTTACGAAAGATATATAAAACACAAAAGACTATTTGACTTACCTAATGAAGGCATCTCGATCAAAAAGGAAGAATAGCCCATGGAACATCAAAACTAGAAGTTTTAAACAAATTTACAACCCACATTGAATCACATTTTAATCAAATGTGATGCCAACCATTCTCCCAAGTCTTGTTTATAGCAAAAATCGCAACCCTTAATTTTGCCTCAAAGGCAAAACCACGCCCCATAAGAAGAGCAAAATGCCCTTCACAAAGTTTCTAAACATATGAAATACACCACCCGTCCTGAAGGACTAGGGGCACCAACATCAGTCTCATCTGTATTAACCTTAATCCATCTAAGAGGTGGAGGTTGCCATGAACAAAAATAATTGTTGGAGTTTTGGAGGGAATACTTGTAATTAAAAAAAAAAAAAAATTGGCTCCAAGTTTAATTTAAACTCAAGATATTTCATTCTTAAAAATGTCTCCAATATCACCAAACTAAAAACTTTTTTAACAATACTTTTATAAATAAAATTTATCAATGTTCATAGAATAATAATATTCTTAAATGACAATAATAAAGTTAATCATATATCTAAACATTTGTAATTTTAAAATTTATAGAATTCATAATATATCTAAACATTTGTGATATAAAATTTTAAATTTGATCAAGTATTATTTATACAAAATCCATAATTTATTTAGTTTTACAACAAAATTTAGTTAAATTTGAGGTGAGCAATTTGGCTTAACTGATTAATAAAATATTTTTATATTATATTTTTTTAGATAAATTATTATAACTAATAGTCTTGAGTTTTATGATAATTAAAATTTATATTATTTCAAAATTAATACTTATAATTTTTACATTAATTTCATAAAAAATGTAATTTTAAAAATTAAAATATTTTATAATATAGTGATTTAATAATTAAAAAGCACATGGTAAAAAAATTAAAATACATTATGTTAATATCATCATAAAAACCAAAAATAATAATGATCCATCGAGTTTCTCGCCTAATGTAATGGTCCTACTATTGTCTCAATCAATAGGTAGAAAATGTCATGAATAGGCTACGAGATGTTAGAGATATATGAAAAATTCGAAGATATAAAGAGGGTATGCCCATTACTAATAGAATTGAAACGAGCTCATAATTAATAAATAAAATTATAAGTTAAATTTATTGAATTTTTAAAAAATTTAATATTTTTTTAAATTTAAATTCGACATATGAATAATTTTATTTGTCAATAATTTCTACCAATCAACCTAGTGATACTTTTTTTTTTTTAATAAATTGAATTGGATTCTTTTTTTTTTTAATAAATTGAATTGGATTCTAGCGTAAAAATTTAGATCTCGAGATGATTCTAACCCTAGCATATTATACCAATCACTTAGAAATTTATGAATTTTAAATCCCTTTCTATTGTTTATTATACCATATAAATAATTAATTAAATTATTCTTTTTTTATATCTCTCAAAAAATAATTTTTATTATTTTATAAATTATCACGTATATCTTTAAATAAAATCTAAATATGATAGTTTCAAAAATAATTTTAATTTTAAACTCTAATATTATGAAAATTAAAATTAATATTAAAATTCATCTGCAAAAAATTTTGACTCTAAATGCTTAAATTTCAAAAAAAAAATCTATAGATTTTAATATTTTATTCTCTCTATTTTTTTTTATTTATCGTTTAATTTTTTTAATTTATCATTAGTTTTATTATTATTATTATTTGCCAAATCAATAGTAAATTAAATTGACAAAAGCTGTTTTGAAACATTTGATTTTGGACAGCCAATGATAATGATGTCTTTTTTCTTCGTGCCTGTCACGCGCTATGGTTGAGAGTGCGATTGGTATAAATTTAGAAAACCGAAGAGAAACTAGAAAAACCGAAAACTTTTTCGAATTAAAATATTCGAAGCAAGAAACGTGAGAATGATGAGGCAGTGAAAATAGAGTGATTCCTTGGATCCAAAAAGTTTCTTTTCCTTTCTTTTCTTTCCTTTTACTTTCTTCCTACCCAAACAATAACTCTTATACGCTCTTTTTGGTAATTTTCTTTTTCTTTTAATTTCTCTCTCTCTCTCTCTCTCCTTAAAACCCTCTTCCACTATCCAAGAAAGTGATAGAAAGTAAAACAAAGTACTAAGCTTTAGCTTTAGCTCCATACACTGAGAGAGAGAAAGGGAGTGAGAGATTATCCATTCTTTTTTTGTGGATTTTTGTTTTGATCTATAGATATTGAAGTTTTAGCCAAATGGGAGCTCGTTGCTCCAAATTATCACTCTGTTGGTGGCCTTCTCATCTCAAATCCAACCTCAATGACACCTCCGATCTTGGTTAGTTAACTAATCACATTTTAGTTTTCTGTCACTTTGCCGGGAAAAATTTACTGTCTTTTGCTTGACTACTTGCAGAAAATGGAGACTTGCTTCCTGGGTTTAGAGAGTTTAGCTTGGAGCAGCTACGAGCTGCTACGTCAGGGTTCAGTACGGACAATATAGTATCGGAGCACGGAGAGAAAGCTCCCAATGTGGTTTATAGAGGCGGATTCCAAGATGATGATCGCTGGATTGCCGTCAAACGGTTTAACAAGTCAGCTTGGCCCGATTCTCGCCAGTTTCTCGTTCGTCTGCTTTTCTATACTCTTGATAAATAGTAGATATATTTGTCTTTTCTTTTTGTCTTTTTTTTTTTTTTTTTTTGTGGATTTTTGGAGATTGATTGTGATTGGATTTCTGTTTTTTTTTCCTAATAGGAGGAGGCGAGGGCAGTGGGACAGTTGAGAAATGAGAGATTGGCTAATTTGATTGGGTGTTGCTGTGAAGGAGATGAGAGATTGCTGGTAGCTGAGTTCATGCCTAATGAGACCCTCTCTAAACATCTTTTTCACTGTGAGTCTTACTTCTTTGCTAATTTCTTTCATCCAATTTATTGGTTTTGCTCACTGTTTGTTTGTTTGTTTGTTTTACCTCGAAATTTTTAAGCCATTTTTTATCAGAGATCAAACAAATTGCATATTTTCGTTTAATGATCTTCTAAGTTGTAGATTTTTTGGATTTTATTGTTAAACTTTATTTTTTAAAATTGAATTGGTACAGGGGAGAATCAGCCCATGAAATGGGCAATGAGACTGAGAGTGGCTCTTTATCTGGCTCAAGCTTTGGAATATTGCAGCAGTAAAGGAAGGGCCTTATATCATGACCTTAATGCTTATAGAGTTCTGTTTGACCAGGTACTTTCTTCATTTTACCACCCTTGAGTTTTTTCCCTTTGTTGTAAAATTGGTTCTCTCGTGAGCTACTCCTTATATTGAGGTAGCACTTGTCAGGATGGCAATCCAAGGCTCTCCTGCTTTGGTCTAATGAAGAATAGCAGAGATGGCAAGAGCTATAGTACAAACTTGGCATTTACCCCTCCTGAGTACTTGAGGACCGGTGAGAGCTGCAGCTAATGGATTTCTTCTTTCAGTTTTGTAGGGATTAGGTCCTCAGTTTTGTAAGTAATCTATGCTGTTGATTCTTAATTGAGCTCATGAAGATGTCTTCATATGGCAGGAAGAGTCATACCGGAAAGTGTGGTTTACAGCTTCGGCACTCTATTGCTTGATCTTCTTAGTGGCAAACACATACCTCCAAGCCATGTAATCTATATTATTCTCTTAGGACTTAGCATTATTTTAGGTGGAATTTTGATACAGATTTTTCTTGACATTTAATGATATCTGATCATCAAAGATAACATAAATGTTTGAAATAGTGGGCAGCATTTCATAAGAAAATAATTAGCTTAAGTGCTTGGAAGTAGTCATTACCACTAAGGTAATTGCTATGATTTTTTTTTTTTCATTTTAGAAATTTGTTTGCTAAATGCTTAACCTGCAAACATGGCAGGCACTTGATCTTATACGTGGAAAGAATTTTTTGATGTTGATGGACTCGTGTTTGGAGGGTCATTTTTCAAATGATGATGGAACTGAATTAGTGAGGTTGGCTTCACGTTGTTTACAATATGAACCCCGTGAGAGGCCAAATGCGAAGACTCTTGTCACTGCTCTTACTCCACTTCAGAAAGAAACTGAGGTATGTCATACCTTTTTTTTTTCTCAAATCTCTAGCCCAAGTTTGAGTCCGTCTCTTTAACGTCTTTGTGATGTTGCTGTAACAGTTAGTCCTTTTCATCATGAGATGTTATCTGACAAGTTCCATGTCATCATACTAGAAACTGCTTTCCAACTTTTTTATTGAAGGCTGTACTTTTTATTGTTGCTATGATGAATTCAGTTAAAGTATATGTGTTTTGAGAACTTGGCTTGGTCCAGTTTATATTAGACTTGAGCAAAGCTCAAGCATGAGTCAAGCTTCACTAAACAGCCTTGAGCTTTATGATATTTGTCAAGCTTGAGCTCAGTTTGATTCTGTTGACTTTGAAGTTCAAGTCTAACTTAAGATCAAATACATACTATTTAAGCATTTTTATAAGTTATTACCAATAAAAGTAAAAAATGTGGTTGTAAATATAAATTAGTTATTTACATAGGCTTAGCTTGTGACATTTTGAACAGACTTTGTACGATCTCAAGCTTAGCTGACCTTTTAAATGTGCGAGCTTGAGTCAATTTTTACAGTCTTATCCCCTAAACACAAGAGTTGATTATTTGACTTTGTTTTCCAAGGTTGGTATGAATTATCGCAAATTCCAAGAGCATACTATTTCATCTTGTTTGCTGGTGTTAAACAGGTTCCATCCTATGTTTTGATGGGTATTCCACATGGAGATCCATCTCCAAAGCAAACCATGTCATTGACACCTCTAGGTGAAGCCTGCTCAAGATTGGATCTGACTGCAATACATGAGATACTGGAGAAGGTTGGATACAAAGATGATGAAGGGATTGCAAATGAGGTTAGTAATGTCCAACATTAGAGTGCATTTTTCGTTTAGCTCAAACTTAATTTCTTTTGTGGATGCAGAATTTTTTTAATATCTATATGTTCAAGGTTTCCCAGTTGATAATCTGATAGGTTACTCTTGTCATCACCCTCTTTTTCAGGGAATAGATACACTACTGCTTTCCAATAATACTAACATGTCCTTATCCTTTATTTTCCATCACTTCCCAGTCACTTGAGTCTTCTCACCTTGTCATTTATAGATATCGACAAATGGGCCTGATCTAATAATTTCCTTTTTATTTTGTCATTGCTTGTTTCTTGGAGTTGAAAAATTAAGTTGTATAACTCTACTTAAGATTAAGAAAGTGCTGTTTATGTGTCATTTTGAGCTGCTAGATATCAGGCTCTTGGTTTACCGAGTTCTTCGACACAACCTATCAGGTCCTTTGCAACTAACTTTTCCCTCTCTTAAACAAGCAAACTATCTGATAATAATAGCTCTCCTCAAAAACATCAGGGACTATTCCCTGTCAAAAATAGACAATCATTGTCTCCCATGATGACAACTTCGTCGTACAAACTGGCAGTAAAACATCAAAGTACTCAAATGACTTGCATCAATTATTAGCATGCTGTTCTTATCAAAGTTCAACTTTATTCATTATGTTCACTTGTTTTTTGTTGAGTACTATTGAATTTCTTTTGCTTTGCAGCTATCCTTTCAAATGTGGACAGATCAAATACAGGAAACACTAAATTGTAAGAAGCGCGGAGATACTGCTTTTCGAACTAAAGACTTTGCCATTGCCATTGATTGTTACACACAAGTAAGATATATTCTAATCACAGTATTCAGTGAAATACATTACAGAATGGTGGCACATGCTTTTATAAAGGCTACTCTGGCACATGCTTTTATAAAGGCTAGTGGTTTATGTCCTGTAATGTAAGAAAATAGGAAATAGCATAGGTGTATTTGGTGGATACGGGTAAAGTTGGTGGATACGGGTAAACACTACGGGTAAACACCAATATCTCTGTTCTGTTACAAAAGAGACGTGTCAGTGTTAAATATTAGTATTTAAAGAATCTGCTTTGTGTCCAGGAAGAGTTCAGAAGCCTCAATTTGCCACAGGTTAAAATGTGAATACATGATAAATCAATAGTGTAATAATCTTCCCTTGCTTGTGCAGTTTATTGATGGCGGGACCATGGTATCGCCAACTGTATTTGCCAGACGCTGCTTATGCTACTTGATAAGTGACATGCCCCAACAGGCCCTTGGAGATGCAATGCAAGCTCAAGCAGTATCTCCTGAGTGGCCCACTGCCTTCTATCTTCAAGCTGCTGCCCTCTTCAGCCTTGGGATGGACAGTGATGCACAGGAAACTCTAAAAGATGGCACATCCTTGGAAACCCAAAAACATAGAAACTGAAAAGTGTATAGTTCTTGAAAGATTTCTTTATCCATTTAAATACTTATTGTATCCATCTTTTGTTCATTTACTTGGCATTTGAGTTTTTGCAGCACCACAGAGGTATATTTATATGTTTGATGTATGTTTTTGTTTATCATTTTGATCAAGAGAGTTGTCATCTTGTTCATTTATAGTGTTTAATGCATGTATGTATGCATGCATGCATGCATGTTTCTGCAGCGTCATAGATGTAATTATCCCTAAATAAAACTTCCATATCTATGCCTATTGTGCTTTGCCTTCAACCTATTTGATTCACTCACTAGGGCTATTTCTAAATGAGTCATTATTTTATTTTATTATTATTTTTTAGTACTGGGGAAGGAAAATTGAGCTTGGTATGTTACCTAGGTCATTTATATTGTTACTATTAGATTGTGATTGGGTGTGTTTATTTTATTTTTTTTGAGAAATAATTACTAACCTTTTGGTGAATTAAGTTCATATTCGATCTCGATCAATGTATAGTTAAAAAGAAAGGTGCTTTTTTCTTTTTCTCCATTACCTGTTCTCACCATTCCAATAAATCTTTTTCTCATCTCAATCATTTTCCTTTACTGTAACTACTATTTCTTGTTCTGATTCATAGGACACTCTTTAACTTTCCCTTTTTTTATTTTTATTTTTTTCATGATGTCAAAACAGGGGATTCTATTTATTATTTTTCTTTTAACAATCCTGATTGGTTATCAGGTATATAAGAGTGTGATTAAAAATAATTCAAAGATGTGATTAAAAATAATTCAATTGGAATGAAATTATAAGAATAAAGATTAGAATGTAAATCATACATATTTGTTTGGTAAATAAAATATGAGAATAAAATATTACAATATATTTTACTTCCGTGCATAAATTTTTATTTTCACATTTTTTATTTTTATTTATTCTCATATCTCCTCAAGAATAAAATTAAGAAATAAAAATTCAAGAATATTTTAATTTTATTGCAAATCTTTTATTCTAATTATACTTATTCCGATTTATTAAACAATACATATTTTAAAAATATCAAAAAAAACTTTATTATTCCAACTAACCAAAAAAGACTTAAAAATATCACAACTTTACACCAACTTGCTTCAAAATTGAAACCAGAGTTTCAACAAATACATTTCCTACTCGCATCTTTTCACATGCCTCTTATGATTGTAAGAAAATGCAAATCCTAAAAAAATAAATTGATAATCATCGAATCATTCTTTAATGGGTTTACTTCGCAATTACGATTGAATGTTGCAGAGATCAGAATAAAATAAGTTTCTATGTACTTACTAAAACATTTTAAACTTCCAAAGTTATGATTTCTAACATTAGTAGGGATGAGAAGAGGAAATGTTGTACTAAAGAAAAAAAGGAGACATCATAGAGAAAAAGATGAAAGAATAGAGAAGACTGAAAATGATTATTTATTAGGATAAAAGAGTTAATTTTAGTAAATCTCTAATTCATTACAAATGCATCTATTTAAATAAATAAAAAAATAAGTCAGAAATTGGAATAGTAAAATTTAAAAGGTTTAGCATCAACAGTGTAATTATCCCTTGGAAAAAATAATATGTCCATTACAACACATCAAGAAGAAAAATTTACTCATTACTGAGGTTAAAAAATTTATTACAGCAATAAAGCTGCATTGATGATGGAGCAAAATAGAATGGCCACGCAGATTACAGACCAAAAAACTGATGTAACAGAGTACACAATGTCTCCTCCTACCTACTTAACAGTGGTTTCATTTAGAACAAAAATACCATATTAAAGGTCTGAATTTCACATTGGACGCTGACCAGCGCTGAGCATCTGGCCAATTATACCGTTCACCTGGAGAATCAGAATGGTCTTTTCATCATACAACCATAAAAAAGGACCTTGTGCATATAGTAGCAACTTTAGCAATTCAATTTGCAAAACTAATTATACTTTGTTCAAGCAAAAATTTTAAAATATACACATATAGAATGGTTTTACCACCACTATGACATTCTCAAAGCAACTATATCCATTATCCAGAATCAGAAGTGCTGTTTTGAGAAGAAGGGCATGCCAAATTTGGTGTTAAATAACCATGTAACCAGATTCCAATTTTTTATGTTAAATTATTACTTACAATGACAAAAAAAAAAAAAAAAAAAAAACTTACTTTTTATGCATTTTTAACTGTCAATACTCTTAATTTTATCAATTTTATCCACAACTATCAATTTTGGTAGCTCAGAGTAAAACATGTAGCACCAAGGAGCATTTCAAACCAACCCTTTTCATCATGAGCTGGAACCAGAGTTAGAAATATATTATTATCCCAATCTAGCAAATTTATGTCAACTTAAGATGACAAGGAAAACCCAAATCTTAACATTAAGATCACATCTTTTTTTTTTTTCTCCAAATGATATTTTATGATGAGGATAAACATATGATATCGTATGCACTTATCCTCAAAACAAAAAACCATGATATCAGATAACACATGGCACCATCTTCAACAATCTTGGAGGTGAGAAGGCTGCTGATGCAGATTGAGGAAGTTGCTATCAAGATTGGGAGTTGAAGGAAGACGGATAAATATCTCATGGTCATCCAATTCAATGATGATTGACAGAGGGGGAGAAAAAGATGGGGAAAAGAGGGAGAAGAGGGAAAAGAGGGAAGGGGGAAAGTAGCTTGAACAACAACATTGAAAAGTAAACAGAAAGAACGGATTCATAATTATTTTTAAAAATCTACACTGTGTGAATAAAAAAATTGGTTAACTAGAAGTTCTAATGTCACTAAATATATAGTTCAAGAATCATGATATGTTAGGAGTGCAAACAAGCAAAGCTAATAAGAATCATTTAACAAAAATATTTGAATTATATACCGAGCTAAACTTGATCTTGAGTAACAAGTCAAGCCAGCTTGACTGAAGTTGCTAGTTGTTGACGAGACTAATTGAGTATTTATTTTTTCTATATACTCTAAATGTAATAAATATATATTTAATAAATTAAATAACAGATTACCATGCTTGCTATTTAAATAAAAAGATAACCTTGATAGAAGTTTGAAGTCAGGTTCAGCTAAGACTATTTGAATTTGAAAATTTTCACTTGAATTTCTAATGAAAATTGAGTTCAGTTGACTATTAAATGAGACTCAATTTCATTCATATTAAGTTTTAAGCTTTAGTTGGGTTTTATAAATAGTGCATTGCATCAACTCAGCAAGCTCAATGACATACACTATAATAAATTTAAATCATTAATGAAGAAAGGTAACCAGCCTACCAGAAAATATTTTGAAACACAGCGGTCAATGCAACTATTTTCACCCATAGTTAGCTCAGGTTCCTTGTACCTGAAAGCACCAAGTACAACAATGTATACTGAAGAGTTTTAAAAATACAATTTTTTTTTTTCATTTCTAGCGCACCACTTTCAGAATGACTTCTACGAACTAAAGGAAATAAAAGGAAAAAAAAAAAAAAAATCTCTCACCTCTTGTCAACACACTTGTTGAAGCATGCCATAGCTAGCCTGAATTAACATAAAATAAACAGTTCAAACCGAGGAAATTCAATATTGCAAACTTGGAGCCAATAAAAAACCATGCAAAAATATATGTTGGAAAAAAAAAAAAAAAAAAAAAAAAAAAAAAAAAAAAAAAGAAATCCTCAAGCTTCACATATTTTGGCTAGTGGATTGTTATCTTATATGGCACTAAATCAAGCACACTCATTCATTACAGAACCCAAATATTCACAAGTCACAACAATTTGTGATATTTACAATCAAATGTGTTTACCTGTTAAACAGCTCTACCTTGTACTCCATCTCCACAGCTAGCATGCCAAATACCTGCACCATCGCCAAATTCAAAACTTAAGTCAACTAACAATAATAACATTCTCTTGAAAGCAACCATAAAATTCTGTAAAAGATTTAACCCACAGACTTTGACTGCAGTACTCAAATAATGAAAACCCCAAAGAGATGCTATTCTAGTTAACTCTTTGAATCTCAAACTTAAATCATTGAAATGAGAAATATCCACCTGCTCTTTGTCAATTCCTTGCGGAAGATCATTATTACCAGCCATTAGACCCTGAAACAACAAAGACACAGTTAAGAAAATCTCTCAGTGGCACAAAAATTTCCATAGAAATAAATTTGACCAGTGTGATATAAACTCCAAATAGTGTTTAATTGTGAAAAAATGAGACTTGATGCTTAGTTGAGTTTAAGAAACGAGGCACGAATTGGTTTTAGAAGGGTGACAAAGACACAGCCACAAAAGCCCATCAAAAGTGTTAAATTTCCAAATTCATAACTGAAAACCAAAATGACTAAGAGGTTTATTTTCCAGGAAGCAGAGTCTTGGACCAACTTCAATTCAAGAAACCACAATTGAACATAAAATCAGCATTTGATCTTCAATTGAAAACCTCTATTTTGCCCCAATAAGTTTTCCAACTTGTAAAATATAAACGAGTTCGCGAATGGGGATGGCTTAAAGCAACAGACAAACTAACCAAATCAAAAGTTCTCAGTAAAAAGCGAAATCCACTATTTGGACCAACCGATACCAAATTAACACAAAGCTGCATATTTAATCATCTCAAAACTCAAGAACAAATTTGGGGCACATTTGCAACGTTTGGTACTCGTGTGGAAATTATCAACAAAATGTCAATTCACAACTACTTCAGCATTGAGAAATGCAATCAAAAAACAGAATTACAGCTATAAAATAAAATTACAAATAGTTTCACCCAACACCTTAGAATGAAATTTCTGAAAAAAAAAAAAAAAAAGAAAGAAAGAATCCAACAACACTTCCACAAAACCACGAAGCAACCCCGCCACACGATACACATCATTGAATCATGATAAACAAATTTATACAAGCATAATCAAGGAAATGAAAAAAAGACCTTTTGAATTGAATAACCAGTCTTCACTGAAAACAAGATTTTGAGCAGAAAAGCAGAGAAATTGAAGAGATGCTCACCAATTAGATATCTAATTTTGAAACTGCCTTAGTTTACAAATAGCAACTTTTTGCTTCAGCGAGTTGCCCCGAGATCTCTCACTGCTTCCCTCTCCCAAAACCACAGGCTTAGCTCAGAACTAAAGAACCCCCAAAACAGAAAAGAGAAAAGAGAGGGGAGAACCCCCTTTGAATCGAAATGAGGCCTTTTATATGGGCTTCTAGGGTTTAGGTCAGTTCGATCTTCTCATACGAATGGATGGCTGCCATTAAGCCAAGGGAAGCCTACTGAAAAGATCGAACGGCTGATATTGAATTTCTATGGATGGTCGAGATTTAATCTGGTTTTCAGGCGCTGATCCGACGGTTCAAATTTTAACTACAATTATTTTTTATTTTACCATTTAATTTATTTATTTTATTTTATACCATATAGTAAAACTAGACTACAAAAGTTGTAGGCTTGGAGCTTCTCGCTGAATCAGAAGTTCTATCTTGAAATTGGGAAAATCTGAGGCAGTTTCGAAATTGGGAAATCAAATTGGTGAGCAAATCTTCAATTTTTCTGCTTTTTCTGTTCAAAATCTCGTTTTCAACATCTCTTCAGCGACAGAGGATATTTGATTTTGTAAGTAGAATGAGGGGATTCCATTCAAAAAGGGTTTTTATTTTCGTGATTAATGTCGTGTTTTGACGTGTATAGGCTATTTTTTCAGTGTTCGTTTTGAATGCTTCGTGGTTTTCATACGGGAACTTTGAATGATTCTTTTTTTTTTTTTCAGAATAATATTTTGTGTGATTAAACTTTGAACTCTGTTTGGCTTCTTGGAGATTTGTTTGAGAAAAAAATTGAGCTTTTTGGTTATTGGTATGTTGAATCTGTTGTGCTGCAATTGATTCTCAGTAATTACGTCTTGTTTGGTGTGGCATGCTCTTTCATAAAGTTCTAACTATCAAAAGGTCTAATGGCATTTGTGTTTCCAAAAGTTGAAATCTGGAGTAGAATATTGATCGGTATACTTCTTTTTTTTTAAATGTGAATTCAAAAAAAAAAAAAAAAAAAGGAATTGTGATTTATTTTGGTTAACATGGAATTTTATTAGCTATTGGAATTGATAGAATGGAAGGGAATTTGGCTTGTTCGGTTATGAATTATGATTGATAGGAATTATAAGGTCAAAACTAAAATTGGAATTTGATACTTGCAAAGCAGTTAGTAGTGAATCCAAGAATCCAAGATTTCATTTTTTTTTTTATAATATCTGTAATTTCTTGATTCTCATTTTTGATGGTGGAAAATGATTTTTGGATCACACATTAAATTTGGGGAATTTAAATTTTTTTTGTTGAGTTGAATTTGGAGATGTGCCAATGGATTGGTAACTTGAGTTTGTTTGGATTTGTGAATTTGTTTCAGACTATGAAATTCCTATTTTTCATTGAAAACTTAATTCTCTCTTATCATTAACCTTTGAGCTTCGCTTAATTGATGAATTTGGTTCATTTGAAAAAAATTCAGTGTTTCTATTCAACTTTTGGGGTTTACTTGGTTCTTTTCTTGGAATGTTGTGATAGGGGATACATTTTTTTTTCTTGGGTTTTGGTTCTTAATAGTTGGCTGTTCTGGTCTTGGGCAAAACATTAATCTATTGTTGCTTTAAGCTATTTAGGGTTTGTATGAACTTGTTATGAAATTTGCATGCTGTGTTAGTTGAGTTGACATTAAAATTGGATTCAATTGCTC
The DNA here is from genome assembly GCA_947687605.1 of Reutealis trisperma. NCBI lineage: Eukaryota > Viridiplantae > Streptophyta > Magnoliopsida > Malpighiales > Euphorbiaceae > Reutealis > Reutealis trisperma. The sequence goes on from CANTUT010000200.1 coordinate 1,414,633, forward strand.
TTGGCTGAATCTGAAATTAATAGTAAACGAAGAGCTAGATTATATCTATGCTTGATACAAGGATTTACAATAAGAAAAAAGATGAAACAAATTTTTCTAGCAAAACGGAAACTCGTATTCCTCTTGGTTATGGCATGTGAACGCTGTTTGATTCTTACGGCTGTGCTGTAATTTGAATTCTAGTAATTAAGTTCTTGTTTGCTGTTTTTCCCCCCCCCTTTCTAAGAGTCATTAAGGAAAATATGTAAAATGAAATCATAATTCATTTATTCCAAACAATAGAATTCAATAAAATTCTATTACTTAAAATTTGTTCCGAATCAAGGAATTCTATTATTAATTGAATTCTATTAGTAGGATTGAATCGAATTCTTCTACGTGATTTATTCCAAACACAGCCTCTGTTGCCACCCTCTGTTTCTACTGGTTTCTAAATAGATTCTGAATAGATTTTGTTTGGTTTCAGAGTAACTAGAAGCAATGGAGCACGGTTCTTTACAGGATCCAAGCAAAGCAACTTTCTCTTTCGTTGATGAAGATCACACACTTGCAAATGCTGTTAGATTCACTTTGAATCAAGAGTCAGTAACCCAATCCTTTTGTATGATTATATTTTGATGCTTATTTTGTATGACTCAAATCTTTAGTTTGTTATTTGAATTGGGTTATTAAAATTTTCTATGCTTGCAAAAGATATAGCTGCAACAAGACTTGTTTTGATAATTTGGTTAATTTGTCAAACGAGCAAAAAGGGTAGATTATGAATGAAATAAAAATTGTCAACACTCCCAATTTCGATTTCATGCTGTTGAGCAATTAAAGTGAAGCAAAGTATCCATTTATGCTGATATAGATGAATTACATTAGAGCCCGTCTTGTTATGGGTTTTGGCAGATAACTGTAAAATTGAGCGACTAAACCAAACCCTACTATTCATTTCTTTTTTCTCCCCCAAAATAGTATTGTTATTACCTTCAAAGCATTTGCTTAACAATGTTTTTTAATACATTATAAGATTATTTTGCAGTCCGAGGGTTTCATTTTGTGGATACAGCATTCCTCATCCTTCAGATGCTCGAGTTAATATTAGAGTCCAGACAACAGGTAATTAAAGTTAATTTGTACAGCTTCGTTAAGGCAATGATAAGCAGCAAATGCATATACCCGGTTTCTTTATTCTTATGAGTTGATATTTGTCAAAGTTAAATTAGCTGGTTTTCAACATATGAATCGATGTCAATTTGTTCTGGATTAGCAGAAACATCTATTTGTCCATGTGAATAATTAATATATAAGTCTAGTATCCTCTGTTTTGCACTTTATTTTATACTAACCCGAGTTCTTAGAATTTTGGTATTAGGTCATTATGCGGATGATGTACATTTTTTTTCTGTAGAAACTTGCATCATCTTCTTAAATTATAATTTGCAAGCTATTACACGCATTATGGACTACATTGGCTAAAGATTGTAAAGGAATATGGCCAGGTTAAGACAAGTCTGATTAGAGATTTTCCTTTTCATATAGTGCTTATGTTTGTATTTCACCTGTAAAAAGTATATGCATGCGCTCAACCTTTGGTCTGTAAGTTCTAAATTATTGCAATTAAGGTTCTACTATTATGATTCTCAGGTCACCAGAAGTCTTAAAATATGAGATTTTTGGGTCAACTTTTTAACTAACTATGCATCTGCTGCAACTTTAATATACTCTCTTTTTGCATGTGAGATTCAATTATTTGAACGGAAATTTTGCAGGTGATGCAGCAAGGGAGGTACTGAAAGATGCATGCCAGAATTTGATGTTGTTGTGTCAGCAAGTTAGGAGCACTTTTGACAAGGCTGTGAGTGATTATAAAACAAACAATCCCATGGAAATGGAAACAAGTAGTGGTTCAGATTGATCGCTTTTGTAATATTGGCAGATAAGCTATTTGTGAGTGTAATCAAACACAGTTACCATGTATTTGACACCATTCAATTGAAGTGCTGCTATGTCACCTTGTTAAGAATTGAGGTTGAAATGCATCATTTAAATTGTTGGAAAAGTAATTTTATTATTAGAACTTGTGATATTCAACTTAAAATTAAATTTCAATGACAAAAAGTCAAAAACACCATGGAAAGTGAGAATCCTTATTAGAATCAAACTGCCTGGCTTGAATTAAATCAAAATTTACTTGAAATTTTTAACTTAAAATTTACATTTTTTATACATTTTTACAATTTAGAAATTTTATCACTTGTATCATTCAACATTTAATTTTTCAATTGTACGAAACACCACCAAGTATTTCAACATAGAAGAAACCAGAATTTGTACATGATATGTGATACAACATGCACAGAACCTATTACAAGTACACATGGTGATATATGCTAATGCGATGCCAACTCTAAGCAGGAAATATATGGATAATTGAGGATAGGTAGCATTTAATCGCCAAAACAACCACTAGAAACTTCACAGAACTACTTTCTCTTGGGTTCGTCTGTTCATGACTCATGAGAGGACTTTAAAGTGGAAGAGCCAAGAAATGACAAATGCAAAGACCATGCAAGCAAGCAAGAAATTCATAATACGGCGGCTATGCCAGAATGTTCGAGTTTCGACCAGGATTAGAGGTGCTGCTGGTGCTGATGAGACAGCAGCAGGAGCACTTTGTGCCTCATTTGCCTGTTCACCAGCAACATTAAGTGCAGTGGCACCACAGATCTCACATATTCTGCAAAAGGTATTTTGCAAAAGGGAAAAAAAAGAAAAAACATCAGCAATAAGGAAAGATCAAACTGGAACTCTGATAAAAAACAAAAGAAAAGAAAAAACTTAAGCATGGAGCATCAAGCAAAAAACCATAGTATGGTAAAAGCAAAGGTTAAGCCTTAAACAATGGCAGTAAGTTCAGTGAAGTTCCAACTAAGCCTCGATGTCTAAACTAGAAAGTCAAAGCAGCTACTTTGACCAACTTGTGAATATTGGCACGATCAAGCAAATGGACCATGTAAATGAGTGATGGATTTTTCCTTCTGGAACATATAATTTACCTAAAGGAACCAATGGGAGAGAGAGAGAAAAAAAAAATGGCACATCCTACCTTTTGTGAAGCATCTACATGCATCCTCTCTAATTCACACGTTTTATTATAAAAATGAACACTAACTAAACCATTTTTCATCTCCTCAAGAATGATCTTTTTCCTGATTTTTTTACCCAACAATTTAGTATCCCACTCCTACACGTGACACAAAATCTAAATTAGATCATATTTGCTAATATGACACCTTGCTAGAAATGCTTGAATCATTTGACGTATCGACAAACCTTATTTTGAGTAACCGATACAATGCAACAGAAGAAATATATACATGTCAAGACATGATCAATGATCCCCAATAAGAAGTTGATGGCTGAAACCACTTGTAGTGGGTATAACCAGAGAGACACGGTTTAAATTCTCAAGGAAATAAATGGATAGGCAATACACCATATTGACCAACATGGAAAATGAAAAGAAAATACAGTATATTGATTCAAAATAAAGAGTTCCCAAAATATAAATTCTTAGTTGTGTTCGATTTTAGTAATGTAAAAAAATCCACATAAGGCTCTCTAAGAAGCTTTTGCAACACAAACACCTCATGGTTTCAAGAAATCTTTCTCTATTCTACAATCAAAAGCATCTAGCCCATTTCCTACCTATGAACACCACTCCTGATCATCAGTTCAAACATGAGGAATCATATAATAATCACGAGCCTAAGATCATCAGTAGTTTGTCTCACTGAGGAAAATTAACTATTGCATGTCAGGATTAAGCCTGTTTTCATCAACAACCTAGACTTTACCAAGCCCAAGGAATACAATAATCATGAAGCAAGGGCAAATGACCACAGAAAATAAACTACAGGAGACAACCAGATATTACAGTATCATTCGATGCATGCACAAAGACAATCAACTGAAGAGGACATATACTTCTAGACATCCATAGCAGCAGAACTTCAGTAGTAAAACTATTTGCATATGTACAGCAGACAAGGACATGTCTACTTTCCGGAGTCAATGCTAGTACATAGAGACAAGTATGTAAGCTAGGCACTGGACCCGCATCCCTTGACTAACTCATGTTTCATAAAATATAACCACAAAAAACCTTCCAAATTATGAATTACGAGGGAAAAAAAAAAGGTTTCTTTGATTTAGGCATGGCGGTGACCACAAAATTGCAATTTGCTTTGCTTTCTACTGGACAGTTCTGTTTTTCCCAATTCATATAGCTCACAAAGAGGCAAAAGAATAAAGACAACCGTCACCAATGCATGACAGGAACAAGAGCTAACAGTAAACATAAGGTAGACAAACATGTTTATGGAAGGTAAAAGGAGGATACGTAGAAACTTGGTTTAGGTACACTTAGAAATCTGAATATTATACGCCATTAAGTAGGAAATCTTGTTGGTAGGCGAGTAGCAAAGTATTAGCCAACTTAAGTAACCCAATGTTGTTATGAGCTTGAATTTACAAGGAGCAAAATGAAACCCTTGTCTTTTTGTTAAACTTGGATTAATACAAAATCTAGATAAACGTAATTATTTAATATTTCCAAAACAACCTAAATTTGTGTACTATGCTTCTTTTAGCCAACTTGAGTAAGTCAATTTTTGCTTTGAGCTTGCATTTATGACTAGAAACAAAGTGACATTTTCAACCCTTTATTCAACTAGGAATAAAAAATTAAAGAAAAATCTAGAAGACTGCAATTATCCAAAGTGAGTAATATTTCTAAAAACAACCTAAGCTTTTGTACCATGCTCCTTTATTAGAGTTTCTTCCTTTGATTAATTTGAGTTTAGCAAAAAAAAAAAAAAAAAAAAGAAGAGAGAACACAGAAGTGAAAAATGTGTATTCACAAGCAAACAGTACAATTCAGATAAATTAATCAAATATGATACCATGATTCCATTTCAATTTTCAAACAATTCAAGCCTCCTAGAAGCTGGATCCAGCAAATTAGTACAAAAAATACCTCAAAAGTCCAAAAACCAAGAAAAGGGTATCAAGAATTGTTAACAAACAAAGAGAATATAACATAAAATCATACTTCAATAGAGCAATAACACATAAGAGTTCTTCAAAGCCATAATGGATATCCAAATTTTGTGAGAATGCACATTAAATGCATTAAAAAAAAAATCTTTTCTTTAACTCAAAAAGAAAAAAAAAATGGCGCTGAAATTCTTCACTTACGTGTTACCCTTGATCTTGAACCAAGTCTCCGCACACTTCTTATGTGCAGCACCCAAATCACCTTTACAAGAACAACCCAACTCAATAGCTATTCCATTCTCTTGCCCACTACTTTCCAAATTCAAATGGCAAATTCTACACTCTCTCTCATTTTTATCACCCAAATGCAGCTTCTCCTCCAAAACCCCACTCTCTAAATCCACCTCTGACAAGCAATCTGATACTGAAGAGTCTCTGTGGGCACCAATCTCACCAGAGAGTGACAAATCACCACTGCTGTGGCTAAAATGGTGGTCTGCATTAAAGTGGGTAGTGTTTGCAGTTGCCATTTTGCCACACCCACAAGGAGAAAATTGATGGAAAAAAAAATCAGAACTCGGGGTTTTTTAAAGGGTTTAAGACATTTTGCTTAAATATTAAATAGAACCATAACAGAGATAGAAACAGAGAGTTATGGAGTTCTGATCCTACGGAGATGGGTGTAGAGAGAGAGAGAGAAGGAGAGTAGGTGGTGGTGGTGGTGTTTGTTTCTTTGAACTTTATCAAAAATATTAAAAATATATATCAATTTCTCTCTCTCTCTCTCTCAATATCTGTGTGTCAGTTTTGGGCAGTGTTGGTGAAAAGGAAACGCAAGGAAACTTGCTGCTGTGTTGGTGCAGAGCAGAATAATTATACAATGGACAAAAGTTTTGATCTTTTTCCTTTCTTTTTTTCCTTTTTCCCTCAAGTTTTTCTATAGCAATAGCCTCTCACAAAAATGATACTTGCTTTGGTTTTTCTTTCTTTTTTTCTTTATAATTTTTAAGGAAATAAAAGAAAATTCAGAAAAAAAAAAAATAGTTTCTATAAGACCTTTTACTGTGTGCCCTTTGTTGTTAGTTCACTTAATACTTGTGGTTGTGAACTTGTAACATGTCATATTCTTATTTCTTACCTTCTGTCCTATAATTAGGGGCTAAGAACATGAACTATGACTATAGAAGTTGCTATTTAGTATTTACAAATGATTTAATTAACTCCTGGAACTGTTCCATATTAGGGTTCTTTTTTTAAAGTTTTTATCAACAACTTTAATGTTTCATTTCCATTATATATATATATATATATATATATATATATATATATATATATATATATATATATATAACAATACTAATTTTCTTTCAGATTTTCACATATAAATCTTTGGTTTGACCATTTCTTATCTCGAGGCCGCTTGTAATGTGGTCCCGATGCCACTTTCACTTTCTAATGGTAATATTTTTCATTTCTTTTGGCAATTTTGATTTGATTTTTATGTTTATTTTTATCGTTAATTTATGTATCATATTTATATTAATTTAATTGATAAGTGACATAATAAATTCAGTCTATTTAAATTTTTTTTTTAATTTAATATAAATTAAGATTTTATTTCTAAAATTAATTACAATATCACTAAACAGAAACTAACTGATTTTTTTTCCAACAATTTTGGAATGAATTATATAAATCGAACTAGCAAATAGTTTTATGTTTTCATGACTATTTCTATCAGAGACAATGCAATGCCTAGGGTATTTGAATGGTGATGATGAAAAATAACTTAATCGGAATGATATTATAAAAATAGAAATTATAATATAAATTTTCTAATAAGAAAAATATAAAAATATAAATAAAATTATGGAAAAAAAAAAAAGTTGTTTGGCAATACAAAATATGGAATGAATTTAAGGAAGTTAATTTGTAAATTTTGAAAAGCAAATGAAAATAAATTTTATATATATATATATATATATATATATATATATATATATATATATATATATATATATATATATATATATATATATATATATATATATATATATATCATTTCAAAGATGACAATAAACCCAGATAATAAAAAACTTCATCGATTGATCAAGCACATAACTGAATTTCCATGAAACTAAGGTACAAATTATATTGGAAAAAAAATTCATTACAATCAAATGGAGAAGAAAAAAAAAAAAAAAGAAAGAGTAAAGAGTTACCTTGACAGAGACATGTTATCTATGATTTAACCTACAGCCAAAACGCAGTGATTTGAAAGATAGAAGAAGCTAGATTGGAAGATATTTGAGTTCACTTCCATGCCTAAATTTTTATTTTTATCTTTTTTATTTCCACTTATTTTCATATCCTCTAGTTATAAAAATCCTTTTCAGGTATTTTATTCAAATTCTTCTTATTCCACTTTACCAAATAATCTAAATTTTGAAATAAATATTTTATTTTCATTCCAACTTTATTATTCCATCTAATCAAACAAAACTGTAAGAGTTAAAAAAATAAAGTTATATTACCGGTATTTAAATTTTTTAAAATTTATTATTTTGGTGTTTGAATAATTTTTTATATGACAAATTTCTTAATTTTTAAATAATAATCCCATATAATTGTCTTTAATTATTTTTGGGTTATTAGATTGTTGATTCCTAACGCCAAAATTTTCTGATTTTTAACTCTCCAACGCATTTAAATATTGTTTTAATATTCAACAACCCAATAATTATTCTTCTCATTATTTTTTCCAATCTTAAATATTTTAAAGTTACAAATAAGATGAAAAACGGTTAAAAATACTTATAAAAAATTATTTTTAAAATTTGATAAACTCGTCAAGAAGAAAAAAATAGATAATAATATAATATATTTTAAAAGTTCACATACTGTTGATGTAATTTTTCCTTAAAAAATTTGTATTTTGAAAATAATTTTTTTTTTTTTTAGGTTGGACTAAAATATCAAACGGTTGATTCGCATATCCAGAGCATTTCTAAAGATTAAGACCTCGTATTTTATTTATCTTGGACTGTTCCTCTAAATATATGGAGTGCGATAAACATAATATTTCCTGTTGGAATATAGGATAACCTAATTAATTACTTTTCGTTTAATTTCTTAAAAAAGTCAAATTTCAATTTGAATTTAATCATTTTTAATTTAATAATTTTAGATTATTATAGAAATATAAAGAAGAGAAATTGAGAAAATAATATATATATATATATATATATATATATATATATATATATAATAATCTATTTATAATAAAGTTAGGAATATAATAAAGGGAATAAAATTGGTCACCTTAATTAAGGATCAACTTATAAAGGAAAATATATATATATCTAATTAGGAATATATCAACCGAAAATCAAGTAAATGATACTACTAATTATGCTAACATGTCCTTCAAATTCAAGATAGCAATGTGTCAGCTTGAGTTTGCGAGCTAGAGTGTAGAATTAAAACGCAGTATCACAGTGCAAGATCAAAGCGCAAAACGTAGCGTAGCGTGAATCAAGATTACATAACTAAGAGAAAGTTGCCTATAACCTTTTCAAAAAGATCTCCATCAAGAAAGTCATGAGATTCCAAAGTGGCTTTACAAACAAATAAAGATGAGAGAAATAATAATTTGCGAAAGAAAAATTGGATCATTTTGATCTGATTATCTTTTTTTACATAATTTCAGATGTTAGAAACTAAAAACTGACAAATTAAATCGAACAAAATTTTAGAGCAAAGGCTCTAATATCATGTTACATAAATATAAAAAAGAGAAATTGAAAATAATTGAGTCAATAGAATAGAGAATAGTGTGTGTGTGTGTATATATATATATATATATATATATGGATTACAACTGGTTTATAATAGAGTTAGAAATACAATAACAAAAATAAAATTGGTGATACCTAAAATAAAGGAGTTAATAATGCTAATCATGTTAACATGGATCATAATATTAAAAGTCAATTTGATATATATGTTGAGTTTGATGAATATTAAATAAACTACATAAAAGGATAATTTTTGTGAAAATTATAGAAAATATTAGATAATAATGGAATGAACCTTACCATTATACAAGACTATTAGTCAAAATTCAAGAAACAGCGAAGAAATACTCAAAGAAATGTGTGCATGAAAAATAATAATTAACAAAGATGGATACTTTTTTTTTTTGCAAAAAAAAAAAAAAGAAAAATAATGTCATTGGTTAAAAGAGCAGAGAGCCCATACAATGCAATAATTTTAAACAATTAGATAAGTTTAACTAGAGGGATATACTTTGGACTTAGTGTCCAAGAACCTAACTCAAAAGGAATTTCTAACACTGGGCTTAAAATCCAACAGGCAATTGCACATAAGCTTTCAAATTCTATCAAATTACAATAATACTACTCATTCAAACCCTCCCTAGCTGAAACCTCAACCCTAGAAAGAGTTGTCATTGTCGAGAGACTTTGTGGTCAACCAAGTAGAATAGGCCTTGTTGCTTTGAAAGAGCTTGTAGCCGAATATACTTAATAGACCAAGAACCATTTCGTGCTTGGACTTACCCACCATAGTTCTATTGATCTTTGGGTGGAACAAAAGAGAAAAGGGAACTACTATATTCAAACAAAATAACCCACTTCGGCTTGGGTATGTTCCTTTGTGACTAGCTATTAGGCTTAACGAGGATGGAGAAAATCAACCTAGAGAGCACCAATTTCACCGATAGTAGCTTCTTCCCCTCTCCACGATCTATCATCCTTAGGCTACACCTTAAAGACAATAAAATGGTAGAAAGGTCAGACAAAGTCGGTGCTATCTATTGCCAAACAACCTCCAAGCATAAGAAATCCAACACCTCATTTTTTTATCTAGAAAACTCTATCTAGGGTGCTCTACTATAATCTTGTCCATAGTCATTCATAATAAGATTCTAGAGTATATAATTTAAGTTAATTATCATTAAAAGTCAATGGATTTTCAATCACCGGCCACAGCACCTATAATTAAGGTGCTGCCCATTTGTGTGTATATAGAGAAGAGTGAATATATGTGTGCTATGTGTGAGTGATGAGATCATAGTGCTGAGTAAAGTGTATAAGAGCAAGTGTGTGCATTACATGAGGTATGTAAATTTGTGTATGAGGTATTATGTGAGAATAAATTTATTTTAATAAAATACCATTTTCTTATTAAGCCACCAATATATATAGCTTAGGTCCATTTTATTTTTCAATAATTTAATATCAGAGCTTGGTTGGTTTGGGACCAATATTTGTGATCAAGAGCTTGAAAAAAAGGTGGTCAAGGATTGTGAGTTGCGTGTTTGTGCATAATCTACAACTGTGAAGCAAATTGGTTAGGGATCAAGCTTACTTGATAATAAGGAGTAATTTATCAAGTCATGATAGTGGATTTTCAAATGATGGGTGCAATCAAAAGGCTCAATGATCACAATTATAGTTCTTGGCAGACTATTATGAAGTTTTTCTAGCAAGGATAAGAATTATGGGAGATTGTTAGTGGAAGCAATACTACAGCACCTAAAGACATAGGAACGAAAGCATCCATGACTACACTTCAAAAATGAAAAGCTAAAGCTGGTAAGGTTCCATACATTATTAAAATTTCTGTTGAAGATAACATTCTTAAATATATAAAAGATGTAACAATGCCAAAGGAAGGCATGATATATTCTTGCATCTCGTTATTCAAAAAAAAAATGAAATGCGGCTTCAATACCTTGAGAATGAATTAATAACAACTAAGCAAGGTGATATGTCAATTAGCCAGTATTTTTCAAAAGTAAAGTCTCTTTGTAATGAGATTGTAGAACTAGATTTTGATTCTATAATTAGCGACTCTTAAAAGAGAAGAACTGTTATTCATGGATTTATTACTGTTATTCAAAGATGGCCAACCCAACCATCATTGGGAGAGTTAGAAAACCTATTAGCCAATAAAAAAAGATTGGGTAAATAGATTACTGGGGTCTCAATAAAGAGTGAAGATGAGGCACTCTTTAACTGTTACGGAAGACGCCGACCCAATTATAGAGACTCAAAACCTAAGATTGGGATTGAAGATAAATCCTCAAGAGAAAAATCAACAACCTATAAATCGAGGAAGCTCAACAAGGGGGAGCTCACCATTCAGAAGACAACTCTAAGGATGAATCAAGTTATTGCAAGAATATTCAATGTTATAATTGTAAGAAATGAGGCCATTATGCTTTAGACAGTCGACATAGAAGAGCCTAAGGAAATATTGTGATATCCATTAAGCCACAATATGAAAGTGAAGAGGAATGGGACATTCTTACAACCAGTGACACTGCAATCCAATGAATAGTAGTTTTAATAAAGAAGTCTGGGAAAGTGAAGAAAAGTGGGATTTGATAGGATTGGAGTTCTTTGAAGAAGCATCATTTGAAGAAAAAATTGAATGTGAAGAAAGAATATTACAAGATCTATCAATTCCAAGCTTGGAGGTTTTTAAGCTTGATTATAGGTGAAGAAGAGAAATCTTGATTCTCATCCTCCAACTATGAAGAATTAATGGAAATATCTCAATAAGGAATAGAAGAGATGAAATAGAGTTCCCAAGAAATAAAAGAGCTTCCACGGTCCTCAAACATTAAAGGTATCGAAGATGGAGAGGTCTTAGATGAAGAAACTAGTGACAAGTCACTAGAATGGCACATACGAGTATACCAACTTAAACGAATAGAAGCACAGAAGACTGGAATCTTACTTATTAGATATATGGAACACCAAGTTGCAATGGAAGCATTAGATCAATAATTAATTGATGAGAATAAATGGTTACAAGTTGAAGAATCAGAGCAAAACAAACAAACTTCCTCTCTATTATAGAAAGCAAGTAAAGTGAAGTACTTAACAAAAACAAAAGGATCACTGATGTTAAGGAAGAACAAATCAGAGGAAGTTGCGATGTTATAGATAGGCCAACAATAATGGACCAAAATGAAGAATTTATACAAAAAGAGGAGCCGGCAAATTAAGAAGTCATACACAAAATAAAGTAATATGGAGACTATTGACAAGTCACCTACAAAGGATGATCAGTCTCCAAGACACAGAGGAATGAATCAACTTGAACTAACAGAAGTGCATATGAGCGAATTCTTGCTTGGTGGAGATATCAAACACAAAGTAATCCTTAAGGTATTAAATAAGCAATCGATCAAAATGTTTGAAGGCTTGCAGCTTGAAGCATCAAAGGAAAAAGAACAAGCTTCCTCACTAATATTGAAAGAAAATAGAGATGGCATGCAAATTAAATAATACTATAATCAAGATGGACGTGGAGTTTCAAAAGTCAGGACATTGAAAGTCATAGAGAGTCAGTGCTGAGGGGGGAGAATTGAGAAATCCAACACCTCATCTTTGTGTCTAAAAACTTTATCTAGAGTGCTATACTCAAATCTTGTCCATAGTCATTCACAATAAGCCTCTAGAGTATATAATTTAAATTAATTATCATTGAAAGTCGATGGACTTTCAATCACCGGCCACAACACCTATATAAGGTGTTGCACATTTGTGTGTATATAGAGAAGAGTGAATATATGTGTGATATGTGTGAGTGATGAGATCATGGTGCTGAGTAAAGTGTGTAAGTGCAAGTGTGTGCATTAAATGAGGTATCAATGCGCGAGCGTCCAAGTGAGGTATGTAAATTTGTGCATGAGGCGTTATGTGAGAATAAATTTATTTTAATAAAATACCATTTTCTTATTAAGCCACCAATATATTTAGCTTGGATCCATTTTATTTTCAGCAAAGCATCCAAAATTGGAGATTAAAACACCCAAAACCATAACAATTGGTAGACAAAAAGAAATCAACCCAAGCGGTATAAACACATGATAGCAACATAATATAAAAAAGAAGAAGAAGAAGAAGAAGAAGAAGAAGAAGAAGAGAGGATAAGGCGTGGATGCCTTCTAGTGGCTGAAGCCACAGTAGTTTTCTCACTGTTCAAATCTCAATAGCAAGTAGAAAAAAAGATCAAACTCTAGCAAAGAGAATAATTTCAATTATACTCTTTTACTTTTACTAGTTTAAGTCATTATTTCTGTTAACAAAGACGGGTATTTGAAATATAAAAAGAAGTTATCATTTATTATATTATATAATTTATCTAGTCATATTTTATCTTTATCTTGTTTATTCTATTTCATGTTGTTTTGTTGTTTTGTACATTCAACCAAATATAGTCATGATTGGATACTTGAAAAGTAAGGAGAGCAATCATTTATTATATCACATAATGCTAATCAACCAAATTATGAGTTAATAGAAATTTAATCCACAATGCTTCTCAGGCCAATCTGGGCTTCTCCAATGGAAATGTAAATAATAATAATAAAAAAAAAAGAAGTGCATGAAAAATTAGAACACTTGTACTTGAGTTAACCACTCATGACAAATTTGTCCAATTTCTATTAGCCAAAGCTGGCCACACTCTTCTGTCGGCAATGAACATGAGTAAAACAAATTCCAAATAGTTTTTCTTCCTTTCTCCATTTTTGAGGAGCAATCTTTCCTTCTTTCTTTCTTTCTTTCTTTTTTTTTTTTTTCAATATATATATAATTTTTTTTAATTTTTTTCTTTTGATAGTAAATATGCATCGAATAATTTGACAGAGCAATTATTCTTCCAGGTCTGACAAATTGGAAGCCTATAAAATTTCTCAATATTATTTTCAGATTTTGCTTATTTTACTATTAGAATGTTTCTACGGCTTGTTAGTAGAGAAAACAAAAGAAAAGAAAAGAAAAAAAAAGCATGATTCATTTTATAAATGTTGAATATTTGATAGATACATAGAATAGGGTGAAGATTTTTCAATTCAAATTAACTCTATTATTCATATGAATCAATTGAAAATTTTAATTATTCTTCATTACTTCATAACTTATCTAGCTTGTTATAGATTTAACAATAATTAATTAATTAAATCTTAATTCTTGTCATTTTCAAAGAAGACTCTGGAATTAATTATCCTTATTAATTTAATTATGTTGATTAAATATGATTTAGAAATTGTTTGAGGAAATAGTTGCAGTTAGCTTTTATTATTTGTGTTTGAAAAATTAAATGTGAATAGCTAAAAATTTTAGCATTCAACATTTCTATTATAATTATAAATAATTAATTATTGAATTTTTAAATGTTATTATTCAAGTGTTGAATTTATCAAATATTTCAAACTAATTATTGATAATTTAAATATTGAATATTGATATTTAATTGCTAATTTAAAATATTAAAAGTTTAGACATGGCTAATTCTCGACTGCTAATCCAAACTAACCCATAATTCAATAAATTTAAAGAAGTATATAATAATGTAATTTATTGATTTTTAATCTAATTAAACAACTGCAAATTATAACATATATAAGCAAATAACATCCTCAATGATCATTGTCACTCCTGCATGAAACATTGTATGCAACTAAATTAACTGTAAGTAACTAATTAACTGCCAATCAATCTACAAGATCATATGGCAGTTGGAGCACAAGCAGGATCCACCTCAACAGAGATTGAAGCAGCAGCTGGGGCAACTCCATCAGAGGCCGGACTGGGAGCTGCATCACCGGAACTTTTAGTCGCGGACAGGGCACGGCGAGGATTAGCACACATATTAGGCAAATAAACTCCTGTAATTAATTAACAATCAAATTAACTGTTAATACAAAAAATGAAAATAATTCATTTTGATTATTCTAAAAAGTTATTCAATGTAATACGTAAATTGAGACCAAATAATTAATTAGATTTGGATTCTCTTACAAGAGAGTTTAATTAAAATTTGATCAATCCAATGGTTAGCATCTAAATAATAAAAATGTGTAGAAATGAAAAATTAATTTAGAATAATGTTAATATATTAAAATTTCTTTTACGAACGTATCCGTTATTTTATCGAGTATAAGGATATTAATACTTTTATTATATCTATATGTAATTTTTTTATTGGATCTGATATATACATCAGGTGTAATTAAATGTATAAAATTAATCTATTTAGAACCTCAAATGATTTACTCGGATTAATTAGACACTAATTATATTCGTATTAAGAAACAATAACTTGAAATTGAAAACTAGAAAAAGTAACATTAAGAATATATATATAATTAATTTGAGGTGAAAAATAAAGAAATAATTAATTAATTAATTACCTTCTCCCAAGGCCAAATTGAAGTAGAGATCAACAATGTTAGGGCAAGATTGATAACATTGATTAGAGCAAAGTTTAGCCAACAAGTTAGGCTGCAGAAGAGTATCTGAGGAGATACCAATAGTTTTCCTATCAAGGCCACAGGCACTAACACATTCATCACTTTCAATCCATTCTTGCATTGTATCAACAACTACCTCTGAAGTCTTGCACTGGTATGCAATTTTTCCATCTTTTCTTGCATAATTCTCTAATAAGCATCGCTTCCCAGAAGATGCAATTGAATATGAGCACAGCTCAACAGGCAATTGCTCACATACAAGCTCACCTAAATTATATATATATAAACTCATTAATTCAAATGAAACATAATCATATACTCATTAATACCCCATATACATAAAGAAAAAAGAAATGGCAATAATCTTGAAATGGGACTTACCAAGAGCTCCATGAAGCAGAAGAGAGAAAGCAAGGAATATGATGAAGGCCATTGTTTTTGTTGAGGAAAAGCTTTATAAACTAATGAAAAGTGTTATATATAAAAGTAAAATTTCTTAGAGAAGAGAGATGTGTTTTTCAGGTGAGATTAGGCTTTGTAGGCTGTGTTTATATAGTAGAAAGGAGTACTTGTGAAAATACTTTAGAGGTCAATGACTTATTATTATTATTATAATTAGTTTGGTATCTTGTGTTGATTAGCTTACAAGTAATTGATTTCCTTCTTTAACATTTTCTGCAATTGAAATATTGATAATATAAAAACAAGATTAAAGCCGTTGGAAATAATGTGTTTTGGTGGCAACGAAAATTAATATATTCTTTTATAGTTGTGAAAATTTTTAAGCCAGCTGTTGCCTTAAAACTGTTTTTCTCTATTTTGAAATTGTTTTCTGGCCCAAAAAAAAAAAATTATATATTAAAATATTGTCATTTTATAAAATGTAATCCTGTAGAAAGCTGGCAAAGTAGAGAGTGACCAAAGGAAGATTTGAATTCCAGTCCTAAGATTCATCAATGCTACTATTTGTTTTTACCTTATTTTTTTTTATTTGGGAAAGTAAAAAAAAAACTATGTGAAATTGACACTTTTACATTTTAATATGAATGAAAATTTTTTAATAAAATACGTATGTGATTTTCACTATTAGCAATTTAAAATTCATAATGATAATATCATTATGACACATAAGTATCACGTATTCACGTTTACTGATTAACACTGTTAGCGCTCTAGACTCATATTGCTAACACAATAAATTCCATATTCTATTTTGTGAAAAAAATTCTAGATACCGAAGTATAAAAAGGTGAAACTATAGAATGTTTTTTTGTACTTTCACCCCTTTTTCTTATTACTTAAATGCAAAGTTGGTTTAGCCTTGATGTTTGATGGGTATTTTCTTCTCATTCGGCAGTTTTTCTTTTGCTGATTCGTTCTTTGGATTTTTCTTTAAAAAAGTTTCGGACTTTGAATCCTTAACCTCATGCACTACGAAACAAATGCTCGATGAAACAGCAATGGCTTCTATGGCCTTTGCTAAGCAATGAATACTGATATAGAATGAATAGAATTTTGTACCTTTTTGTATAAAATTTTGGAAAGTAATCATCCTCAGAAAAGGAATTTTTTTTTTTATCCTTAATATACCTCCCTAAATGGTTAAGTCAATTAACACCAATTAGCTTATTTATTCCTTTTATTTTAAAAATTATAGCTCAAAACATTAGCAAAAAAAATAAAATTGGGTACAGTACAGAATGAAATTTATATAGAAAAACTTAAGGTACAGAAGGAAATTTCATTATTGCATAAAGATAATACACAAGGAAGTTCATTCTCTCCTTTGTCTTTATGCTATGGAGGCAATTGCCTTGCAAACTGCCACACTTCCATCTGACCCCCACTGCACAAAAAGCAGTATGTTCCGCCAAAAAAAAAATGCAAATAATTGGAATGCAGGGAAGTGCATAAACAAGACTTTGGGAGTCAATACTCTGCTCAAGATTCCCCACCATGGTTCAAT
Source organism: Reutealis trisperma (assembly GCA_947687605.1). Classification (NCBI taxonomy): domain Eukaryota; kingdom Viridiplantae; phylum Streptophyta; class Magnoliopsida; order Malpighiales; family Euphorbiaceae; genus Reutealis; species Reutealis trisperma. The sequence continues at coordinate 1,431,939 of CANTUT010000200.1, forward strand.
TATACAGCTGAATCCATGCATAAAAAACACACACCAGCTAGGATATGTAGATCAATACATGTGCGCATGGACATTTGTTATTAATCATAAGTAGTAGAATAACTCAAAATCCCACCATCTTACGGAACTAACTCAAGAATATGTTATGACTGCAGTTTTCTGTTTCTATTTGCTTTCAGTTCAGTTCATCTAACAAGGGTGTTATGGGAAAAAAAATAATAAGAAGCATAAAATACATACAGAAAAAGAGCTCATGCAGGATCGCTAAACATCCAACAACAGCCCTTTCAATAAAATGAAACTCTTCATGAAACCCAAAAGGACCCCAGGTTTCATAAGGTCAGGCTACCGGTAAAACACGTCAAGATGCCTGAACTTCAGCCTGTGGAGCAGTTTCTGTATCTGCTGATTTTGTTAAGCTTGGAATGTATTTCCAGCAACGCGTATGAACCCCACTTATCTTCTTGGGAGCTTCAGCAGCTGGTAGTCCTGTATTAAGTACTAATCAGATCAACTTATTTTACCTCCATATTAAAACAAAATAATTTTAAAACAGAGCAAAGATATTGACTGCTAACACTTCCATTGTGGCAACTATTACACTTAAGAGAAGATACAGGTCTATCTTAGAAAGCATCATACATGTTCTACCAGAAAAGATGAAAGCATATATAATAAAGAGACAGGTATACAATGGAATAAAGAGACCAAGCAAACTGAAACGAAAAGAGTATTACTAGAGAAAAGAACTTTAAACAAGTAGCATATGAACTTGAACTAAGTTCCAATATTAATCAGCATAGCCGACATTTCTCTTAATTGACTCTTAAAATAGACTCGGGCAATATATAATTCTATGCATACAACTAGCCTTATCCAACTATGTTTAAGATCTAAAAAATGCAATCCTAAGACAACAAGTCACTGCTAAAGTCATTAATTCACACACTGACCCAAATTACAATAAGTCCTCACCAGAACAACCATAAGTTTTTTTTAGAAGAAGAGAAGCCAATGGTATGATATATCTTAAATGAGTTTCTCTTAACTTCGCAGCAGTGCTCTATCGGTTTGGTTTGGTTCGGTTAATCGTTTTTACCAATTAAAGCTCACCCTAGCCAACACGTACGCGCACACATGGAGCCGATATTGCCCGTTATGTTAAAAAGCACCCAAGCAAAGAACAGACACTCAGATTATCATTTGCAAGAAGGTCTATGGTGATTGTGAAGCTATTAAACAGAATTGAAATCAAGCTTTCTAAATACTGTATTTATTTCTTAGTTGGTTAGTTAATTAGAAAGTAGTTATGATGAGCTGGCAAGTAGTTAGAGCTAATAACAGAATTTAGTTAGCTAATCTCTCTTGTATATATAGAGCTATCTCTGTACAGTGTAAGTGGTTTTTTTGAATACCATATTCTCAATTCTATAACATGGTATCAGAGCTTGTTTGTTGAGATCTCGTTTCTCTCTCTTAGTTGTTATTCTTTCGTCATTTCTCCATTGAAGGTTTTTCAATCTTCTTCTTCAAGCTATTTCGAAGTTTTTTTAACTGTTTTCATGGCCGGTTCTTCTACTCCTAATCCAAATGATGATCCGTCGTCACCATATTTTCTTCATCACTCTGAAAATCATAGTTCTGTTATAGTTACTCCTGAGCTTTCACCTACAAATTTTGCTTCCTGGAAACGGTCTTTTCTTTTAGCGGTTTCAATTCATAATAAACAGGGATTTCTAGATGGCACTATCAAGAAGCCATCTCCATATAGTGATTTGTTTCTTCCATGGAGTAGATGCAATAATTTGATTGTGGCTTGGCTCCTCAGATCTGTTTCTCCTTCGATTGCATCTACAGTGTTTTACATTGAAGAAGCTAGTCAAATTTGGCATAAGCTTAATCAAAGATTTTCTCAACCTGATGATGCTTGAATCTGCTATCTTCAGAGCTTGATCTGTTCAATTACCCAAGGAACAAAGACGATTGATGCTTATTTCACAGAATTGAATGGAATTTGGGAAGAATTGAGGAATTTTAGGCCTCTACCTCATTGTTCTTGTGGCCAATGTAGTGAGAATTGTTTTCAAAAGTTTGTAGAGGCTGCACAAAAGGATTTTGTCTTTAAGTTTTTGAATGGACTTAATGAATCATATCAGGCATTGAGATCACAAATTATAGCTATGAAACCATTTCCTTCACTTGATGAAGTGTATAACATGGTTTTGCGAGAGGAAACACAAAGAAGCTTGATGTTGCAGTCACAGAGTTTCAGTGATGGAGCTGTTATGGCAATTAAGAAGAATTTCAGTGGAGAAAACAAAGATACTAGAGTTTGCTATCACTGTGGTAAGCCTGGTCACATTAAAGAAAAGTGTTTCAGGCTTATTGGTTTTCCTCCAGACTTTAAATTCACGAAGCCTAGACCTCAAGGTTTTCAATCTCAAGGTTTCAAAGCTGCAAATCAAATTTCAACAGTACAAATGGATGTGGCTGGATCAAAGTTTGGTAAAAACTCCATTTCAGATCTAAGTCTCTCAAAGGATCAAGTTTAGAAATTAATGACCTTACTCGATGATCAAAGTATTACTGGTAACCATTCTAATTCACCATCACCACCCTCCACTCAAGCTCATGTAATCAATTTTGCAGGTAATAATTTCTCTAACCATTCAGTATTCTCAGCTACTAATAGTCAAATCTTACAAACTCTTTTAGTTTCAAAGTTCAATTCTACACCATGGATCATTGACACTGGAGCAACAGATCACATAATTTGTTCTCTAGAATTCTTTCATTCATATACTCAAGTTTATAATTTCTATGTTTCATTACCAAATGGAGTAAAGGTTCAGGTTACACATATTGGTACAGTCATAGTTAATTCACATCTTGTTCTCCAGAACGTTTTGTTAGTTCCTACCTTCAATTTCAACTTGATTTCAGTCAGCAAATTACTCATTGATGATAAGCTATGTCTCATTTTCATTCATAAACAATGTTTCATCCAGGTCCTCTCATCATGGATGACGATTGGACTGGCTGAATTAAAGGAAGGATTGTTCTATCTTCAACAGAATTCCAAGCTTTCCCATTCCACTCATATGTCTTTTGTCTATCCTTTGCAATCTTCTGTTCATATGGCTTCTCTTGACATATGGCACCATAGATTAGGCCATGTTCCTTTCCATAAAATTCAGTCTTTTATTCATGTTTCTGATGTAAATAGTTTAGAGTTTTATGTTTGTAATACATGTCCAAAAGCTAAACAAAAAAGAAATGTATTTCCCATTCATGTTAATAATACAACAGATTTGTTTGAATTGGTTCATTGTAATGTATGGGGACCTTTTTCACAGCCAGACCTTTATGGAAATCATTATTTTTTAACTCTTGTAGATGACTTTTCTAAGTGTGTATGGGTCTTTCTAATGAAACATAAATCTAAAGTATCTCACCTTCTTCCTCAATTTTATAATTTTGTCAAAAATCAATTCCAAAAATCCATTAAGATTCTCAGGTCAGATAATGGCTTAGAATTTTCTTTACCCTCATTTTATCATGAACATGGTGTCATCCATCAAACTAGCTGCCCATACACCCCTCAGCAGAATGGGGTTGCTGAGAGCAAGCATCAGCATATTCTTAACATTTCAAGAGCTTTGTTGTTCCGTTCTTCATTACCTATCAAATTTTGGGGGGATGCTGTTCTCACAGCGGTATACTTAATCAATAGGACACCAACTCCTGTCTTGAACAATAAAACCCCATATGAAATGTTTTTTTTCTAAACCTCCTTCCTATTCACATCTTAAATCATTTGGTTGTTTGTCTTTTGTTGTCAATACTTTGCCTCATAGAAAAAAAATTGATCCAAGGTCCAAGAAGTGTGTTTTCATAGGGTATTCAAATACTGTCAAAGGTTATAAGCTGTTTGACCTAAATTCTAATACTGTTTTCTTTTCTAGAGATGTAGAATTTCATGAAAAATCATTTCCTTTTGCTTCTACATCTCCTTCTGATTTAGATACTTCTTTCACCTCTCAATTAGTTTTGCCCACTGTCCCTAATCAAATAATAAATTTGCCAGTTATACCTCCTATCTAGAATAATACATCTTTTCCTCCTCCTTCTACTGATATAGAGCCTAATATTCCTTTATCTCCTCCAAATTCTCCATATCCTATCTTAACAGATTCTAGTTCATCTTCACATTCACCTGCAATTCTTCCATCTGCTCCCACTCATCTTTCACCTGATATCATTCCAGCATCTAATCCTATTGTTCCAGTCCCACCAACCATTCGAAAAAGTTCTAGACCTACCAAATTACCCACTTATTTGCATGATTACCATCATCAACTCAAAAATAATCTTAGTACATCTACTGCATCTTCTGTCACAGGTCATCCTATTCAACATTGTCTGTCTTATGATAAGCTTTCCAATCCTTACAAGCATTTTGTTTTTTCTTTATCTACTATATTTGAACCTACTACTTATGAACAAGTTAGTACTTTTGATCATTGGAATGAGGCCATGAAATCTGAACTCAGTGCTTTGGAGGCTAATAACATATGGACTGTTGTTGCTTTACCTGAGGGACAGAAACCTATAGGCTACAAGTGGGTCTATAAGGTTAAATTACATTCTGATGGGACAATTGAGAGGTATAAGGCCAGATTGGTGGCCAAGGGTTATAATCAAAGGGAGGGGTTTGATTATCAAGAAACTTTTAGTCCAGTAGTTAAACATACTATTGTTCGACTATTCTTGTCTTTGGCTGCTATAAATGGATGGTTTCTTGGACAGTTAGATGTGCACAATGCTTTTTTAAATGGAGATCTTGAAGAGACTATTTATATGGATTTGCCTCATGGTTACTAGCTTCAGGGGGAGACTTTGGTGGAATCTGGTAACCAAAACAATAACAGTAAGAAGGGCAAATTGGTGTGCAAACTTCAAAAATCATTATATGGGTTGAAACAGGCTTCTAGGCAATGGAATGCCAAATTTACTGATTCCCTTTTACATCTTGGTTTTGAGCAATCCAAATCAGATTATTCTCTCTTTACAAAATCTATAGATTTAGATTTTATAGCTCTTCTTGTATATGTGGATGATATTGCAATTGCTAGCAATAGCAAAGAAAGGTTGGAGCAGTTAAAGCAAGATCTTAGTACACATTTTAAATTGAGGGATTTAGGGGATTTGAGATATTTCCTTGGCATTGAATTAGCCAGATCAAAACAAGGGATAAGTATTTGTCAAAGGAAGTATTCACTTGAGTTACTCCAAGAATATAGCTTGCTAGGTGCAAAACCAAACAACATTCCAATTGAGGTTAATCACAAGTTAATGCATTCATATCAGAACCTCTTGGAAGATGTTACTAAATATAGGAAATTGGTGGGAAAACTCATGTATCTCACCTTAACTAGGCCTGACATATGTTATGCAGTTAATGTACTAACTCAATTTATGGACAGACCTTCAGAAGCACATATACAGGCTGCTTACAAAGTTTTGAAGTATATAAAGAAAGGTCTAGGGCAAGGAATATTATTTTCCTCACTTTCTCAGCTTCAGCTTAATGCATACTCAGACAGTGATTGGGGAGGATGTGCTGAAACAAGAAGGTCATTGACAGGTTTTTCAGTTTTCTTAGGACAATCTTTGATAAGTTGGAAGTCCAAGAAACAAACTGTGGTTTCAAGAAGCTCTGCTGAAGCAGAATACAGGTCAATGGCTATAACAGTGTGTGAGGTGGTTTGGCTTATAAGTTTGTTAAAAGATTTTAAAATAAACCATTCTCAACCTGTGATGCTTTATTGTGACAATATTTCAGCAATTCAGATTGCTAAGAATCCAGTGTTTCATGAAAGAACGAAACACATTGAGTTAGATTGTCATTTTATTAGAGAAAAAGTTCAGTCTGGATTGATAAAGCTTGAGTATTTGAAGACTGAAGATCAAATAGCAGACTTGTTCACCAAAGCTTTGCATCCAACTCATTTCTGTTATTTGATGAGCAAGATGAACACACATAACATGTATGTGCATCTTGAGGGGGAGTGTGAAGCTATTAAACAGAATTGAAATCAAGCTTTCTAAATACTGTATTTATTTCTTAGTTGGTTAGTTAATTAGAAAGTAGTTATGATGAGCTAGCAAGTAGTTAGAGCTAATAACAGAATTTAGTTAGCTAATCTCTCTTGTATATATAGAGCTATCTCTATACAGTGTAAGTGGTTTTTTTGAATACCATATTCTCAATTCTATAACAATGATGAAGCAAAATTTCATTTCACGTAGCAAGTACCAAGGTAAGCACTAGTGGCTATAATCAAGTATAGGTAAGCTATCATTCCATTTGCCAACATGTGCATCGCTCCTGAACGCTGACAAGGAGGTCATATGAAGTATGGTTATAGGAATTGGCATATTTTTTACGACCTCCAATGTGAAGTCTGAAGATAGGCTTTTGTCTCTCCATTCAGTTCTTTTTTTTTTTGAACTCCAATAAAATGCCACTAAACCAAAGGAGAACACATAACCTGAGGTGCCTTTAGAATCGTCAATGTACCCTGCCCAGCCATTTTCAGCATATCTAATGAGAGCCAACTTCTCACTAGTCTTAAACCAAAATGCACATGACTAGGAGAACTCATAAATCTTGAAAGCACCCTTACTGAAAACATCAAATCAAGTCTGGTTAAAGTTAAATATAATAAACTTCCAACCAAACTTCTGAAAGCAGAAGCTTCAGATAACTTTTCACCATCATTTTTGGAAATTTTTTCATTCAAAGCTAAGAGAGTAGAAACTGATTTACAAGAATCCATCTTTAACTTTTTCAAGACATCTACTACATATTTCTATTGAGAAATAAAAATGCCTTCATTGCATTGGAATATTTTCATCCCAAAAAATAATGCATGAGACCCAAATCACACATGTCAAAATTCTGCTCCATCTTCAACTTGAAATCTTGTACCAGCGTAGGATCATTACCAGTTACAAGCAAATCATCTACATACAAAGAAATAATTAGCAACTTCTCATTGCAACCTTTAACTTACAAATTAGTTACTTCATTGGTGCTCATCCTCCTGAATCCATATTGAATCAGGTATGCGTCAATCTTGCTATACCAGACACTAGGAGCGTGCTTTAGTACCATAGAGGGCCTTCTTTAGCCTGCAGACCATATGCTCACAGCCTGCAATTTTGAAACCTTCTAGTTGAGTGACATAAATCTCCTCTTGAAGCTCACCATTCAAGAAGGCTGCTTTGACATCTAAATGATAAAGTTTCCAACTAAAATGAGCAGCCAAGGCAATGAGCATTCTGATAGTGTCATGCCTCACAACTGGAGCAAACGTATCTCCATAATCAACACCAGCCAACTGTGTGCGTACCCCTTTACAAACTAACCTGGCTTTCAAATTGTGTATCAAGAATAAATTTAGTTTTGTACACCCATTAACTCCAATTGCCACCTTGTTTGTTGGTTCAACTAATTTCCAAGATCCATTCTTTGTCCATTTCAGCTTGTATTGCAGCAACCCGATCAGGTAACTTTGAAGCTTCTTCGTAATTATTGGGTTCTATAGCAGCAAAATTGCATCTTTCATATACATCAGTCAGTGGCTTTGATTTTGAACTTGTGTGTCTGAAGTGGATTCAACTCCAAAGACTTTATGGCTGTTTGAAGCTTTTAAAGTTTTGAACCATTTGCATGATCTTCAGAAAATTTAATGCCTGAAGAATGCAAATTCTTCCTGAATACTTGAAGCTTTTTAAAGTCCCAGTAGCTTCCTTCATCTACAACATCTCTGCTTGTAAGAACTTCGTTTGAAGAGAGATCAAATATTCTATACCCCTTAGATTTAGCAGCATAGCCGACGAAAATGTCTTTGATAGACTTTGGATATAATTTGGATCTATTTACTTATGGAACATGTGAATAGAAAACTAATCCAAAAACTCTTAATGTTTCGCTGATGGCTTCCTACCTGACCAAGCTTCCATAGGTGCTTGTTGAAATTGCTCCTCAAAATGGTCCACATATGGAAAATTGTTGAAGTTGTGCTTCAGCTGCTGCAACATTTTCCAAGCTGGATTTTTATTTTTATTTATTTGTTTATTTATTTATTTTTACTGTTTCAATTGATTTGATCAGTAGTAGTTGATGATTTTTAGGAATATGTTGATCATGGAAATGTGTTCCATGTAGTGTCTTGTTTTTCGTTTCTTCTGTTATTATTTTTTTGCTGTATTTAAACACATTATCAGATCAATAAAATGTAGACTTTACACAGCAAATTTCATTGTTCTTTCTTGCTTTCTATTGCATTGATCATTTGATCATTTTAGTCTCTTTAAAACTCCAATAAACTGGTATCAGAGCTCTCTTCTTGAGGGACCTATGATTGAGATAAACTTTTTTTTCTGTATCTTTTTTTTCTTCTTCCATGGATTTAGAAACTCCTTTTACTGCACTAGCACCACTAGCCTTTAATGGTGAAGGTTATCATGTCTGGGCAGCAAGGATAGAGGCTCATCTAGAGGCAAATGATCTCTCGGAAGCTGTGGAGGAGGACTATGAAGTTCCTCCATTACCTGCAAATCCAACTATGGCGCAGATCAAGAATCATAAGGAGAAGAAATCAAGAAAGTCGAAAGCAAGAGCTACGTTATTTTCTGCGGTCTCCCTTGAAATCTTTGTTAGAATCATGATAATGAAATCAGCTTTTGAAGTATGGAATTTCCTAAAGAAGAGGTATGAAGGAGATGAGAGAATTAAAAGAATGCAGATTCTGAACCTGATCAGAAAGTTTAAGCTTCAAAAGATGAAGGATTCTGAGACAGTGAAGGAGTACTCTGATAGATTGCTTGAGATTGCTAACAAAATAAGGTTACTTGGTTTTGAATTTCCTGATTCTAGATTAGTTCAAAAAATTCTTATAATTGTTCCTGAAAGGTTTGAAGTAACTATTTCCTCGCTGGAAAACACTAAAGATTTGTTAATGGTTAGTTTGGCAGAATTGATGCATGCTTTGCAGGTACAAGAACAGAGAAGGCTCATGAGGTCTGAAGGATCTGTTGAAGGTGCATTAGTTGCAAGAGCTTAGTCCAGTCAAGGAGGAAAAGGGAAGAAGAATGAGAAAAACAAGAAGGGAAACTCAAGTTCTGATTCTCCTAACATCAGTAAGGGAACAAAATCTGATTTCCCTCCTTGTAAACATTGTGAAAGGAAGGGTTATCCATATTCCAAATGTTGGAGAAGGCCAGACCAGCAATGTGAGAAGTGTCAGAAGATGGAGCATCATCAAAGAATTTGTAGGAGCAACACTCAATAGAAGATTGTGACACAAGTGAATTTGCAGCAGAAGAATGTTGCTCAAGTTGTTAATGAGGAAGAGGAGGAGCAACTCTTTGTAGCTTCTTGCTTTGCAACCTATCATTCAAGTGAGAAGTGGCTCATTAATAGTGGTTGTACTAATCATATGACCTTTGATCGTGATATCTTTAAGAAATTAGACACTTCAGTAGTTTCCAAAGTGAAGATTGGCAATGGAGAATACATTATAGTCAAGGGAAAAGGCATAGTAGCAATTGAAAGCATTTCAGGTACAAAGCTTATCAAAGATGTGTTGTTTGTACCTAATATCAGTCAAAATCTGTTAAGAGTTGCGTAGTTGATTCAGAAAGTTTTCAAAGTTATCTTTGAAACAAATCAGTGTTTAATTAAGGATGCAGCAGGCAATGATGTGTTTAGAGTTAAAATGAAAGGAAAGAGCTTTGCACTTGATCCATTGGAGGAGAAGCAAACAACATTCTCTGCAACAAATATCAAAGCAAAAGTCTAGCATAAGAGGCTTGGACATTTTAATCATACAGCTATGGTGAATTTGCAGAGAAAGGAATTGGTTCAAGGTCTCCCTTACCTTGAATCTTAAATTCCAGATTGTAAAGCTTGTCAACAAGGAAAGCAATCAAGACTTCCCTTCAAGCAAGCATTTTGGAGAGTTACTGAAAAGCTGCAATTGATACACATTGATTTGGCTGGACCTCACAAAACTCCATCTCTCAATGGGAGTAGGTATTTCTTGATCTTTATTAATGGCTATTCTAGAATGTGTTGGATTTATTTTCTTAAATTCAAGTTAGAGGTTGCTAGTGTGTTTTGGAAATTCAAGCAATGGATTGAAACACAAAGTGGTCACAAAATCCAAGCTTTGATATCTGATAATGGCAAGGAGTACACTTTTAGTCAGTTTAATCTTTTTTGTGAAGAGGCTGAGATTGAACATCAACTCACTGCTCCATACACTTCATAGCAAAATGGAATCAGTGAGAGAAAGAATCATACCATAATGGAGATGGCTAGATGTCTAATGTTTGAGAAGAATTTGCCAAAAAGGAATATTGGGTAGAAGTAGCACATACTACAGTCTTCCTCCTTAATAAACTACCTACTAAAGCAGTAGGTGAAAAGACTCCATATGAAGCCTGGTATGGTTTTAAACCTTCTTTGAAAAATCTCAAAGTATTTGGATACTTGTGCTTTGTCCATGTGCCTCAGGTCAAAAGAGACAAGCTAGATAAAAAGGCAGAAGCAGGAATCTTTGTTAGTTACAGCACAATCTCTAAAGCTTATAGAATTTTCCAACCAAACACTAAGAAAATTTTGATAAGCTGAGATGTGCATTTTGTGGAGAATGATGAGTGGGATTAGGAAGGAAAGCAAGCAGCCTTGGTTCCTGACCAAGTTCCCAAATTGCAGTTCAAAGAAGATGAGTTGGTTGATGATGCTCCTATAAGAGGTATAAGATCACTTTCTGAGATTTATCAAAGTTGCAATGTTGCTGTGTTTGAACCAGGAGATTTCTGGGAAGCAGAGAAAGATCCAAAATGGATAGCCGCAATGAAGGAGGAGTTGAGCATGATTGAGAAAAATCAGACTTGATAGCTTGTAAAAAGACCGGCAGACTGAAAGGTAATTGATGTAAAATGGGTGTTCAGAGCCAAACTCAATGCTAATGGTTCCATCAATAAGCACAAGGTAGGTTAGTTGTGAAAGGGTATGCTTAGATTTTTGGTGTTGATTTTTCTGACACTTTTGCTTCTGTCACAAGACTAGATACAATCAGGTTATTGATTGCAATAGCTGCACAAAAGGGTTGGAGAGTCTATCAACTTGTTGTTAAATTAATCTTCTTGAATGGCTTCCTTGAGGAGGAGATATATGTTGAAAAACCTGATGGATTTGTAGTAAAAGGGTATGAAGATGAAGTGTATTTGCTCAAGAAAGCCTTGTATTGCCTGAAGCAGGCACCCAGAGCCTAGTATAGCAGAATTGATGAGCACTTGATGCAGCTAGATTTCAGAAAAAGTCTCAGTGAAGCTACCCTCTACATCAAAGGTGATGAAATCAATTTTGTAATTATTTCAGTATATGTGGATGATCTGTTGGTTACAGGAAGCAATGAAGAACTTGTGAGAAAGTTCAAAGAAGATATGAAGTAAACATTCAAGATGACAGATTTGGGGGAGATGGCTTACTTTCTAGGAATGGAAATCAAGCAAAAGAATGGAGAAGTGTTTATCTGTCAAAAGAAGTATGCTAAGGAGATTCTGAAAAAATTCAGAATGGATGAATGTAAGAGTGTATATACTCCAATCTCCCAAAAGGAGAAGCTGAGTAAGGAAGATGAAGCTGAGAAGGTTGATGAAACTCTCCACAGAAGTCTAGTGGGTTGCCCGATGTATCTAACAAGGCTTGATATCTTACACTCTGTAAGTCTATTATCTAGATTTACAAATTGTGCAACTAAAACACATTTTATAGCTACTAAAAGAGTCCTTCGATATGTAAAAGGGACACTGGATTATGGAACCAGGTTTTGTGCAAGTCAGGATTGTGTTCTGCATGGCTATTTTGATAGTGATTAGGGAGGTTCATCTGATGATGTGAAAAGTACTGCATGTTACTGTTTTAAACTTGGTTCAAAAGTATTTTCATGGTGTTCCAAGAAGCAAAATACAGTGGCACAATCTATAGCAGAAGCTAAATTTATTGCAGCTATTGCTGCTGCAAATCAGGCCTTGTGGTTAAGAAAGGTGTTGATTGATTTGAATATGAAGCAAGAAGGATGCACATAAATATTTGTTGATAATCAAGCTGCAATTACTATCTCTCATAATCCTGTTTTTCATGGGAAAACTAAGCACTTCAATATCAAGTTATTCTTTCTTAGAGAAGTGCAGAAGAAAGGCTCAGTTGGTTTGAAGTATTGTAAATCTGATCTTCAACTAGCAGACATATTCACAAATCCTCTATCAAAAAGCAAGTTTGAGTTTCTTAGAGAGAAACTTGGAGTTTGCAGCAACCAAAGCAAGGAGGAGTGTTGAAGTTGTGCTTCAGCTGTTGCAACATTTTCCAAGCTGGATTTTTATTTTTATGTATTTGTTTATTTATTTATTTTTACTGTTTCAACTGATCTAGTTAGTAGTAGTTGCTGATTTTTAGGAATATGTTGATCATGGAAATGTGTTCCATGTAGTGCCTTGTTTTTCATTTCTTCTGTTATTATTTTTTGCTGTATTTAAACATATTATCAGATCAATAAAATGTAGACTTTACACAGAAAATTTCATTGTTCTTTCTTGCTTTTGTTACATTGATCATTTGATCATTTTAGTCTCTTTAAAACTCCAATAAAAATATATTATTCAAGATTGTTTGGCACGGTTTTTTTTTTTTTTTTTGGTTGACATAGGCAGCCATATTTGTTTTTCATCTTTGACAAATGTACAAATGTTAGTTGGCATAGGCGGGGTTTATTGCAAATAAAAGGCAAGAACCTAAGCTTTGCAAATCATCTCAAACATTAAGTCTCTCTCTTATTTTTAAGGCTTAATTGTTATTCTCTCTTCTCTTTTTTGTAATATTTCTATGAAATAGTGGAACATTATTTTGGTGGTGTCTGAGGATGTAGGCATAATTGGCCGAACCTTATTAAAATCTTAGTGTTCTCCTTATTATTTATTTAATAGCTATTGTTGGGTATTTTATTTTGGTGATATATTATGCTTAAATTATTCTAGGAAAAATTCTGTCCAAAAGAAAATAAGAGTCTAAGCTAATTGGATTTTAAATGAGACCGTTGTGACTTCTCCAATTAACTGAAAATTTTTCTTGTTATAATTTTTGCACAATTGTTCACATTTGGTGGAAACTAACCCAATTTCTACAACAGTGTCTTCATCATCAACTGCCTTTGTAGGAAGTCTATTCAATAGATAAACTACTGTATGAATAGCCTCAGCCCAAAATGACTTGGGCAAACCCTTCTCATATAGCATGCACCTCACCATTTCATTACAGTGCTATTTTTCCTCTTTGAAACCCCGTTATGCTCAGGAGAATAAGGCATAGACAATTGGTGATCAATTCCACAATCATCACAAAACTTATCAAATTGGTTGGAGGTATTTTCTTTCCTATGGTCTAATATGAGAACTTTAATTTTGCAGCCACTTTGATTCTCCATTAAATTCTTGAACTTCTTAAATGTTGCAAAGACATGATCTTTGCTACTCAAAAAATATACCCATGTCATTCTTGGGAAGAGCAGCTTGAAGATTAAGTGAGTAAATTCTCTCATGGGCCTCTGGCAAATGGAATAAGAACTTGTTGCTATTCTCCAAGTTCTCACTAAAAATGAGGAACTCATTAACACTACTAGAAGGAGCGATGGCTCCCCATTCCTCATCCAGAACTTTTTGGTACTGGACAGTGCTAATCTTGTCTCTCCTAGGATAGTTCTTCTTTCTTAATGCCATTGAAGATTGAAGAAAATAAGAGTAATCAAGGAGAAAATTGAGGAAGAAGAAGAAGAAGACTCGAGAGCAAGAAAATAAGCAAAGGAAGATGAAGATTGCAAGTGGAAACCCTAAAATGGGGTTTGGAGGGGTATTTATAGAAGAAGACCCCTCGGTAACTACCACATAATGATTAAGGGGAATCAAAATGTTTAAAATTTGAAATTCCTTGAAAAACGGAGCGATGAGACTGACACGTGGCCATGCGGGGAATATAAAGAGATGTTCATTAAATGCATGGGACTGTTATAGTAGACGTGCATTAAATGGGCTCTGCAAAAGCGAAACTGACACCACATGGACTCTATAATAGGCGAAGCTCACTCATTGGTCAAACCCACTCACAAAATGAAGACCCCTTTCCCATAACTATGATGCTTCGCTTTGCCCACATAAAAGAAGCTCCTTTGCGGCCTTGCCAAACCAAATTACTTCACCCCAGCGAAGCCCTCTCCATTGAAGAGTGTTCAATAGCAAAAACAAATTATTTCATCTAAGGCTTCCTTCTTCATCCTCGCCTTAGCAAAATAGGGGAGCCTCTGATGAGAGTCAAAAGTGTGCTAATATGAAATGGGCCTTAAGACACCAAAGGCCCACCTTAATTACTGAACTAAAATGCTCAAGCTAAAGATCAAAGGCCTAAAATAGAGGCCCACAAGAGGTAGACTAAAGAAGCACAAGTCTCTTAGCCTAGGTTAGGCAAAGGCCTCCTTCGTCTCCTCTCAGTCATCCCTTAGCCCTTGTGCAAGTAGTTTACCATGCAAGTTACTCACCACTACTAAGTCAACATAGTACAACGTCACATTAATGATGTCGGACAAAATGGAGCTTGCAGGCGGCACACCCTTGCCTCTTCTGACACCACCAACTTGCCACATGATAGGTGACAAGTGGCAAGCCATGCCTCCACTACCTACCTGACCAATCAGAAGCACCCCTGTGTTAGAAGATATTCTTTCTCATTAGGATTGGGGAAACCTGTCACCATCAACCCAGCCATATAAAAAGAGACCTCCAACACATGAATGAGGTAGCTTGAATTCTACACCCTCTCACATCTTTTTCTTACTAAAAAACTCTCTTACCAAAAAATAGAAATCTCCTTCTCTAGTCACCGGCGAAGCACTTAACTGACTTAAGCGTCAGAAGCTCTTGTGTCTGGCCCTCTTGACTGCTGTTTTCTCTTTGTAGGCTTACAAATTGCAGGCCCAAGACGAAAGATCCAACCCATCAACTCTTAGTTGATCAGGCTTCGATCATTATGTATGTTATAATGTTTAACTTAATTAATACAATCACTTATAAATCCAAGTTCTAAGTTGTCCCTCATTATTTTTTTTTTATAGTTTAGGAAATTGAAAAATAAAATATTACTTGAAAAGATAAGAGTTTTAAATAAAATTTACCACTAAAATAAGAGGACATTTTATCCCCAATATAATTCTATTTCAGTAATTATATTATCATCATTATTAATATTAGTAAATAATAATTAATTGATTTAATTGCTAAATGACCAAACTGACCCAATTTTACTAAAAGAATCATTAAGGCTTTTCGGTAAATTTATCTGTGCCCCTCCTTCATGTTATGATATGATATGATATTATATTTCCCTCTAATTCTAAATTCTGTGTTTTTCAAAGCCCGTAGTGATGGCTTCATATGGCCACATCATAGCATGTGAAAGCTTGTCAAGCTGAAGATAAGAGATCTTAGATCCGTAATGGAGTTATTTACTATTTGCAGAAAAGAAAAATAAAAATTTTGTTTTTTCTCTCTTAGTTTTTTTAGATAATATGTTTTTTCTTAGTTAAACCCACTATAAAGCGAGAAATTATTTCGCAACCACAGGTTTAAGCTGGCAGTAGATGCATATCTCAACTTAATAAAGTTTCAAATTCAAGTCTCTCTCTCTTCATTTGTAACTCGAGAGAGAGAGGAAGAAAAAAGCTAGAAATTATTTTAATTATCTTACTTTTCAAATTGTTTATTTATGTGCACAAATGAATTGAAGTGTATAAAATGCATTTCTAGTTTATAAATATTCATGAACTTGGTAGGCTTCCATTTCTAAATTTAGCAAAGCTGTTGGTTATTTAGCTCATGTTAACTAAATGGTAAGCCAAGAAGTCTTCCTTTCAATTCTTTGAATTTGTTGATTCGCCATATCCCAAAATCTGTGCATAAGGATTTATTGGGATTTTTAAGATTATGTCAAGTCTTCCTTCATGAATCAAAGGCAATTGCATTGTTTCAGTTTCAATGCGAATGGTAACAGTTGCTTTTATTTTATTTTTGGGAAAAGGTCTAAATTTGATCATAATATTTGATCGTTTTATCACATTGGACCGAAGTATTTTTTGGCCCAAATATGACTCTGACATTCAAAAAGCAACGCCTTACCAGTTCATCAACATTGTTTGTTTGTTTTTCTTATGTGGGCTAAACTTGAATTTCTTCCTATACTTGGCAGGGTGTCAATTCGTTATAAAGGCTTGTGTCCCAAACGCAGAATTGAAATCTCAAAAGATCGTTGCTTTTGAGTCTTTTTTTTTTTTTTTTTGAGATGTCTATACACACAAAGACAACATTATAGGCAATTTTGAAGAGTGAAATCTCTTTTATTTATGTATTAAATGTAAAAAGACAACGTCATCCTTCTCAAACAACACCATTTTTACTGCTAAATGGCAAAAAAAAAAAAAAGACAAAATAGTGAGTATAAAAAATCTAAAGTAAAACAGTTTTTTAGATCCCACGCAAGATTGAAAAGCCCTGTACCCTTTTAAACGACAATATTTTTATATATAAATTAAAAAAATGAATAAGACTGTCTTTTTATGAAATTAAAATTAAATTAAAAAGCATTATTTTTTAAGTATTTCCTCCTTTATTATATATCTATTAATTAAGATAATTTGCGACAATTAACTTTTTGGCCATTTTTTCTAATAAATTGTCACAAGTGGTTAATTCAGTCTAATCTTTCACAAAATTGAGTATTTTTCCTAAAAATAAATAAAATTAAGTGATTGAATTTCACGCATTATGCAAAGCAAGTGAGACGTGTATTAAAACAAGGCTAAAATGCCATTTGCTCCCTCAGTTTGAACTTAATGGACAATTAGCCCATACTTAAATTTTTTGGCCTGTTTGCCCTGCAACTTGACAAAAGTGGCTAATTCAATCCACTTTTAAAAAGTAATTATTAAATTAGAGCAAAATTATTTATTTTTAGATAATTTAATTTTAATATCAATCAAAAATAATTAAATAATATTTTCTAGTTAAAAATTATAAATTAAATAATATATTAAACTCATCCAAGATTAATTATTTTATCAAATTAGAATGAAATTTTCAATTTTTAGTGATATTTAATCTTAGTTTCCATAAAAATAATTAATTAATAACTTTTCTCTTGCTCTAATTTTTATTTTAGCACAATTTAATCATAGTGTCTAAGAATGTAAATACTTAATTAACTTGATATCAATATCAATCTTATCTCAAATTAAGAAAAATGATATACTTAAAAATAATTTAATTTTTTTCAATAATTTTTCCTACGATAAAATTACAATACAAAATAAATTAACACAAAATAAATTAACCTTGATCCTAAAATGATTTATTTCTCTGTACCTTATTAAACACTAATGTATTTGGTTTTACCGTGATCTTAAGACCCTTTGCTGCCTCCACCACTGCCTTCTATGTAGAAAGGTTGAACCGCAGGTCCCCAGGGTGAAGGCTGCACCTTAAGACCATGGCTCCCATGAGGCAAATAACTATCACGTTTGACCCAAGCAAAACGATCCTAATGGCAAGGAAAAACTTACCTCTGGGAAACTCAATAGAAAAACGGAGCAGTCAATAAAGTAAGCACTTGACATATGCTTGGAACTGAATAAATTGATTAATAATTGAGAAAAATATGGCATTGCTTGTACCATAAAATAATGAATTGCCAGTCCAAGACTCATGTCAGAAGTATACAATTTCAACTTGTATTTAGTTTAATCCTAGTTTTCCTTTCTTTACTCTACAAAATTAGATCATTTCTATGTAAAATATGTCAATTTCCTTTTTGTCAGCAGACCAAAATGAACTTTATTGATCACAGAACTAACCAGTATACAAATGAAGCCATCCGGTCAAAAGAAAAGACAAACAGTGTTCCCATTAAACTTGCAACAAGAGAAGCCCAGGTTTGACAATCAGAAGACTATCCAAAAAAAAAAACTCATCTCTGCTACTGCTTGGTTGAGTGCAAAATCTAAGCATCCTAGCTGCCTCTCTGTTGATTATCAACTACGCTTGTCCGTCAACCATGTAAGCTATCATCAGTATCCAATCATAATCAGCATCTGGAAACTTCTGCTAAAGCTTGGTTGTTTCAATATCAAATGCACATAAGCGAACTTCAGCACGCTGCAGAAGATCAGTCCTCTTATCAAGCACAACACCACTACCAGATACAATAACATCATACTCATACCACTACCCACATCAGATATCTGAGTAGCATAGATTCTAGATTAATAGTCGTGCAATTCGTTCAACTTCAAAAGCTAATATGGTTAAAAATTTTTTTTTTTTTAAATTGATAGAATTGCATAAGAATCCAAAATCAATGGAAAATGGAACATGGGATGAAACATTATAATTCCGGAGATCAACTATACCAATCTAGAAATTCTTTGGGTCTCTGTTCTCTGCTAGTCAAGTACCCAAATAACACGAGGACCAAATGAAAACTAAAAGTCAGATACAATTAGTTATGGTTCCATTTGATAAGTAGTGCATAATGAAAGAAAGTTGTCCCTGAAAAAGTATTCAATGAAAACTTCTAGCCAATCAATGTTATTGCTCAATCGTATGGAACGTAAACCAAGACTAAGAAGCCTGATCTTTTCCCGTTACTATGGATTCGTATGCTTTCTGCTTTACATGGTTTATTTCAACACATGCAATAGATCTCTCTTCACATCAATTACTCATTGAATGGGAGAATTCAATATCTTTCATATAAACCAGAAGGATGGCCTTTGTCTGTCGACTAGCATATGAAGCAATCGGAATGAATCAACTTAATGACATGATGCAAAGTCTAAGGCTAAATGCCAATAGCACAGAATCAGAGAGAAAATATATATGTAATACAGTTGAATAAAAAAAAACAAGGAAAGCTGAGTTCAATAAATTTTTAAAATTATTGAAGTGTCTCATGGTCAATAGTAGAGCACACTTACGTAAGAGCACGAACTATAAGCTGCATCCATTTCATGTATTTCATTCCTTAAGAATAGTTTTACTCGAATGCATAGTCTAGAGATAAAATTATCAGAAAGTAGATAATAAGATGCCATGCCATAGATGATATTGATGCATTCAATCTCAGGTGTGATTCCTGAAACACTAGTAAGCAATTCTTAGGAAACTTATAATTCTTTCTCAATCTCTAAATTCAAGAGTGATTCGTTGGTTACAACTTTGCTATTACATCAGCTGCTAAAATCTTATCCAGTTTTCTAACTTGCAGAACATCCTTTATAGTCCCAATTAACAGTTATACACATAGTTGCAAACCTTATTGCAGAGGCTAGCCCTGCTCATAGCCCAAATCATTGAATGCACCTAGATTTTAGTTTGCACAGTTTGCAAATTGGTTCAAATTCAGATTTTGGAAGTAGATTCTAGATTAAGTGATAAACTTCACTGCAGCAATAAACTTCTCTCTAGTACTGCTAGGATGAGAGAGGAAAAGTGACAGAATCACAAACTCAACTGATAAACAAACAGAAATTCAATTAGGACTTTTAACAATCAGTTAATATGGAAGAGAGAAATGAACCAACACATTTATTCATCACAACTACAACTTAAATACACAAACAACCACTACGCAAATCCCATAACTCTAGCAACAAAATCAAGATCATGACACCTGTATCAACTTAAATACTAAGTAACAAGACACTTGACTCAATCTTATCACGTGAATAAATCAATGAAAACAGAACAGAAACTAATTTCTGCATTGTTTTAACTGTAAGCATGGCTTATTTGGGACTACTGCTATCTGCTCATTCATACCTGAGGATTGTCTTTTACAAAGTGAGCCATGTCTTCTGGGTAACCTCCAATGGATTTTAACCTAATTAAGTTTGCCTTAGTAACATCAGTCATATAAAAAAAAAAAAAAAGAGAGAGTGGATGAATCTATGTACAGAGAATGATTAACTTGAGCTTAATGGCATACTAGAATGAATCTTTCACACAAGAAATAGGGAGTTTTAAAAAAAAAAAAAAGTAGTTAAACCCAATATATAACTCACTCAACTTAAGCCAATTCACTTTCTTGTGATGGTGAAACTAAACAATAACTGAAAACAAACAAATACAATTGAGAGAAATTGACAGAGAGTAGTAGCCTTTAATAACTTACCTCATCAATAACTTCCATTAAATCATTCATAAGATCATAAGCAACTGAAATAGATGAGTTAGTACTAAAAAAACTCAGATAATTTGAATAAAATAAAACATGTCACCGACTCTTTTTTTCCATATAGGCAAGTCCCAAACACACATTCAATAAGCGGCAAATACAAATTGGCCTATGTAACTAGTTATTTCGTTCTTTTTTCCATTGTTCTGGATAAAATTCAAATCTCAATCAAAACATTTCAAACATCGCATCTCATTGTTTCCATCTCTCTCTCTCTCTCTTAGATTATACTTAAAAGTAACTATGACTGAGCATAGTTCGGTTCAAGTCGATACTGGGCTAAGAACCAATACCGTACCAAATTAAAATTTTCGGTATAGTTCGATAAAATTTTCACTCTAAGTTCCAAATTTCTTACAGTATAGTACTAAAACAGTTCGGTATTTCAATTTGGCATGGTATTTCCGAATATATATATATATATATATATATATATATATATATATATATATATATATATATATATATATATATATATATATATATATATATATATATATATATATATATATATATATATATATATAATTGACATTATGCTAAAATTGGGTACTTTCAGCACAGTTCTCGATTCAAATATGAGTTAAAAACTAATATCATACCAAATTAAAATTTTCGGTATAAATCGGTACGATTCTTATTATTCAATTGTATCATGGCCATTATCAAGGCCATGATTTTAGGCTGTAATTATGTATTATAGGCTTGATTCATTAGGGTTTCCTTACATGTGTATTTGGTTTCCTTACTTATGTATTTCATAGCTCTATAAATAAAGCCTCTTGTACTTTCTTTCAGGCGCACAATATAATACAATTCCAATCTCAATCTATTCTTCTATCATGGTATCGAAGCCAGTTTTACACCTCAATCTGTGCTCTTCCGTCACAGTTACAGCTGTATGTCAATAAAACCTGGCACATGTGCATTTGTTAATTTGATTCTGTTTAGCTCTCAGTTTATTATATCATGTGCTAGTTAAGAGCCCAACACATGTCAAGAGGGAGTGTTAGAGATAAAGATCTTATATAGAAAAATAATAAAGAATATCAAGACTTAATATAATATTTGGGTCTCAACACCTAATAGCTTGAGCGTTTGGGTTGGATTTGAGGTTTTTCACTTGATATCAGAGCCTATCTCTGATTAATTTTAGTCTGCAATTTTTTTTCTGAATTTCATCACTGGTTTGATTCAAGTCTTGGCAGCCTCCTTTGAGTTCATTTTTTATTGTCTTCTGCCTCTATATCCTATGGCTGCACTTTGGCATCAGGTCGGTCCCCTTCAGAAGAAGTTACCCTTAAACTTTTCGGCCAAAATTTGTCCCCACGCCCCCTTAAACGCCGCCACTATCCCCTTTCCTCCTGTTGAATTGAACCAGTTTAGTTTTAGTTTTTTGGCCGGTTCAATAAGTTCCAGCTTAGTTTTTAACCAGTTCAGATTGGTTCCTAAGGTTTTCAGGTGTGCTTAGTACATTTTTAGGGTCTGTTTTTCTTAATTCTACATACTTGCATCTGTATTGCACAAATTTTGGCTATTTCCTCTATAATGGACAAACCTGACATTGCCAAACCCATCACCATCTCGTTTGACAGAACTAATTATGTGTTGTGGGCTCGAGATATGTCCAGTTTTTTTATGAGGTCACAAACTATGGTGTTATGTCACAAGTGACATTGCTCAACTAACTCAAACATCAAATATGGATTCTACGAAGTACACGAAACTCTTGGAAGAATGGGATTGCAAAAATCATCAGATCCTTATTTAGTTCCACAATAAATGTGAACCATCAATCAAATGACATTTTGGCCATTTTGAGAATGCCAAATATGTTTGGGATATACTTGCCAAACGTTATTCAACCTCTGACTTTGCTCATCAGTTTTAGTTACTCGGGCAGTTGCATCATTTGAAACAAGAACTTGAACAGTCTATCTCAGATTTTCTCTTATAGTTGTAAACTATTTGGTATCAACTTGCCACATCCTATCCAAACTGGCATGACTTAAAGGATACTGCAGTGTATGCTCAACGGCAAGATTACTTGAATGTAATGAAACTTCTGATGTCTTTTGGCTCAAAATTTGAACCAGTTTGTGGCTCTCTTCTCCATCATGATCCATTTCCCAACATCGAAACTGTTGTTGTTGAGCTCATATATGAAGAAACTAGGTTGGCTACTCTCAAATCCCATCGTTATTCTAACAATGTCTTAGCTACTGTAGGACCTATATCCTCTCCCAAATTGAAAAAGGGCAGCCGTAATTATTGCAAAGAACCTGGCCATTGGATAGCAGACTGTCCCATCAAACCACCAAAGAAAAATTTCCAACACAAGTCTGGGCAATATCGATTCCAATCTTCTTCTTTCACTGCTGCAGTCACTAAGGATTCCACACCTACTTCTTCTTCTGAATCTGACCTTGCTACCTTTCTCAGTCAAGTTGACTTGGCTGCTCTTAAGCAAGTACTTATCTCTTGTCAGTCTAGTAATTCTAAAACCTCAGCCTTGTCTATCACACCAGGTATTCATTCTTCTTGGTATCTTGATTCTGCATGCTGTAATCATGTGACTTTTGTGTCTTCACTACTTACGTCTAAACAACCCATTTCCCAGTCACCCACTATACATTTTAGATAATTCTGCTATGTCTGTTAGCCATGTTGGCACTGTGTCTACATCTAATCTTACTTTACTTGATACTTTTTTAGTTCCTAAACTATCTCTTAATATCATCTCTGTTGGTTAACTCTGTGATCTTAGTTTAGATGTTCACTTTTCTAGTCATGGTTGTTATATGCAGGATCCAACGACAGGGCAGATTCTTAGGATAAGGCATAAAGAAGGCCAATTGTTTGACCTCACTTCACTTCATTTGCTGTTACATCAATCTATTTGTGGTACTACTATTAACTTCAAAACTTGGCACTCTCATCTTGGTCACATTTCTTTTCAACGTCTGAATAACTTAACTTCTAGTGGATTGTTGGCCAATGTTAAACAAGAACAAGTTGATTATTTATCTTGTCAATTAGCTAAACATCATGCTTTGCCATTTTCTAATAGTGATTCTAAGATATCTGCTCCATTTGATTTGATACATTCTGATATTTGGGGTCCTTCTCCCATTCCTACTATGGGTGGTTCAAAATATTGTGTTATTTTTATTGATGATTTCTCTTGATATACTTGGATCTATTTAATGCACCAAAAATATGATTTATAGGATATCTATTCTCAATTTTCTCAAATGGTAAAAACTCAATTTTCTCAAACAATCAAAATTTTTTAAACTGACAATGCCATGGAATATAAATATGCATCATTTCTTTCTCTTTTATCTTAACATGGCACAATTCTTCATCGCTGGTGTCTAGGTACATTCTAACAAAATCAAAGAGCTGAAAGGAAACACAAACACATCCTTGATACTGTCCGGGCTATACTTATTTCTTCCTCTTGTCCTGAGCATTTTTTAGGAGAAGCTGCTCTCACTGCTGTTTATACCATCAATCGTGTTCATTCTGCCATTTTAAGTAATAAAACTCCTTATGACCATCTTTTTGGTTATATTCTTGAATACAATCTTCTTTGCGTCTTTGGTTCTATCTGTTTTGTTTTTCTTCAACCTCATGAACATTCTAAATTAGAACCTCAAGCTCATTTATGCTGTTTTGTAAGGTATGGTATTGAACACAAGGGTTATCGATGTTGGGATCCTATTTTTATGCATCTTCGACTATCTAGATATGTCACCTTCTAGGAACATAAAATGTTCTCATCATTGTCTTCCTTCCAAATCTCATCCCCCACTCCTTTTTTCACTAATCCCTTTGTCAATTTGTTTCCTAATGACTCACCGCATTTTTTTGAGTCCCTTCATGTTGTAGGTCCTGCAGAACAATCATCACCTGTCCCATTTGAGAATCTAGCTCCATCGGAGGATTCAAGCGCTTCTCACAATCTTGTTATTAATACCTCCTCAGAACCATCCCTGGTCATCACGCCCTATAAGAAATACTAAACTTCTCTCTCACTTAGAACCTTATGTTGTCAATCTCCCTCATATTAAAAATAATTTTGTTCACTCCACCCTTACCTCTTTTTATGAACCTCAAAGCTATAAAGAAGCTAGTACTAATCCTTTGTGGCAGTAAGCTATGAAAGAAGAATTGCAGGCTTTAAAGAAAACTCATACTTGGAATCTTGTTCCGCTCCCTCCATACAAGACCTTAGTAGGATGCAAATGGGTCTATAAGATCAAAACCAAGGCAAATGGGTCAGTTGAACGTTATAAGGCCCGACTTGTTACTAAAGGATTTACTTAGGAATATGGTATTGATTATAAGGAGACCTTTACTCCCGTGGCTCACCTCACTTCAGTTCGTAGCCTCATTGCTATTGCTACCATAAAAAAATGGCAACTCTTTCATATGGATGTCAAAAATGCCTTTCTGAATAGTGACCTCTCTGAAGAAGTATACACGTGGCCACCACCAGGCTACAATCATCCTTCATATACTGTCTGTCACCTCAAAAAGGCTTTTTATGGTCTTAAATAAGCTCCTCAAGCATGGTTTGTCAAATTCAACTTTGTTATTCAGTAACTTGGTTTTGTTTCTAGTCCTTACAATAATGCCTTGTTTCTTCACCACATAGACAGAGGATGCGTGCTTTTATTACTTTATGTAGATGATATGATCATCTTTGGTGATAATCTTGTTGGTATTGCAGAGTTGAAATAGTACCCCAGTCAACACTTTGAAATGAAAGATCTAGGACATCTGACCTACTTTCTTGGTTTAGAAGTTCTCTCTGATGATTCAGGTTACTCTCTCTCATAAACTAAATATGCCACTGATCTTCTTTCTTGTGCTTGTTTGAGAGACAGCAAAATTGCCTTCACACCTATCAAGAGCAATGTTCGTCTCACTCCAATAGATGGCAAAACCCTAAGTGATCCTACATTGTATCAGCAACTAGTGGGGAGTTTAGTCTATCTCACTATTACTCATCCTGACATAGGATATGCAGTTTATATTGTGAGCCAATTCATGACAACACCCCATTCCACTCATTATGATGCGGTGCTTCATATCTTGCGCTATGTTAAAGGAACTTTGTCTCATGGTCTTCTTCTATCATCATCCTCCTCTTTGCAGCTCCATGCATACACTAATGCTGGTTGGGCCAATGATCCTATTGATTGTCATTCTACTATTGGATTTTGTTTTTTTCTTGGTGATTCTCTTATCTCATGGAGAAGTAAGAAACAAAGAATGGTATCTCGTTCCAGTACTAAAGCTGAATATTGAGCACTTGTTGACACAACTTCTAAACTTTTATGGTTATGCTAGCTATTACAAGATATGAGAGTTAAACATTCGTCTACCACTACCATTTTTTGTGATAATTGTAGTGCTATTCAGATTGCCCATAATGATGTGTTTCATGAGCGAATTAAGCATATTAAGAATAATTGTCATTTTATTCATCATCATCTCCAGCAAGGAATTGTCTCTCTTCACTAGGTCTCATCCCGTGATCAAATAATTGACATCTTCACCAAAGCTCATTTACCAACCCACTTTAATGAACTAGTAGACAAACTTAAGTTAGGTTCCTTTTCACCTACTTAAGTTTAGAGGGGGGGGGGGGGGTGTGGGGGTGTTAGTCAACTGTATCATGGCCATAATCAAGGCCATGATTTCAGGCTATAATTATGTATTATAGGCTTGATTCATTAGGGTTTCCTTACTTGTATATTTCATAGCTCTATAAATAGAGTCTCTTCTACATTCTTTCAAACACACAATATAATACAATTCCAATCTCAATATGTTCTTTTATCAGTTCTCGTACTAAGTTCCAAATTTTTTATAATATAGTATTAAAACATTTTAAATATCTAGGCTCATTTTAGATTGGATGGAGTAGAGATATTGAAGGAGTTAGATTATATGGAGTGATATTTCCCCAAAGCACTCATTTTAAATATCTAGGCTCAATCCTTCGAGGCGATGGAAGCTGTGAAGAGGATGTTAGTCATAGGATAAAAGTTGGGTGGCTAAAATAGAGGCTTGCCACATGAGTCCTATGTGATAGCCAGATTCATAATAAATTGAAAGAAAATTTCTATCGTACAGCTATTCAACCAGCCATGATATATGGCAGTGAGTGTTGGACAATGAAGGGACAGCTTGTGTCGAATATGAGAGTTGCCAAAATGAAGATGCTAAGATGGATGTGTGGTCATACTTGGATGGATAAGATACATAATGAGAATATTCGAGATAAAGTGGGAGTTGCATCGATTGAGAACAAGATGCGAGAATGGAGATTAAGATGCTTTAGGCATGTGAAGTGGAGACCTAAGGAGGCTCCAGCTGTTGGGACCGCAAACACCACCGAAAACTCCACATTAGTATGATATTGTCCGCTTTGGGCTAAGCCCGCACGGATTTATTTTTGGGCTCCTCCCAAAAGGCCTCATACTAATGGAGTTGGGTGGACACTTATATTCAAGGTCATTCTTCCTTATTTTTTCGATGTGGGATTTGGGTTGATATCTCAACAATCCTCCCCTCAAACCAAGGACCACACAGCTGCTCATGGCCCTCCCCTCCAGCGATAATCCATTCCATTAATCTTGTACCGCCGTTTATCAACCAACGGGACACGCCGCCTGACCACCACTATATCAGGAAGACTTTCGACACAAGTCACCGAACACAAATCTCCAATCGCGAGGTTACACCAAGAGGGCAAGGCTTCCCACACACAACGCAGTCCACCACCCGCTCTATTTCAGAACCTGGGCTCTGATACCACTTGTTGGGACCGCAAACACCACCGAAAACTCCACATTAGTATGATAGGTTAAACATACAGTGATGAAGGAGAGGAAAAAAGGAAGGGATAGACTTAAACTAACTTGGAGGAGAAGAATACAATATGATTTGGATGCTCAACAAATATCAAAAGATGTTACCCAAAATCATTTGGAATGGAAATAATGAATCCATATAACTAACCCCAATTAATTGGTCCGATATTCCTAAGTACCATACTTAGCCCTAGAGGTAACTTACTTATTCATCATTTCTTGCTAGCTTATACTTGAGTTTGATGTTCTCTTTCTCTATATTTATATGTCTGTGATTATTTATGTACAAAAGAGATCTGAAAAATGTATTATGATTTTCTATTAACAAAATGTGATCAATTAGGATTTCTTTGGTTTTTTTTTTTTTTTGGGTTTATTCTTTGCACATTTGTGTTTATTTGTATTTTAGGAGATTTAAGCTTGTTTGGTTAGCTTTTATATGATTATGCATTGTTTGCTAAGAGAATAAATTAAGCTAATCTAACTGAGGAATTTGATGATTGATATCAATAAATTGAGCTAATCTAATTGAGGAATTAGATGATTGATATCAGTTATCATTAATTTGCTACAAAATAAAAAATATAGTTGTCCAATTATTATGATTACCATTTGAATTTTTAAAGTGTAATTTCTACAATTAGTTAAATCATTAAGGTGTTTGATATAAAAGTGTTTCATCTCAATTAGAATTGGAGTTGGTAAGATTTTGATTGTTTTGTTTATTTTCTCTTTTACTTAGATTTAGACATGGATAATGATGATGGATATAATAATACTATACACCTGCCAAGCATTAATCTCCTAATTGGAAGTATAGAAGACATGAGCACTCATTAGAAGACTAGAGCTACATCTAAGGATATGGCATACTTCTATGACTCAGAAGATTCTCAATGTGATTTTGCTGACTAGTCTCCTTCTAAGTCTCTAATAGATAGGAATATTTCATATTCTGACCCTAATCTAGCTTTTCCTATATCCAACACCATGAAGTTGACACGAAAAAGTTACATGCATCTTCACTAATTGAAAGACTTCATCATGAATCCAGAGCCTCTATGCGCCATTGGTAAATTAATTATTTTTAATTTATTATACTATTTTAATTTATTTGCAAATTAATATCAGGATATTTGTAGGTAAAATAGTTCTAGGATATTATCATTGGAGGGTGGGAGTGTTAGGACCAGAAAACACTCCCTACCAAGACGGTATATTTCTATTTTCATTCAGGTTTCCATGTCTTTTAATCTGGAATAAGGCCTCCACCTCAAGGATGTTTATCTACTTAATTTTTAATTGTGATTTTGGATTTTCCATTCACATATTCAATTTTTAATTGTGACTTTCCATTCACAAATTTGATTGGAAACTAGAATTTATCATCTTACACTTGCTATTGGCAAATTAGTTCAAGTCAATGCCATTGCTAATATTTGTCAAATGTTAAAAGAGCTCATGGATCTCTTCACTAAACCTGACCCTAACCTAGGGGCGAATCGAATCCTAATATTGCTCAAGTTTTCAACTCTAGTTGACATCTATTCAGCCTAAAAGCACATTATTGGAAACTCCTACATGTATAATTTTCTTAACTTCATTATCAATCATGATTTACAAAAGTTTATATTTCCATTTTTTATTTATGGTTGGATTTCTAGCATTATTTGTTCTTTGCTGGCATATATCACAAGCACATCATTCTTCTTTTCTCTATATTGAAATAGTAAGTATCTTGCTATTGGGAGAATTAAGCAGTGATATTGAGACGCTGCAATCTCTACATGATATAATTGGTAATTTTTTTTTTTTTTTTTGTTGTTGCTACTATTGTTGTGGTTGTTGTCGTGTTTTAATCAATTATTTCTGTTTTGTAGATATTAAGGGGGAGGAGGAGTTAGGTATCCACTATTTTACTTTATAGATGATACAAGGGCCTATGGCTTCATATTAGTTTAAAATTGGCCTTCATATTAATCCACTCTTTTATCCATGTGAACCCCCAAAAGCCTAGCCCTCCCAAATGTCTTCAAAAATTTATCATTGGAGAATTGCAGATGATGGGTGCGTTTGATTGGATTGATTGACAATTGGGATACTAAAAACAATTTTGAACAAGTAGCTTCATTAGTTTTTTTCTTTTTTAACAAAAACAAAATATAATTCTGTTATATTTTTTTTTCATGTAGGTCGTTTTTGGAATTATATCACTCATCAGTGAAGCTTCCGACCACTCTGGATCTATTGTATCTTTTGCTACAAGTATATTCAACCATTAAGACCCTATACCAACAAAAATAAAAAAATAATGCAAACTTCCAAAATCTTATAACTATTACTGCTTTAACGGTGTGCTTCTTTGTTATATCTTGGTAGAATGTGTGCAGTGATTTTTCTTTTTCTTTGATAGAGTTTAAGAATATTATCATTGACTGTATGGATCAGGGTTTTAAATAACGGTTGTACGTATCATATTGATATCAAAACTGATTGAATTGGACTAAATCGGCTGCCTCTACTATGAATTTCTAAAAATGATTAGCAAACTAATCCAAATCAATAAGAAATAGAATGTAACATCCAAAATGTAATATATTATATTAATAGACACTTAAATTAACATAGTTTAGACTATAAAAGTTCAAATTACATAACATATGTATAAATAATGCATAATAGCAATAATTAATGAAATACTGTCTTAACTTAAAAAATATAAATTTTTTGATCAATCAATATTATTTTATCAATTCATGAGGGAAAAAAAAACTATGTTATTCAAAATAAATAAAGTGATAAAAAAAATCTCTCTTTATCGTAAGTAAATAAGGCAATATAAAAAAAAAAATAGACTATAAGATTAACTAATCACTATCAAAAAGAGTATAGTGGAAGATCTTGATTATTTTGCTCATTATTGAACTCATTTGCATTTTGAATGATTAATCCAGATGAAAATACATCAAATAATGATTGAACTACATTCAATGCATTTGCTCCATAGTTAAACAAGTCACCAATAATAGAAGGATGTTTCATAACAATATAAAAGCCACCAATAATAAACGAAATGTTTCTTAATGAAACAAAGCTACCAATAATAGAAAGATAACCTTGTTTCAATTTCAACAAGCAATATAAGAAAAGGTCTGTTTACAGACGGCATTTACCAACGGCCTCAAATCCTTCAGAAAATACTGATGGTTCAGCGATGGATATTAAGTCAATTATAAAAAAGCCACTCACCGACACTTAACCGACGATTTTCCTTCAGAATATACCGACAATCAAAGATTGTTCAGTAAATTATAGAGCAAAAAAATGGCGGGTGTATTTGCCGATGACATAGCAATTATTGAATGACAAACTGGGAAGCCAAAAGTCAGGTGAATAATGTGCCAACGGCTTGCCATGTGGCAATTCTCAGACCATCGGTAAACTGACAGTAAATTACAAGGAAGTAGCTGAAAAGTTCATCTGGTTTACTAATGGTCTACCGACGGTTTCATTAATCTACATGGCAGCAAGAATTTTTGGCTCTTATTAAATTATTTACCAACAGTTTAGCAATATCTTTGCCACTTGGTAATTCTCAGGCCGTTGATGAATGGTCAGTATATTACAACGAGGTAGCTAAAAAGTTTTAATCCTGTGTACCGACGATTTCATTAATCTGCATGGCAAGGTGTCATCAGTAAACCATCGGTACACGGGTTATATAAACTCAAGTAGTTCTTTTTTTTTTTTTTTTTTTTTTTTCCCTTCCCCTCTTCTCTCCTTTATCATTTATTCTCTCTTTCTATTTTTGCTGCAATTGGAGGTCCGTTTGCCACCATTCAAGTCACTGTCAATCCCATTAGTCACTGTCTAGTTCAACCACTAGTCCAATTTTTAAAATAATGGAGTATATAGATACTTAAAAAATTATTGTTGATTTTCTGAAAGAAGAGAAATTAAGTTATGATATGTTAAAGAAATCAAGTTTATTAAAACTAATAAAAACATACAATCTATATTAAAATTATGATAAAACAATAGATATACCAAGTATTAATATAAAAATCAGCTTATAATTAATAATTAACATAACAATAACAAAATAAATTAGAAAATTATAATAAAAACATATTTATCATTTTTTATTTTCTTTTCTCTAATATATTATTAAAATATAAATATCATTTAAAATTATATATATATATATATATATATATATATCATCGGGTTGGGTATTACCTGCCTCGTTAGAGTTGTATTTGATTATCCTTAACCTCATGTACTACAAAACAAACACACGGTAAAACTGCAATGGCTTCTTTGGCCTTTGCTAAGCAATGAATACTGATACGAAATGGATAGAATTTTTTACATTTTTGTCAAAAACTTTGGCAAGTAATCATCCTCAGAGAAGGAATTTTTTAGGAAGGTACGGAATAAAGTTATATGGAAAAGCAATACGGTACAGAAGGAAATTTCATTATTGCATAAGATAATACACAAGGAAGTTCATTATCTTCCTTGTCTTTATGTTATGGAGTTAATTGCCATGCAAACTTGCATCAGATCCCACAGAAAAATCAGCAGGCTCCACCACAAATAAATGCAAATAATTGGAATGCAGGAAAGCGCATAAACAAGACTTTGGGAGGCAATACTCGGCCCAAGACTCCCCACCATAGTTCAATCATACAGCTGAATCCATGCAAAAAAAAAAAAAAAAAACACACAACAGCTAGCATATGCAGAACAATACGTGCACGTGGACACCTGTAATTAATCATAAGAGAGAATAACTCAAAATCCCACCATCTTATGGAACTAACTCAAGAATATGTTTAATCTTTGCTTACTGCAGTTTTCTTTTTCTATTTGCTTTCAGTTCATCTAACAAAAGTGTTATTGGGGGAGAAAAAAAAATACATCCAGAAAATGAGCTCATACAGGATCGCTAAAAATCCAACTACAACCCTTTCAACAAAATGGAACTCTTCATTAAACCCAAAGGATGCCAAATTTCATAAGGTCAGGCTACCGGTTAAAAAGAAAATACATCAAGCTGCCTGAACTTCAGCCTGTGGTGCTGTTTCTGTTTCTGTTGATTTTGGTGAGGTTGGCTTGCTTCCCAATGAATTTGTTAAGCTTGGAATGTATTTCCAACAACGCTTATGAACTCCACTTATCTTCTTGGAAGCGTCAGCAGCTGGTAGTCCTGTACTAAGTACTAATCAGATCAACATTTTTTCCTCCATATTAAAACAAAATAATTTTAAAACAGAGCAAAGACATTGAATATCTCCACTTCCATTGTGGAAACTATTACACTTAAGAGAAGATACAAGTCTATCTTAGAAAGAGAAGATACAAGTCTATCTTAGAGAGCATTATAAATGCTCTACCAGAAAATATGAAAGCATGTGATAAAGAGACAAGTATACAATGGAATAAAGAGACAAGTATACAACAGAATAAAGAGACAAAGCAAACTGAAACAAAAAGAGTATAATAAGAAAGTCCCAACCACACATTATAAAGAGATTTCCTTGAATCACTAAGTTGGAACACAATGTCTCTAAATTACTAGAGCAAAGAACTTTAACCAAGTAGCCTATGAACTTGTACTAAGTTCCAACATTAATCAGCATAGCCAATATCTCTCTTCGACTCTTAAAATAGACTTGGGCAATATATATTTCTATCTATACAACTGGCCTTATCCAACTATGTTTAAGATCTAAAATGTGCAATCCCAAGACAAGAAGTCACTGCTACAGTCATTCACACACTGACCCAAATTACAATAAGTCCTCACCAGAACAACCATTATTTTTTTTTTTGACAAGAAGAGAGGCCAATGATATGATATATCTTAAAATGAGTTTCTCTCAACTTCACAGCAATGCTGCCTTCAATTTTTGATACAGTTCATTTAGAATTAGGATCATACTCATATTCATGACACAATTATCTGTTGACCAATTACTATCAGACGCTATGAAAACATAGTTCTAGTTTTTCACATGCAAGCCACTCCTTGAACCATAAACAGAAATAAATAAAAAAAAAAAAGAAAAAAAAGAAAAAGGAATACAAAACCATTTAAGAATATCTTCTGAAACATGTTGCTTCATTAATTTATTTATGGAACTTTGCAATGGAAAATTTAATGATCAATAGATATGTGCCATATCTTATCTTTGGTGCCTTTTATCAGGGGGAGAAAGAAAGAAAAAGCAATTTTCAATCAAATCTGGGCGTTAAGTATAAACTTGTTTCCCAGATCAAAACAACTAACAGTATGCTAGTGTATTTAAGATCTTCTGCAACTATAACTTTTCTGATAAAGGTTAGTTAGAGTTTAATGTTTTGTCAATTTCTTTCCTGTTATCCCCCAAATCACAATTTCCCATATCATTATAAACTAACTGTATGCTAGTCGATTTCCCAAATCATTCGAACTGCAAATGGGAAGACAAATGTAAAGAAATTGGAATAATGGGAACACAAATTAATCTCCAGGCATTAAAACTGCAATGGAAATAGGTTTTAGCTATCCCATATCAGTCAAATCTAAATACTCATTGATAGCAGTTTCAATAGTCAATCATAGCAATTTCAATACACAATCAAACTAAGAAATTAAGCCTGAATTGCAAAACCAAGGATATCCAAGTAACACTGATTTTGTCTCAGGATAGTTAAACATCTTGTTGCAAAAGGAGTTAAACCTCAAGTTTTAATAGCATTTGCAGAAAAATAAACATGAAAAATACGTTTCCCATTCCCAACAACTGAATCCAACATAGAATTTGTTGATGATAATTTTTCCACATTAATCACTCTCTTACAATCCCATAATTCACCATCAAGTTCATGGTCACACAAAACGTTCAATCGAATGAAAAAAAAAATTGCAACATAATATAAATCAAAATCCTAATTCTTTCATTTTAATTTTCTCCACTAATATAAATAACAAACTACGAAATTGCAAAAAAATAGCAAAATTAACCACTGACCGTCTTTATAAGCAATCCCCCACGCTTTTCCATGCCTACCGTCCTGCAACGAACGAACCACATTAAACCCTAAACCCAACTGTAACCATCTCACTTGTCTATTTCAACCCTATAAAGCAATCCAAACTAAAGAAACCATAAACCCTAAACCCTAAGATATAAAATGCACTACATTTTTGAGCTTTACCCACTTCTCATAACACCAAAAAAACGCAAAATTCACATTTTATTTAATCTATAAAGGGCAAAAGAGAGAGAGATGAAAGAAAAAGTTTCCACCTTGTAGAGATTGATTTTGGTGATCTCATAAGAAACGTTTGTCCAATGAGATTTAGCCATGTGATAGCCAATTCCCCAATTGGGTAGAAACTGGGCAACCTCGAAAAGGTTCTTCTTCTTTTTTCGCTTCGGTTTCTTCGATGCAGAAGTAATAGTAGTAGAAGAAGAAGAGGCATTGTTAGCCGAAGGCGAAGAAGTGCTAAAGCTTTTGAGGAAATTGGAAGACAATCTGAATAAGCTTAGAGTTTGATTATTAGTAAACGATGCTTTGTTTGTGAGACTTGTCGCCATTTTTGTGATTTTTGCTTTAGTTTCTTCTCTGAAAGGGATGGTTTGTTTTCGCAATAGAGCGAAATGGACTCTCTGCATTTACGTATTTGTTAATTGCTAATTGGTCCCCCAACTTGTTCAAAATAATCCTTTATGTTTCTCTTTAGAGTGAAACGATGTCGTTAAACTTATTGGGCTTGTTCACGGGCCTCAAAGACTTGAGTTTGTATCTTGCCTTGAATTTGTCAAGACTCTATTAATATCACAAATTATACTATGGATTCATATCCATATTGCACCGTGAACACGGATCTAAAATACACATGTAAAATATTTATAAAATAAAAATACGTGATTTTTTATAACAATTTCTATGGCGTGTTTTACTTTTTTTTTATTTTTTTATTATTTAATTGTTTAAAATATCTAATATTTCAAAAAACTATAAATAAACCATAAAATTTTTTAAATTAAGTGGTAATTATTTTTTTATTTATTTCAATACTTAAAATTAAAAATATAATAATTAATTTTGTTTCTCCCATCTAATAATCATTATAATTTTAATTAAATATATTTAAATAATTATAAATTGTTTAATAACTCAAATTATTGGAACAGATATATTAAATTTTGTTTATTTGTTTTTTTATGGTACATTGATATTGAATTTAAGATACATTTCTATTATATTCTAAGTAAATTAGTATTTAATTGAAAATATATTTTATCATTGACTAACAGTTTAAAAGTAATGTACATGCAATTTAATACTAATGTACATACATTTAAGTAATAATGTACCTGTTGTTCGAGAGTCATGTACATAAAGTTAAATTATAATGTATCTTTAATATAAAACTAATATGCATAGACTAATTATTA
Source organism: Reutealis trisperma (assembly GCA_947687605.1). NCBI lineage: Eukaryota > Viridiplantae > Streptophyta > Magnoliopsida > Malpighiales > Euphorbiaceae > Reutealis > Reutealis trisperma. The sequence goes on from CANTUT010000200.1 coordinate 1,467,689, forward strand.
TTAGAAAATTTGTATCATTAATATTATAATTGAAGATATATTTTATCATTAACCGACAGTTTAAAAATAATGTACATGTAATTCAACACTAATATACCTGCTTTTAAATAATAATATACTTGTATTTAGAGAGCCATGTATATTATTTATAACTATTTAAATCACTAATTTTTTATTTTTTACATTTAATTAAACAGCTTTTATATTTTGACAGAGTAAAATTTAAAGTACGACAATTTATTCAAAGAAAATATCAAACCTTGAGTTCTTATACTACTATTGATATAAAAATTAGAGTGAATGAGGAGCTTAAAGAAGGAAGATTTGGGAAAGAAAAAGTTGTAGCACCTTTAAAAAAATCAAATTCTGAAAAAAAAAAAAAAAAAAAAAAAAAAAAAAAAAAAAGCAAGAAAAAGAAGAAGAAAATGCTGACAAAATGAAAAAGGCAAAAGGGGACAAGATAATTTATTAACTCTTTATCAAACCAGCAGTAATATTGATTTTAAACATTATGCACATTTGCTATTTACTCTATATGCATTGGTATTGAAAAAGATAACTAATGTACATGTAGTTCAATATTAATGTACATGCAATTCAATACTAATGTACATGGAATACAAAACAATCAAGATATTTTTAGTACAAGACTAATTGCTATCAAAATATTTTTATCATTAATATTGTAATTGAAAATATATTTTATTATTAACTAGCACTTCAAAAGTAATGTATATGCAATTTAATACTAATGTACATACTTTTAAGTAATAATGTACCTGTAGTTGGAGAGCTATGTACTTGCAATTAAATTACAATGTATCTTTAATACAATACTAATGTGTATGACTAATTGTTATCAGAATATTTTTATTATTAATATTGTAATTGAAGATATATTTTATCATTAACTGATAGTTCAAAAGTAATGTATATGGAATTCAATACTAAGGTACATGCATTTTAAGTAATAATGTACTTGTAATTGGAGAGTCATGTACATGTAGTTAAATTACATTGTATCTATAGTACAAAACTAATGTACATAGACTAATTATTATCAGAATATTTTTTTTATCATTAATATTATAATTGAAGATATATTTTATCATTAATTGATAGTTCAAAAGTAACGTATATGCAATTCAATACCAATGTGGCTGCATTTTGAACAACAATATATCAATTAATTTTAAAAAAATATATAATAATTCAATTTATATATTTAATTATAAATTATAAATTATATATTCATTAGAATTATAATAATTATTAGATGCAAGAAACAAAAATAATTTATATATTTAATTATAATAATTCAATTTTAAGTATTGAAATAAATAAAAAATAAAAAATAATTAGTATTTAAAATTAAGAAAAAAATGGTGAAAAAAAAAAGAAGAAAAACGCGTTAACGGAATTGTAAAAGAAAAAAATCACACGTCAATCTTTAGCAATTGTAAACTTCGCGCGTTTTTTAAATTAACAAATATTTCACACATGTGTTGTGAGCCTAGTTCATGATACATCATGAACACGGGTCTAGGATATAACAATTGTATTAATATATAGTTTTTTATTGTAATTTTAAAGCATTTTCAATATAAAAAAAAATATTTTTGAAGTATGTTATATTTAAACTTTCTCACACATGTAATACTATGATTTTTTTTTTTTTTTAATAACCGGAGTTATGTAAAAATAGAGCAAGATATCACAGTTGCATTTTGTTTTTTCTCTTAAGAGGGATGAGAATTTACAAAGCATAATCAGTCCATTGCCATTCTTCGCATTGTTATTTATTCTTTCTTTAAATATAGAAAATAAAAAACAAAAGGAGAATGAGATGCTAGAATTCACATTCATAATTTGGAGGTCAGAAACTTACGTGTTATTTGATAGAATAGAAAATTAACCGCTAAAATTTTAAATGTTAAATTCTAAATTAAAAATTTTAACTTACTATTTTAAGTTAAAATACACGTTATCATAAATGAAATCATAAAAAGATTTCAGATGGACAAATTTTACTTTATCGTAATATATTATTTATGTTTCATTCAAAATTAACTAATAAAATGATGTCTCAAATATACTAACAATAGTTAAAGCTGAAAAAACATAACATCAAAGGTTAAAAAAATAAAATTATTGTCCAAAATATAATGCTAACATATGTTACAAGTTTTAAAATATTTTTGCTATATTATTAGCCCTGAATTATGTTAATATACACATAAACAACAATATAAGAAATAGTATTAGAAAATACTCAATACAAAACATATAATAATAAAATATATAAGATAAATTGATTAATAACTAATCTTTTATAATTATTCTCTACCAGGCCTCATATTTTAATAACGTTAAAGAATTTTTTCATTATCAACACTATCAAAGAAAATGAGATGGAGTGATAGTGTGGGACGGCTAGTAAAAAAGCCAAAAATATTTTAATTTAAACTTATTTATTTATATTGTATTTTTTCATTTTGAAGGCCTCATTTTATGATTTTGTCTAAGGTCTTCAAAACCTTGAGCCGCCCCTGGTATTAGATACACCTCTTTATCTGGTGATTGGAGAATCTTGCTGGTATGGTTAATTTTGAAGGTCAGGCTATTTCATATGTTCTGATTCTCAATCCCTTGAAACCCAAAAACTAACCAAATCAAACCCTGTGTTCTTACCTAATGGAAATGTGAAACTTGTTACTCGTACTGGACTGTCTTAGAGAAGAAAATGATTATGATTGAAGTACTCTAGGATTAATAAAAATCTTTCTTTTCAGGACCTCTTGATTGAAGTGCAGTGGGGCAAAGGCAATCTCTACAAGCTAAAGTTTTGATGTTGCTGAAATAAAATCACTCGTATATAATAAATATCCCCTTCAAAAATCTTTCTTCATAAAAAGTTTTCACAAGTGAACGATTAATAAAAAGATTATACAAAAAGAGCAGAGAAATATTTCTCTACATGTTTTGTGAGAAACTGGCTGACAATCCATTTTCTATAGCATGCACAATTAAAACAGGTGAACTTCTGAAACATGCCATTACCCTTACTTCCTAAAATAGTATTTTGAATAATTTTGCTTTAAATTTCTGAGTTTGCCCATGCCTAAGAGATTTTAAAGCAGAAGGGAGAATGTAAACCAAACCTTGATCAAATTACTATTATAAATAAGCAGAACAAAAAATTGACAATGCGCAAGCAATCTGCAAGCTGAAATAGAAGGAAATTTTACTGCTAAAATATATCAAAAGTTACATCAATTAATGTTCTTTACTAGATGCAATTCATGTAGTAATAGCCAATAATAAAGAAACCAGCAACTAGAAGTTGAGGTTCAAAACAATTTCTACTCGTATTCTTCTTGATATTCTCCTTCCTCATCTTCATACCCTTCTTCATCTGCTGTTGCATCTTGGTATTGCTGATACTCAGAAACAAGATCATTCATGTTGCTTTCAGCTTCAGTGAATTCCATTTCATCCATTCCTTCCCCTGTATACCAATGCAAGAAAGCTTTTCTTCTAAACATGGCAGTGAATTGCTCGCTCACACGCCTAAACATCTCTTGTATAGATGTCGAATTGCCAATAAATGTTGATGCCATTTTAAGACCAGTTGGTGGGATATCACAAACAGTTGATTTCACATTGTTTGGAATCCATTCCACGAAGTAAGAAGAGTTCTTGTTCTGCACATTAAGCATTTGCTCATCAACCTCTTTGGTACTCATCTTCCCTCGGAACATGGCAGAAGCTGTGAGATAACGACCATGCCTTGGATCAGCTGCACACATCATGTTCTTAGAATCCCACATTTGCTGGGTGAGCTCAGGAACAGTTAGAGCTCTGTACTGCTGTGACCCCCGTGAAGTAAGAGGAGCAAAACCCACCATGAAAAAGTGAAGACGGGGAAATGGTATGAGATTCACAGCAAGTTTTCTGAGATCAGAATTCAACTGGCCAGGGAACCTCAAGCAGCAAGTAACTCCGGACATTGTTGCAGAAATTAAGTGATTCAAATCACCAACTGTTTCCAAACAACAAAAGACATATCAAGATTAGTAGAAATTTAAAGAGAAAACAATTACCCAAATGAGAAAAAGGTTAGAGATTGGCTTACAGCTAGGAGTAGTGAGCTTGAGTGTCCTGAAACAAATGTCATATAAGGCTTCATTATCTAGAACCATACACTCATCTGCATTTTCCACAAGCTGATGTACAGAGAGAGTAGCATTATAAGGCTCCACAACTGTATCTGAAACCTTGGGAGAGGGGAAAACCGAGAAAGTCAACATCATTCTATCTGGGTACTCCTCCCTAATCTTGGAGATCAATAGTGTCCCCATTCCAGATCCAGTACCACCTCCTAGAGAATGGCAAACCTGAAACCCTGCTCAATAATCGACCAATTAAAACCCATTAGAAATCTCCCATAAGAACAAGACTTCATTAACAGATAACTGAAAACCATTAGAAACCCCCCAAAAGAACAAGACTTCATTAACAGATAACTAAAACCCATTAAAAAAAACCCCCAAAGAACAAGATTTAATTAACAGACAATTAAACCAATTTAATATACACCCAAAAAGAACAGTCTTGGTGAAAAAACAAAATCAATCATTAGATTAGATTTGTAGTTGTACCTTGCAAACAGTCGCAATTTTCAGCCTCTTTTCTAACAACATCAAGAACAGAATCAATGAGCTCTGCACCTTCAGTGTAATGACCTTTAGCCCAGTTGTTACCAGCACCAGACTGGCCAAAGACGAAGTTATCAGGTCTGAAAATCTGACCATAAGGTCCAGATCTGATGCTGTCCATAGTACCAGGCTCCAAATCCATAAGCACAGCACGAGGGACAAATCGGCCACAACTAGCCTCATTGTAATAGACATTGATTCTATCAAGCTGAAGATCTGAGTCACCTTGGTAACGGCCAGTGGAGTCTATGCCATGCTCAGCGCAGACCACTTCCCAGAACTTAGCTCCGATTTGGTTGCCGCATTGGCCACCCTGGATGTGAAGGATCTCACGCATTTTGTATGGTATTATCGGAAACAGAAAGCTAGAGAGAGAGCGAGAGAGATTCGAATTTGAGAGAGAGAGAGAGAGAGAGAGAATTTGAGAGAGAGAGAGAGAGAGATGGTGAAATGAGGAAGGCGAAAAGGGGAAGAGGGCTTTATAGAGAAGGTAGGGTTTAACGGCTCTTATTTCAGTTTCTTTTATTTACTTATTTCAAAATTTGAAATTATTAAATAGTTCATTTTTTTTGAATTTTGTGGCCGAGATTTCATTGTTTCGAGGCTGTAAGCCTGTAACGGTTAAAAAGTGGGGTGTAAAAATTAAAAATTCAAATTCAAATTTTGGGGGATTACAGCTGGACGCAACTAAGCCGCCTCCTGTTCTCCAATAGTTTGAAAAAAATAGCACGGCGCCGTTTATTTATTTATTTATTTGTTCTTTTTCCCTCGGTCTCCTATACATGTGTACCTAAATAATTAAACTCTCAATTCTCGAATTAAAGTAAGCTTAAATTTCGCTTTTTCTATTTTGGAGAATTTTCAAATTCGGTTATCTTAAAATTAAACATACAAATCATTTTCTTAGAATAATTTAAAAAGTCACATTTAAAAAATTTCAGTACAATATAATATAATCAAATAAATTTTTATAATTTATATTAAAAATTTATTTTATTATATTATATTATTTTTCATTATAACTTATCATATACATTCTTATTTTTTAAGAGAGAAATATAATTTAAAATTGAGCCGGCTCAATTTGATTATCAGGCCTACATGACAAGTGCCCTTAAATCACCAGTTTTTTAATATTAAAAAAGATATGTTATTTTGAAAATAAGCTGATTTTTTTAATTAGGTAATAAAATATTAAATTAAACCACTACACAAAACAAGTGATTAATGTATCATTTAGAATGAAATAAGTAAACGAAAAAATAAATAGATATTTTGAGCGTGTAGTTTGCAATATTAAAAAAAAAAAATCCCTAGATTATTCCGTACAATAAATAATTACCTTAAGGGACTAATCAAATTGGACGTAAAACTCAAATTCAATTTAATATAATTGCATATGTAAAAACTAATTGTACGGGCATTATACTCTTTTACAATAAAAATAAGAAAAACCAATAAACACCCAAAAAAAAAAAAAAATTTAACTCCGCATGCAAATCAAATACTATACATAGATACACTTTTAAAAAGTAAGCTACCATTGAACAAATTAAAAGGGCTAAAGCAAACGCCTTTCTATTTTTTTCTTTTCCTTTTTCCTTGCACGTCAAATTCATTTAGAGTGTTTTTGAAATTACTTTTAGGATTTTAAAAAAAAACTTTAATTTTTTTTATTTTATTAATTAATTTTTTTTTTATAAACTATTTTTTTAAATTTATTTTAAAAAAAAATATCAATTTACTGTTTTTACTTAAAAGTAATTTTAAAAAATAATTTTTAAAAACATAAATTTTTTTATTAAAAAATATTTTTTTTTAAACGTAACGCTTAATACACTAAAACTCTGAGATATCAATAAAACTCACTTTTTTAAAGCTTTGAATCCCAATAATTTACGCTCGGTTAATTATTTAAATATATTTCCACACTGACCTGACAATAAACATATATTCAAATCTCCTTCCCCAATGCTCAAAGAACTCGTACATTTAAATTTATTTAAAAGATCAATATTTTATAAATCAAAAGGCAAAGGAATAAACTAAACAGAAATCACAATAAAGAGTGAGAACCCAACCAATTGCAAGTCTCTACACAGTTTTCATAAGCTGGGTCTTTTTTCCTCTGAAAAGCGTAGAAGATTGACCAACATTTCCAGAAAAAATCTGGCGCAATCCAACAGCAAGAGTCTACACCAAGGTTTTATTTTCCAAGAAAATCCCCCTGTATTCCTTGCATGCACAGGTAGACACTTGAAGCATTGTTAGCTCTAAAAATCACACAAATTTTGAATTGGATTAAACGAAAATGAATCAAAGGATATTAACTACAAACTACTTGATAAAGAATATTCTTAACTCTACCAAAGCTACTCTTAAGCAGGCCTGCAAGAAGTACATCCCTAGCTTAAATACTTTAGTAAAAAGATCTCCACCTTTAATTAAGTTCCAAGATGCTTTTACATTTTCGGTGATACTTTGGCATAAGCAACATAAAGCCTTTCTTTTTTCTGGACGCATTTGACAATTCACACCGTATTACAAGTTGGCATCTAGGCCTCTGGTTTTTGACCCCTTCTTTTTTTTTTTCCCAGTTATTCCATGCAACCATACATCCCAAGCTCTAATTTACTATAAAATTATGTCCTCAAGTAATGTAACAAATATTATTGTCTTTGACTAAAACTTATGGTTTTTCGATTTCTGGTTTTTCAATAAAACAACCAGTTTTCACAAAAGCAACCCAAGGGGTATATAAAAATTTGGCACTTTTCTTATCATTGCATGCAGGGATTTTACTAAACATAGAAAAGCAGTGATTCAAACTAATCATTGTTTCCCATCCAACCTTTTTTTTTTTTTTTTTTGTTTTGTTTTGTTTTTTTTGTTTTTTTTTTTTTTTGAAAAAAAAAAATAGAGAACTTTTTTACAAACTCACAACTTGAATTAACACATTGAAAAATTGAAAGGTGATTTCAACAAATAAAAGATAACCAAAAACAAATTCAATCCATGAACTAAGCGGAAATAAGAGAACTAATATCAAATAGCTTTCAGCCTCTCACATATCACAACTTTTGCAAGTAGAATTGCAATAAAATGAGCACAGTAAAATATTGCCCCAGCCACAAAAAAGTCCAATCAAATCTAACGAATTAGTTTATAAGGCAAAGAAACCAACAAATAAGTAAATTATATTGTATATAAAAGTGTTATTATTAGGTGGTAAAAAAGGTAATTATGGGCACATCAACACTAGTAAATATTTATTGCTGCAGATTCTTCCTTTTATGCTTCCTACTACTTGCAACTTCATGCACTTCAGTTCCTATGTTTGACCTCTGTGTGACAAACCATTCATTTGATGAAAGGGATGTTCTATCATTCACATTATGTTCACTGTTAATTTGTCATATATAGAACACAAGATTTGGACGTAGAATCCTTTATACTGAATCATGCTCAATACATGATTGCTGACAAGATTTATGTATATAATCTTAAGTATATATAAATTGATGAGAAGGAACATTTAAACAAACTAACTAACTAATAAGTAGGTAAATTATATTATTACAAAAAAAGTACCAACTAACCTAATGTCATAAGAAAACTTAATTCTATAATATTTGCATATAGAATCAATTTCTGAAATTTGATTACTAAAATTTTTTTTTATGGAAAGTAGTAAACCAAGAGCTCTAATTTCTTTGGAATCTAATATCACATCCTATTGATGGGGCAATAATTTTTTTTTTTTTTTAGGGTAATCCCCTTATGTTTCACTGTTGGAACAATATACAACAAAGTGTAATATGAATCGTTGAAGCCTATTACACTTCTTACTGTTAGATATGAAAAATGCTAAACTAGAATTAGATGTATTTTACTGAGATTTGATATGGAATTATAATATGAAGAATTGCAGAATCACGTGCAATGAACAAATAATAATGCCTAGAAAAGACAAATGAACAAACAACCATCACTATTCATTACCAATACTGCAATTCTACAATCATCTCTCTTATACGTGAGAGCATAACAAATATCTTTCCATCATCAAGAATCTTTTCTATTTGACTAGTAACATTTCAACCTAAAGCACATGCCACTACCAATACTCATAGGCCACATAAACTAAAACATCCCCAACATGTCCTCAATAATAGTGGCCAAGGAAAAAAAAAAAGTCATTATCTAAATGGTTTGTGTCTAGGATGTGGTTTGTTTATGTATACTTCTGCATTCCACTAATTTGAGAGAGAGAGAGAGAGAGAGAGAGTCCTACAGGATATACCCCTGAGGGCAAAAATGAAAAACAACAGCCAAACAAGAGAGTCATTATCTAAATGGAAGATTCTAACTGAGAATGTTCAGGAATAAAAACTACAAACCTGGAAAACACAGAATGAACAAGGAGGGTTTGAAGTCCAGAATTTGCATCCAACTTTCAAAGAGGCTGTCCATAGCTTCAAGTAAAGCCCCAGTTTTTGCAATATGAAGAGATGGCAAAGAAGTTTATGAAGCATAAGAATCTTGAAATAATCATAATGGCAAAATTCAACTAAAAAGCAATCAATATGCAATCTCCTCCTAGTGCACTTTAACCTAATCAATGTTTTTGAACATTGAACAAGTATGTCCAGCATGCATCTGCTAGTCATGTAGGTTTCCAGCAAAGCATGTCAAGCCAACTATGAATAAATAGCTTCTATTAGGTTTTGGAGTGTGAAGGAACCTTTATTCAATTGTGTTGTCTTTTCCTTTTGCAATATTTTGTCACGTTCAATAAACTGATGGATTGTTGCTTAATACTATTCACAAACAACATCAAGATACTAGGGTTGTTTTATGCAATTCCGATATGTATAGGTTTGAAGCAGCTTAAATTTTATCTTTACCCTGCTACTAGCCTTTTGCCACTTGCAAGTCCTTGAATGCAAAATATTTGGATAGAATCATCTCCCTTTAATTTTAAAATTTTAACAATTTTTTTTTTATTTCAAACGTTGGTTTAATATTAGATAATTAAATATCCACAGGTATTATCATCCTTTCATTTTATTACAGGTATATCAATTTATAATATATTTAGATTTCAATATTCTAACACATCCAATACAATGATGGATGCTTGATTAATATTATCACAAACAATGTAAATTTTTATTCAATAAAATAATTTTACTACATCTTGAAATACACTAGGTTTTTATAACATTACAAGTATTACAAACTATTTTATTATCAGTCAGAAATTTTCACTTTTTGCAAAGTCTTCCACCATGTATTATCTATATTTAGTATTATTAAATGATAAAAATGACAGACTATGATTACAATAGCAGGGGAAAACCACTTACATCATGTAGGGTGAATTTGCTCGTATTTATGCCATAAAATATTGATTACTAAGCTATAAGCATTCTTTTATGTTTAAGTAAATAAGTATACAACAAACAAATATTTTTCTCACAAAAAATAGCATCTCATTAATCAATAATTTAAATTTTAAAATATTAACAATGTACATCATTGTTAAAAATGACGGGAAAAAAAACTAAAATAAAAATTATTATTTCGCATTTGCATAATGATCTCCTTAGGGCTAACAAATTGCAATCATTTTCTAGCACACTATACCAATTATAGTTTTTTATTCCATTGAATGATAAACATCACAGCAAAATATTTTAAGATTTCAATTATAATCTAAGCAACAAGCCGATTTTTATAGGCATTGTTATGTATATTTTTCAAGTCTACCTTGATAAAAATGTAAATATCATATTTCTCAATAAATTTTCAAACTTCTCCATTATTGCAACGCAACTAGTACTATTGTATCCTAAAAGCTTATGATTTATCTAGTAAAAGTACTCTAAAATTATGTTAAAGTTTTCTAAGATTATGATTTTCTAAAACAATAAAAATGCATAAGCATGTATCTCACCATCATAAAAATTGAAAACCAAGATGCATTAGAAACTAAGAATTTCAATTGTTTTATCAAATTATAATTAATATGAACCTATATTTTATTCAATATAATAGCATTAAGATTAGGAATCGATTTGACAAATGAAATTTCAATTGAGTGCCACTACAAATCTCATTGAACACATGGTTAAAATTACTAAGTTTAATAGCTTATTCAAATTTGCATACAAGGATATTTTGGTAATAACATTTATGTCCTTTGAATACCCAATGTTTTACAAACATATATATGTGTGCTCATGTGTTTGACCAAAATGTACCTATCTAAACAGGGCATTTATAGAATCTTTTCTTGCTAATTTCCTGGTTTACATATTGTAAAATCATGGTTGTGCATTCAGCTGGTAAAGAACTAAAGAAAATGTGTATTTTCTAAGAGACAACATAATATTTAGAGCCTCAAATATTCAGGAAGTCATCTAAGCACTGAAGTAGAAAACACAAGCAGCGTCAGAAAGCTTACGGTCATTCATAAGGCCCTAACAAATTTTCTGTGAAACTTTTATTCTAACTTAGCGACCAAAAATTTACCTATTTAACCAAGCAAAACATGCATGCACAATAGAGCTTAGATGAATGAATGTTACAAAGGAGACAGGAGATTCCAGTAAATTTATCTCGCCAGTCCTACAGATGACAATCTCAACGTTAATTAGACTAAAATATCATTTTATCCAGTTCAAGAGAGTGTTATATTGTTTGACACCAGCCTGAACAAATTTGTGAACTCCTTTTTTTTTATTATTATATAATACCTGAATTAGGTTCAACAACGACATGATACCCAAACTTTCTGTGACAGAATACCCCTAGTGCTTAAGCTAGTTAATGCTTATCCATAGGAACCACGTTTTTCTATTCTCAAGTGAAAGATCCAACCCCAAAAATAAACATTGCACTATTCCAGGCATATTTAAACCTAAATGACTGCAAGGCATAAGCAAATTAATTGTTCACGTTTAACTCCGTAATTTTTTATAAGCAGAATAGCACTTGTTACATTTCACTAAGCACGTTAAGATTAGCTTGACCCTTCAGGAACTCCATTAGCTAGCACCCTCGCTTCAAATTTGGCAAATTATCAAACTTCTAAGAAAGGTTAAAACAATTCAGACCTTGACCTGAATGAAAAAATCGCCCTTAAGAGTTATGAGTTCTTATTAAGAGATAAAAACAGAACAGCAGACTCCTGAACTTATGGCTTATATATTATATTCAAACTTCTCAAGTGATAAGAAAGGGTAAAACAAGGAAGAATCAATCATCTTAGGAGTTCTGATCGCTTATTAAGAGACAAAGTAAAGACTGCTACCCTGACTTCAAGTTTGGGGAATGTAAGATAGTGTGTAACAATGCAAAAGTTAACCTAAATAAGACAAAAATAAGACAAATCATCCTAGGAGTTCTGATTACTTCCAAAGGTAAGAAGCAGAAGAGCAATTATCCATCAGCCAGAAGATGGTTTATATACAAATCAGCACCCCAAATTCAAAACAGCATAGACAAAGAGAACATTTCTGCCAAGACAGCTTAAGTTTTCTGCTCAGTTTCTGATGAACAGAAAGGCCATCCAACTATAGTATCCACTGTTGAATACTTGATCATAAAGTGCTATGACCTATTAAAAAATTACTAATGTTGATAAAGCAAAATTTAATAACATCAATGCTAATGAGCAAATATTCACTACTTACATCTGCACATTGAACACAATCTTACCAATCTAAAAAAGATGATTGAGTAAACCTTTCTGCTGAACTTTCAGTCTGTTGTCTTCTTCAGCCGTAAAAAGTCAGGTCGAATTGTAAAATCTATTATAAAAAAATTTCACCAGAAATGAAAAAAAAAAAAATCAACACTAACAGATTTAATGAATTGTGATAGCATTATACAATGCCTCATATTATAAAAAATTAGTATAGCTTTAGCAATAATGCTACTAAAAAGCAGCAGTTTCACTAAATATAACATGAAATCAGACTGAGAAATTTCCTAGAGCCCTGAACAAGAATAAATGGAAATTTCTGATCGCATAAACAATGGGCTATATTCCTCTGTAAAAGGTATGAATTATATCAGATTTCCAATAGTAGGTAGCGGAAACTGGATTTGCGCAGAAGGTCGTTAGCAGCAAGTCAGTACTTTTTGTTAGCCTATTAAACTTCAGCACTATTCGCCCAAAACTGAAGCTAAAAATCTCAACTCTCAATAGATATTTTATTATCCACAGTTCTTAAATATGTAGTCAAAGCATAACCACTAATTTCTCTTATAGAAATTTCATGGATGGGAATCACTAACAGATATGTACTTCAAAAGCCAATTGACTTCTTCTACTTCAAATTATCAATGTCCCCTAAAAATCTACATAATAACCTAATAAAGTTCCATCACTTTTCAACAATTGATTGGCTAGAAAGTAGGTATTAATTCAACATTTTGCAGCAATTAAGGACTAGGGAGTTAAAGTATCTTCTGACTGTTTGTAATATTGGAAAACAAGGTTGATTGTGCAAAACCTTCAAAATCTGTCTTCAAAGTTGATATAAAAGCACCACCATCTTTGAACAAAGAATTAAGAAGGTATCCTAAGTCCGAATATCAATAATTAAAAGTTTATGCCACCGCAGTTGGAGTTCAATTAGATGTAACCATAGAAAACCATCTATAATTCTAAAATTAAATGTAGAAAGATTCGTCTTCCAACAAGTAGGGACCACATGGCATGCATGTGCAAATGTTATTTGTCAATAGAAGCTAGAATATAGGCAACCAAATGCAATTTTTGACACTAGAAATGACAATTTGAAGTTAAGATAAATACTTCTCAGTGTCAAAGAATTGATGAGTGTTGTTGTGTTTCATCACAGCAACGAGATTAACTTAAATGTTTTTAGTAATGATAGGGGAACTATATAAGATATTAATATCAAAATGGAGTCTAAAAACTAAGATAAGAGCCACATGCACAATGAACAGATATGAAACAACTTTTAGCTAGATAACACTAACATCAACACAAGTATCCCAGTTCAAAAATAAAGACTTCAAAATCAAAAACCAACAAACTTAACTGCCACCGAACTTCAAGTCCAAAAACCATCTCCTTTAACAGCGCAGAGGAGCAGAAATGACAAGACTAGCAAAACCACCCAGAAAGTTCAAGTAAAGCAACAAACTCAACCCTCAGTCAGCAAGGAGGTTCATGTGATCCAGAATACAAGCCCGCAACTTAATTCTTATTTCCACGGCCCTCAAAACTTGCATTCCTGGACTTGCTTGCATCATCAACTGAAGAATGATCACTTGAGGCTCTACAAGAAAGCAAGCAAATTGAATAATAGATGTTCTATCAAATACTTGAATCAAAGTAGTGAAAATGACCTGCTGCCCAATTAAATCCTATGATAACTCACAATTTCTGCTTTTTTGCATTCTTTTTTATTGTTATAACCATATCCATAGCCATCTTTTGATGTTCCCTCGTTTGCGAATGCAGGTCTAAACCCTCCACTGTTTCACAGTCAACTTTACAAATACGACACCATCCCATGCTAGATGACTTCCTCCTTCTGGAACTATCAAAAGGTTCCAAATCACCCTGGAAACACCCAGAAAGAAAAGAACAAGCAGAATAAAGAATATGAATATATTATTAAAAAGAATTTGATATTAACATTAGAAAGAACATTTCCTTCAAATATGAAGAAGAGTATTAATTAAAGAAAATGAACTAATTAATATTTAAAAAATTTAATTAGACAAAAATACTGAACTGTATAGCTTCCACCATCACCGGGAATTCCCTTAAGGGAGAAGGTGCTTCTGAAACCTGGCTCACCAAGTCGTGGATGGAAGAAGTTCCCAGGCCCATCTCCCATTCGTGGAGCACCATAACCAATTGGCTCTCTCACATGACTAGGCAGGTTATGAGGATCCAAGTGTTCACCCCTCCGCAAATGATTAGGAAATCCATCTTGACCAGGACCATCAAATTCACCCCTTCGCAAATGACCAGGCAAAGCTGGAAACCTATTACCATGAAATGAATCACCAAATCGACGTGACTCCCTGCCAGAAATATCGTCGAGGCCAGGAAAGGCACCAAAACCAGGGTAATCTCCACCTGGACTTCTAGGGGCCAAACCATCCATATGTCGGCGACCATACCTTGGAACAGGACCAAAAAAATCTGGCCGAGTTCGAGCAGAATCTGGCTGCCTGCCTACAGTACTGTCATGAAAACCAGTTGGTCTTTCTACCATGTCATTGGGATGCATTATACCATCATGATGATAAGGAGGATAGAATCTTGGAGGAGCAGAGCCACCCAGGGGCCCTAAATCATAATTCAGACTATGTGGTCCCTTATCAAGTGGTTTTGGTGGTAAATCCATACCAAAACCATGGGGTCCCCTGTCAAGGGACCTTGAGGAGGGAAAGTGGCTCCCATATTTTTTAACAGACTCTGTGTCCAGATGAGGAGGCCTAGGGAAATGCTTTAGATCTTCTTCAAACTCTCCCCGATCAACAATTTGACTTGGATCCTGTGGAAAAGTATTCAAATGATCATCTGGCAAAGGCCTAAACCTGTCATCCCGCAATCCAAGCCCTGATGAGGAGTCCAAACCTGGGGCACCATTCATTCTTATTATGTTTGCATGCATGCCAGGTTGCTGCCCAAGCGGATCCAGTTTTCTGCCATCCATATAATTGGGCCTCTGATTTGAAACCGTGTCTGATTCATGGCCATATGATGGTGTTCTTTCACCTTGAGCATAAGGTCCTTGTGGACCATAATGACTTGGTCCCCTCCCAAAGGCTGAAGTAGAACCCTGGCCTGCAACACCAGTAGGTGAGACTTCAGAACCATGCTTGTATTGAGATTGCTGCAGATTTTCAGGTGGTGGATTCAGAGGCTGTCCTGAATGAGGTATATGTCCAGAACCTAAAGGCCTAAATGGAGCGGAAGGATGCCCAGGTAATTGCATGTGATGTGGGGGTCCAGGAGGTGGTGCTTGTAACAACGAAGACCCAACAGGCCTTTGTTGAAGGGATGAATGCCCATGAGGAATTAGAGGAGGCTGTTGCTTTCCATGGGCAGCAATGGTGGCCGAATGAAAGGGCTGTACCAAGCTCTCTCCTTGCAACTGACCATACAAAGAATGCTGAGGAGTCACATTCCTGTCCTGTGATTTCAAACTCTGGTCTTCAAGTTGATCACCCTGCAATGGAGGGGTTTTCAACAGAGGCCCACCCTTATTTTCCTTGTCTTCTGACACAAAATGTTCCACTCGTTTATGGTCAGTATTAGAAACATCTTTCTGGTCATCAATGCCATCTTTAGGCTCTTTCTTTACCTGCTTAATTAAATGCTCTCCATTTTCAGCTCCGGAAATATCCTTCACTTCACCTATGGATTTATGATCATCATCCACCGGCTTCAAATCACTTTCAGATTTTATGGTTTTTAACTCGCCTGAATCAGCCCCAATACCAGAAGCAACACCCAAATCAGTTGGATCCCTCTTAGCATCTTTATGAGATGTTGATTCAGTTTCTGAACCTCTCTCAATAATATGATCACCTTTTTTCTCAGGCATCAATCTTGAAGAAGGCCCAGAATCTTGCTCAGGAGGCAACTGCTCTGGGTTGTAAGTCCTCAGAGCATTTCCTGGTTGC
Organism: Reutealis trisperma; assembly: GCA_947687605.1. Lineage (NCBI taxonomy): Eukaryota > Viridiplantae > Streptophyta > Magnoliopsida > Malpighiales > Euphorbiaceae > Reutealis > Reutealis trisperma. Next base: position 1,484,095 of record CANTUT010000200.1, read on the forward strand.
TGGCCTGCTCCTACCTGCATTGACCCTCCCTGCATGCCAGCAGTTGAGTGTGGATGTGGTTGTGTTAACACTCCATGAGGTAGCATCGTAGGTCTTCCTCCATGATTTTGGGCTTGGTAGGGTGGTGTGCCATGTGGTAATGCAACATTCTGCTGTAATTGTGGGTAGGCATGTGAAGGTTGCTGGAAGGATGGTGGCAACCCCTGGGGACGCAAGTGAGACTGCACATGCAGCTGTTGTTGTGCATAGCTGGCTTGCTGAGGCACTTGATTCTGAAGTGCTTGTCCAGAAAATGGCTGCTGCGCATACTGCTGATGCACTTGTTGCTGAACTGATTGCAAGACAGCTCGTTGATGGACAGGAAGTCCAGGTTGGTGAGCATGAGAATGGACAGGCTGTTGTATGGGATGAACATTAGAGGTTTGCCCAGGTGAAGGCAACAAACCAGGTTGTTGAGGGTTTTGAATTGGCACATGAGATTGTGGTGGACGTAACAACGGAGGTTGGTGAGGAAACTGCCCCTGCATTTGAACAGGATGTTGTGACTGTGGTTGAGGCACACCTTGAGGGTACACATGGGCAGGATGCTGCGGACCTCCCAGCTGCACTTGCTGTTGAGGCTGCGGTTGTGGATAAGAGCTATGGCCTGTCACTGCATGGGCTGATGAATGCTGTGGCTGAGGCTGGAGGTAAGGATTCACTGATTGGTTTGGCTGAGAAGTAAAGGGCTGTGGAAGAGGCTGCACAGGATGTTGAGCATGTGTTTGCAGCAGACCTTGTGAATGAGGTTGCAGTTGTGGGACAGGATGCTGGGGATGAAGCTGAGGATGAGCCTGTGCCGGTATTTGGGATTGGGGATGTTGCATCTGTGTATGAGGCTGCTGATATTGTGGCATTTGTACATGTTGTGAATGATGCTGGACAGGGTGTATTTGTGGGTGCAGCTGGGCCTGAGGATGTGGCACGCCATGGGGTGGTGGGTGTGTCTGAGATTGTGGCTGAGTTGTAGGTTGAGTTTGTTGCGGCGTATTGGCTTGTGGCTGGCTCTGGGATTGAGCAGCAGCCTGAGGTTGAGGTTGGGTTTGCAGCTGAGCCTGAGGTTGAACTTGCGGTTGAGGCTGCATGTAAACCTGAGCTTGTGGGTATTGTGGAACTGCTTGCTGTTGATAAGGGTAGTATTGCTGATAATGCTGTTGGTATGGGTCATATCCAGGATATTGCTGATAGTACTGCTGATATTGTTGCTGCTGTTGATACCACTGTTCCGCTGTGGATACAGTAGCCTGAGTTACAGACTGGGGCTGTGTACTTGGGTTGGTTTGCTGATTAGGATCCTGTCCAGGCATTGAGGATGCTGTGGTTTGAGATGCCTGAGGCTGAGTGGCATTAGTTCCTGTCTGAGCGGCAGCCGGGACCTGATCAACAGCAGCTTTTGTCCCTGTGGCTGCAGCATCCTGAGCAGCCTCAGTATGAGCTTGAGGTTGCACACCCTGTCATAGAAAACACAAATGAAAACCAACCTATTGAGGTCGCACACAAAAGAAAATTCTAGTTCAAGAAGTAACAAGAAGAACAAAAAAAATCCTTCTTAAGCTTACAGGACAGTTTTGTGCATGTTCCTGTACTTGGCGATGCACAATTTGAATTCCACACCTGTTACATACAACAGGAGAATTGCCAAAGGCACATCCAGAGCAATGAGAAGTACACTCAGATAAAGGACCCTGCCACGTGCATCCACTCCTATGGTATAGACAGTGAACTGTTATCTTGCCAATGGTTTCAGCAAGTGCTTTGTTTGATTCAATAAGCGGCTGCAATTACCAGTTGTCAAGGAGGGATAAGGCATATCAGCAAGTACAAAAGAATAATCATTTAAGAATAGTCAACACCATCATAGTGGTTATGGAATACAGAACCTTGGAATCTGCTTCTGTCACCAAGTAGCCATCATAGGGACAAGCGCGGGTAGTGCTCACAATATATGTTAAGCAAGGCTTACAGTATAGGTGAGTGCATTGCGACTGTAATGCTTCATCTGGGTAGACTAGCAAACGACAAACCGGACAGAAATACTCTCCAGCCAGAGATTGAATGTTCAGAATGCACTCATTATCAAAACCCATGGTGCAATATGAATCTGGCTTCAACTCACAGTGAGCATCAATATCAACCTAACAACATTGTCAGCTTAAATTAGAGAAGATCCTATGATCACTCATTCCAACAAACTCAATTAGGTTATGGTCCTCATGGATATTCACAAATAATCATTCTAAAAGAAATGTTCAAAAATCATGATTCCAACAACAATCATGAGATATTAAAAAAAAAAAAAAAAAAAGAAAAAGAAAAAAAGCACTCACATTTTTATGTGTACAATTGAAAAAGCCCAAACATGTAGATAAGCAAGTCACGCTAAAGTTATCCTAGAACTTCATCATAGTAATTGATGCATAATCACACAGCAGAAGTGGTAGAAGATTACACAACATAAGCATTTCCATAAACACACTAATCAGTAATTATAATTGAACTCAGGCTTGGACAACATTGAGGGCCTGAATAGTTGCACAGTTGCTTTACAATCATGGAGTCCATTCAACTTTAATTGTCGTTCTAATTAACATTTGAACTCATGTTCCAAACATTAGTTTAGGATGCTTAACAAACATCTTTGGCAATGGCTTTCCCTTTTAAAATGGATTATGAATAATTAAACTTCTCATGCTGCAGCTGTGATGAAACTGAAATTGTCTTTTGATATATTATTGCCTTGATATAAGCTGTGAATATTTTTTTCTTTTTTCTTTTTTTTTTTCTATTTCATTTTTCTAGGGGGAAAGTATCATGTTCTTATTTTACAAGGAATGGAAAAAAAAATGAAATCAAGAACTCAGAATGCAAAATAATGAGTAATCATTTCCACAAATCACGCTAATCAGTAAAACCATTTCAGCTAATAATTACCAATTAAGGCACATCTAAAAATGCAAAAAGCAATTAACAAGTTCCAATTTCCGATAATCTTTCCCAGCAACCAAACAAGTTGATTAAAATAATAATTACCAAAAATAGAAAAGAAGCAAAGTACGCAATCGCATACCTGAAACTCTCAGGTTAGCTAACCCTAGAAAAAACCTACAAAAAAATTATAAAAATAAAGGGCCATTAGGGTTTAAAATTCAAGGGATCGACACAGTAAATATTAAAGACATTGATAAAGAAAGAACACAGATTTTATGGCGAAACGAAGAAGAAGATTGCTAGTGAAGGAAACGAACACACCCGAGAGAGAGAGAGAGAGAGAGAGAGAGAAGCGAACACTGCAGAGAAATGAAATTGCAAAGAAGGTAGTTTTATATGGAGGGTAATGAAAAAGAAGAGAAAGCCAAAATTCTGTGTTTTGGCCTCCTCAGATTCTTTTATTGACGGCTGATCACGGCGTTAAACGGGTTTTCAGCCTTTAGGTTCTTGTTTTTACGGCGGTCGGTGGAGTTATGTTGGTCATTTTTTTTTTTTTAATCTTGTTTCAAGTTTTATATTATATTTTTTATTTTATTTTATTTTATTTTTATGTCACCATAAGATAATTTTTTAAATTTATTTTTAAAAAATGAGATTAAGATTATAGTTTATAAAATTTTTTAACTATCTGTATGATTAAATTCAACAAAATATGCTAATTGATCTTAAAAAAGTAAAAAGTGAAAAGTCAAGTTTTAACCTCTCAAATTATAAATATTTACCAAAAAATTCAGTAAAATATTTTTTATATTTTATTAATGATAATAACCCAATGGTTGAGTTAATTATTAAATAGACTTATATTTATTTTGTCCTAAATTAAAATATTACATGAAATAAAACCCTTCATAAAAAACTTGATTTTTTTATAATGTTTCAAAAATTACAATGTTTACATATTTATGAAAGAAATTAAAATTCAAATCATATTTTTATCTCTTTTACTCTTATTTTCAAAATTTTAGAATTTGAACATCAATGTATCTTCACATGCAATCATTTCTGCCTAATGTTAAAAACAATAAATGAATTTGTTTTTATGAGGTTAATTGACCCATTAAAGTAATGCCAAGAAATAAAATGATAGTATAATGATAACTCTATATTTTTAGAGTTATTTTAATTGTTTAAACTTAAATTTTAGCTCAATTCTCGAGAATGCAATAATATTATTACTTATTTTTAGAAATAAATAGTTTTACAATTTATAAATAAATTATAACATATTTTAAGTATTTTTATTTTATTTTTGCAGATCAAAATGATGCAGTAAAAATAAAGATGCAAGCAATGATTCAAGTTTTCAATCTATGAGAAATAAATTCAATGGTTGGTGGCCAAAATTCAATGGTTGGTAGCCAACCTAACCATTTTTGAATATTGATAAAGAAATTCAATGGTTGGTGGCAAAAATTCAATGGTTGGTAGCCAACCTAACCATTTTTGAATATTGATGAAGGAATTCAATGGTTGGTGGCCAACCTAACCATCAATGTTGAATTTTTGATGTAAGAATTTTAATGGAACTTGAATTCTTCCACCAAACATGTCTATAAATACCATGCTTGGCAAAGGGAAATGGCATAAAAGAAAATCCATAAAAAAAATATGTAGAGAGATTTTCATATGTTTTCTTAGAGTAGATTAGTTTTATTTTTTATTTTGATCAAGAGAAGGAGTTTTTGGAAGCTTGAGTTCATCAAAGATTATATCCCAAAACAAGTTCTCTCTAAACTCTATTCTTGAATTTAATTTTAAGTTGTTATTATGTTTATTGTTAATTTAATTATTTCTTTCTTTTCAATTATGAATAGCTAATTTTATTTTCTAGGATTTAGATGTAATCTTTTGATTTGCATATGATTATTTATATTTAATTGATTGGATTTGATTGTTGGAATTAATCTTTTATCTTAGAACTTAATGCTTGTAATTAACTGGCCATTAATTGCATGATTTAAGATATTGTGTGAAGTAGCGAGAGTGGAAGCACAATATTAGTTCATTAGGATAATTGACCTAGGGAATGTATTGCTTAGAGATAAGAATACTCTTTTGTGATTTTTAAAAGGATTTCCATAAAACTTAATGGGTTTGTGTTAATTGCTTATGATCACGAGAGTAGACGTAAGGTTAATATGAACACACATGTTGTATCTTGAGAGAGAACATCATATAATTTAGAGAAATCTAATTATTAATTCCAGCAAAAATAATCCAATCTAAAAAATATAAAGTAATCATAGGTAATCAATTGATGAATTCTAAATCCTAGACCTTTAATCTTATTTTCATATTTATCATTATTTATTTACTTCAATTTCATTTTAGTTTAAAATATAAAATCTCATAATTGATTTTCTAAATAATAGAGTAATATTAAAAATTGGTACTTGACAAACCCTTCCTCGTGGGAACGATACTCACTCATCACTTTATTACTTGTAAACGATCTGTGCACTTGCAGAAATCGCGCAACATATAAGCTTTTAGAAATTATATTTGTGATCCACTAAAAATTCTGGAACACATATCCTTCTAGTTTAGTACGATCACTTGAACTTATGACCTAACTTTTGTGATCATATATTTGCAAATTTTTTGTACATAAAAATAGTCATGCACAAAAATGATTGTATATAAATATAAATTTATTAATCCATGGATCATGATGTTCATTACTAGAGACCACCGATGATTAGACATGTTCGAGAGCTGAGGCATATGCCACGATTAGTGAAAGAAATTGTAGGCCAAATGAATTTGATCATTGAAAAATTAAACATTTTTTAAACCCAAGCTTGGCCCATGAATAAGTCTACCAATAATTACCGTCGGCCTTCAGTGACCAATAGCAATCATTATCAATTGCCGGTGAATATTAAATTTATAAATTTTATGTGTTTTTTCAATAATCACTATCAATCGCTGGTGAATACTAAATTTATAAATTTTATGTGTTTTTCTCATATTTAACGATAAAATTTTAAAAATATGAAATTTTCATAAGTTTAAAATATTTATAGTCTTACAAATTAAAATTTTAATATTTTTAACTATTTTTTTTAATATTGCAATTAAACAACGGAAAATTAATTCATAGTTTTGAAAAATATTTTTTAAAGATAAATTATTTTTAGCAAAATAAATAAATGGACCTTAATTGGTAAAAAAAAAAATTGAGGTGGAATCAAAATGGGAATCACCATTCCCCTCTCTTGGGAATGAGCTACCAAAGCCTACAATACCAAATAATTTCACAATAGATCTTCCCATTTTATTTTATTCCCTCTGACCTCTCTACTTCAGTTGATTTTTTTTTTTTTAAATGCCTACTCATTAATTTCTATATATTTCATATTATAGTTTAAATTTTCTTTTAAAAAAAAAAAAAGGTTTCGTAATCTTGATAACTACTCCCTCCATTTCAAATTAATAGTCATTTTAGATCAGTACACATATGTTAAGAAAGTCATTTAATTGTTATAATTATAAGTTAAAAAGACTAAAATATCTCTTTTTGATTTTGATGTAAAAAATAAAAGTAATTAATATAAATGTTTAATAAAAGGATAAAGAGAGGATAAAGTTAGAAAAAAATAATAAATATTTTTTTGAAATTCTAAAATGACAAATATTTTGAAAGAAAATAAAATTTCTAAAAAGACAATTATTTTGAAACGGATAAAGTATTCATTATGAGATTACTTTGTAAAGGTTGTCATGTTGTTCAATTTTAAGGCACCATCCAACAAACTTAAGCTATCATATTAGTTCAAATTTACATTTTGTATAGTGTTTAGAACAAATCAATATATAATTCATTAGAAATAAATTTTTATTTTGAATATGTAATCTTATTATGATGTATTTAGATTGTACTATTATTTAGGAATTGTTTGAACTAAATTATATGCAAGAATACAATTCAATTAATGATAGAATTCACGTGCATGGAATAAATTTATATTCATTAAATGAATTGAATTCTTGCAGAATCCTTCAATTTTTACATGACTTTATTTATTTCAAAATGGTTCTTTTTCCCTTCTTTTTTTTTTTTTAAAGTCAACATAATTAAATTTTATTAATTATATATTTCCAAATATGAGAATTAACAAAATAAAATTGAATTGAATTCTTACGAGTTTTGAATTTCCAAATAGGGGGCTTAGCAACTCAATAAATTTTAACTATAATCAATTTCATAATATTTAAAATTAAAAATTATAAATGAATTTTCTTTCATACCAAATACAGATTTATAAAAAAAAATTCAAAATTTTGATATCCATTTTTTGAATTAGGAAAGTTTCTCATTCCTCACATTGTTCTATAACCGTGTTTAATATTTTTAGAAGGATATTATAGAGGAAATTTGTGAAATTAATTATTAAAATATAATAAATATGAGTATGTGATTGTACTAAATAGGCATAATAGGTTTAAAGCCCTAAAGTTGGCCCAACCCAATCTAAAAAACTATTATCTAGTTATCTTCATGTACGCCGTATTAATGATCGATAGACCCCTTTTAAAACGACCATTTGCACTTTATTTTCTGACCTAGGATTTAAATTCTCAATTTTTTAGTTATCAAGACAACTCTAGTATATCTTAATGATCAGAAAATTACTTCTGATGAGAAGAAATCACCTCATTTCTTTTGCAGAGAACCCCTTATGTGAGGATAATGAAATAGAGATAGGGAAAAATGGATTAGGGACTCCCGATACGTATCCTAAAGAGCCTTTGATACTTAAATTAGTAAGCTTTAAAATGAGGGGATTGATAACTCTATATTTTTAGAGTTATTTTAATTGTTTAAACTTAAATTTTAGCTCAATTCTCAAGAATGCAATAATATTATTACTTATTTTTAGAAATAAATAGTTCTACAATTTATAAATAAATTATAACATATTTTAAGTATTTTTATTTTATTTTTGCAGATCAAAATGATGCAATAAAAATAATGATGCAAGCAATGATTCAAGTTTTCAATCCATGAGAAATAAAATCAATGGTTGGTGGCCAAAATTCAATGGTTGGCAGCCAACCTAACCATTTTTGAATATTGATGAAGGAATTTAATGGTTGGTGGCCAAAATTCAATGGTTGGTAGCCAACCTAACCATTTTTTAATATTGATGAAGGAATTCAATGATTGGTGGCCAACCTAACCATCAATATTGAATTTTTCATGTAAGAATTTTAATGAAACTTGAATTCTTCCACCAAACATGTCTATAAATACCATACTTGGCAAAGGGAAATAGCATCAAAAAAAATCTATAAAAAAAATATGTAGAGAGATTTTCATATGTTTTCTTAGAATAGATTAGTTTTATTTTTTATTTTAATCAAGAGGAGAAATTTTTGGAAGCTTGAGTTCATCAAATATTGTATCTCAAAACAAGTTCTCTCTAAACTCTATTCTTGAATTTAATTATAAGTTATTATTATATTTATTATGTTTATTGTTAATTTAATTATTTCTTCTCTTTTAATTATGAATAGCTAAATTTATTTTTCTAGGATTTAGATGTAATCTTTTGATTTGCATATGATTATTTATATTTAATTGATTGGATTTGATTGTTGGAATTAATCTTTTATCTTAGAACTTAATGCTTGTAATTAACTGGCCATTAATTGCATGATTTAAGATATTGTGTGAAGTAGCGAGAGTGGAAGCACAATATTAATTCATTAGGATAATTGACCTAGGGAATGTATTACTTAGAAATAAGAATACTCCTTTGTGATTTTTAAAAGGATTTCCACAAAATTTAATGGGTTTGTATTAATTGCTTATGATCACAAGAGTAGACGTAAGGTTAATATAAACACACATGTTGTATCTTGAGAGAGAGCATCATATAATTTAGGGAAATCTAATCATTAATTTCAGCAAAAATAATCCATCTAAAGATTATAAAGAAATCATATGTGATCAATTGATGAATTCTAAATCCTAGACCTTTAATCTTATTTTCATATTTATCATTATTTATTTACTTCAATTTTATTTTAGCTTAAAATATAAATCTCATAATTGTTTTTCTAAATAATAGAGTAATATTAAAAATTGGTACTTGACAAATCCTTTCTCGTGGGAACGATACTCACTCATCATTTTATTACTTGTAAACGATCTGTGCACTTGCAGAAATCGCGCAACAGGGATCCCTTAAGAAGAAGAACTGATTTTTTCCTAGTTCTTATTTAGAGTTTTTAGTAAGAGTCAACCACTTGCACTAGTAAGTGATCTTTCCTCTTCTATAGGTTCCATTTTAACTATTATTTTAAACAATGGATAAATTTATATAAATTATATCTATTATAAGTTTATGATGTTATTCCTTTTGTGCATATTCTTTTTTTTAAAACAATTTTAGTGCTGATTTATATTTTATCATGTCTAATTTTAATTTATAGTGCTTATTTATATTTTAATGTGTGTAATTTCAATGATTAGATATGATCATTTCATTGGAAAGGAACTTACTTTTCAAGACATAGCTAAATCTAATAAGCATCCAACTGTGGCTCTCTCATGCCTTGGTTCCCATTTTGTCTTTCATCATTGTAGTTTTGACGGTTTTCAAGATAACTTGTATATTCATACCATGACACAATGCACTCCCTATTATTATTGCTCAGTCAAAATTAAAGTTAAGCGACCATGGAATATCAATCCACAGTTGTAGAGTGACTCATGAATTAGGTTCAATATTGCCGAGGTTAGGAAGTACACCTCTTGGTAGACCTTAGAAAGTGCAACCAACAATTGTATTCATAATGACATTTTCATATTATGTAATTAACTCAGGAGGTTGGATGGAATGGCCTGGTAGCAAGGGACTTGATACTTTATATTATGCAGAATGTGATAATATTGGCCTAATATTATGCAGAATTCATTAAAGGAAATCATTGGTTGTCGAGTATAGGCATGCTTTACACTTACTCGTGGCCTCTAATTTATGAAGTCATGTTAACTAAAGTGTAAGAGAAATAAATAAAAATGAAAAACTCTTTAAGTAGGTGTTATTGTTTAATTATATTGTTTTCTTTTTTCACAAAATTTATTGAAAATATAAAACTTGAACTTTTAACATATTTCAAGCAACCAAAATATATCAGAAAATGAATGAATAAACTTGAGAAGGAACCTTGCTGAATTTCATCTAATTTCTATAAATAGAAGTTATTGGGTTCTAGTGATTATGGCTTGAATATAGTGATCGATGACTTGATTTTGTTGACCTTGGCAGAATTCCAATGATTTTGGTAGGATTCAAACAATTGATCATTGAAATTTAGTGACTATTTACTAAAACTTGATGATCAAATTTAGTCACATCCATCCCCCTATTCCACTAGGGATAGACATAAAGCTATTAGAACCTGCTAGAGTGACCGAATTTACGCTGAAGAATTTCTTTTTTTTTTAATTATTTTAACTATCATTTATCAACTGACTTCTAAATCTATAAAGGCTAGCAGAATGGAGCTTTATTGCTATCAAAAGTACAACCCAAATTTTTTTCATTTTCTCATCTCAACTTTAAATTATTGTTCCAACATTTACCTATAAGCACCGATGAGCAAAGGTGGTAAACCTTGGGGAAAGCTCAATGACTTGGCATTTGCAAAACATATCATGCATAATAGAATAAAACACCAAGCTGAATATACAAAATTAGAAATTGACCGAATAGGAATATCAATTAGAAATGTTACATAGTACCATATGCACATATCGGTACATTTCCATCTACACTCCATAACTTCAATCTCTCAAATTTATATCCAAACTAACTCATCTCTTACTTGTCATTGATACTAATAAGAGACATATTTGTTTTTGACTTTCATCGATGTGCCAAGGTATCAAAATTGATACTATAATCACACTCAAGCTAAGCTAATCTTCTTAGTGTTAGCGTCCACCTCTCTGTGGGTAGCTTTCCTATTGCAATGGAGTTGAAATTGACATCCAGTCGGTGGGAGCAATAATAATCAATGTTTTTAAACCTGATCTGGCCTTAGAACTGATGAAGACAGAGAGTTACAGATAATAAGTCAAACTGGGGTTGAGCTTAAATTTTAAATAATATTGTTTATTTATTATTTATATGTCAAAAATAAATATAATATACATATAAAAATGTAATATATTATATTTATACGTTAATATATTAGATTTATATGTTAAAAATAAAAAATATATATGTAATTAAAATTAACAAACGTTATCTAAGTAATTAATAAATATTAATTATAAAAATATGAATTTAAAACTATTTTAAGACTATTAACTAAAGAAAATTAACATATTAAATGGCTATTTTGAGACTCAAATTTGAATGGGTTCCACTGCTTGGTAGTGAGAGGTCTACTCAGATTTACATTATCCTATGTAAAAAAATATAAATTTGAATATTTATTTAATCAAAATGGTGAATAAATGAATGATAATTTGAAATTTAAAATATATATATATATATATATATATTTTTTTTTGTAATTTGGCAACATAATTTTTTTTTATCGACCCGCTCCACTAGCAAAAAACTGATAGGGTTGACTTGGTCACTAGTTTGGCTGGGTCTAGCCATCCTAGATTTCAAACTCCTTCCGAATCAATTTGGCCTTTGGTTCAACTGGTCAAGCTGGGTCGAGTCTGACAACCATAATAATAATAATTGGCAACTCTCTGGCAAGTGCAAAGGCAACTCTCTGGCAAGTGCAAATAGTTGTTACTGAATATAACTCAATATCACATAGTGATTCAAAGGCACATCCAAGTTGCCAAAACACAGGCAGCCATCAAAACCGTCAAGTAAACTATAAAATCTTTCATCAACTCAAATAATAGTCTAGCTATCTCTATTAGCATAGTAAATCTCATTTCTGAAATTATTCACATCAGAGAATCCCTAAAGACTTTATAATTTTGTAAATTCTTATGCCTTAATATCTAAAGTAGTCACTCCAAATATTGCATCAATCATCAATGATCACTCAGTACCAAACCCTCAAAAAGTCATAATCTAAATTGCTATCTCAAATAAACTAGCTCTCTTTCTGAATTCATCTATATGCATGTCATGTGATGCAATAATTGATCAAATAGTAACAATAAGCAAGAGCATAATAGAATCATAAATAATAGAGAACTGAAATAATTGAGAATCAAGCAACATAAGAATCAAATGAAAGCAAACACATGCTGCATGTGGTAAATTCCACTCACTTGTAATGCAGATTACCAACTAGCTGATCACTTTTAGTTAATTATCCTTAACTTTGGGCCGCACCCGGAGACTGCCTACATATCTCCTTTAAAACAATTTATTGGGTATTCTATTAAAGGGAAAATCACGTCCATGTAGCTCTTAAATACAATTATAAGATGATTTATCATGAAATAATTTAATAATTCCAACAACTGATGGTACTTTAATAAACTTGCTAAACCTGTGCTATTAATAATTTTACAAACTTTCGTCTTACTAATCTCTATCCATCATACTAAATTTTTATTCACACTTACAGCTGAATAAATGGTGATCTCTTTAAATTATTTTATTTTACTCTTCAATTTGATTACACTCAGAACATATATCTTATAGATCTCTTAGGCGCTGATGACCTTCCAGTGAACAAATTGAAGGTACCTTTCAGTGATATCACCTGCGCATAGTAGTTGCAGCTAGCACTTCGCATGGATTTTGGATTTTTTTTTTCTTTATTATGTGATTTTCTAAAATATTTTTAACATAAGTAATTTATTATTATTATTTTATTAAATTTAAATATTATTTTTTTAATAATTTTAAATATTAATATAAGTAAAATATATTTGTCAAGATTCAATTAAAAGAAATAATAAAGAAGATATTATATATTGGTATTTATTATTTTTTAGATAATTGGTTTAGATAAATTTTGATAGGAAACTGTAGAAAAAGATAATGTCGTGAAAGAAATTTATTGTACATATTTTATATAAATTTAGTTTTTAAATGGAAATTTTATAAAAAATTCATAAGTTAAACTTTTATTATATAATATAAATTGGAAAATAAGATATTAAAATTAAAAAGTGGTTAACGCAAAACTATTAAAAAGTAGGTTTTACAATTTAATTAATAAAAAAAAAATTCTTACTAATTTCTCTTATAACAATTTCATAATTAAAAATATGAAATATATTTATGTTGAATGACATAGATTAAACAATTAATTCTATGGTCAACGCAGTTTCTCATATAAGTTATAACAATCTTATAATTATAACAACAAATTAAAAATTAATTCAATAAAAGCAGGTTATCTTTTAATTTTTATCGTCTTGCTAAATAATAATGAATTAATCAACTAAAAATAAAATTAATGTTTTAATCTAGTAATAAGGTGAGACTACTTTAAAAGTGGACACTATAGTTTGAATCACATCGGTAAAATTAATTCTAAAAAAATTAACTAAAATATAATATATTTTTAGTAATAGATTTAAGTAAGACTTTATGTTACTTTAGAGGCATGCACAAAGAGTATGACTAGTTAGTTAATAAAGAGTCGGATTATGTATGCCGCAGTATTTGGGATTAGTTCGCAATTTGTTGCGTATAATATAGAACATATTATCCCAACAATAAAGGTGGGTTTGGTAACTTCTAGTATAAAAGGTAATTCAAGTTTTCAAATTATTCACTTGGTTAATTATATTAAATTTGACATTGAGCTTCAAAATATTGTTGTTGCCATGATCCTATTGGTTATTTTTATTTTATCTCCAAACATCACTTTCACCTCCTCCAAAGAGATTAAATTATCCAAACAATATGTGTTGCAACACATAATTGATATGGAGTACAAAGCCTACAAATTAAAAAGTAGGTGTAAGAATCCTAGTGAGAGAGCTGCATGGAAGAGTTGCATGAGCTTGTACAGGTATTCCATCTATTCTATAAATAAAACTATTATTCAGAGTTGCATCGATAGAGCCCAATGAAATAAAATTTTTGCAATCACATGCAGAAGATTTACATCCAGATATTGTTGTGGCCAAAGATGGACCATGTGATTATAGAACTATTAATGACGCCATTTTAGCAGCTTCAAAAAGATCAGGAATAAAAAGATACATTATTTGTATTAAAGCAGGCATATATGAAGAAAATATTAGGATAGAAGAAAATGTAGAGAATATAATGATGATTGGGGATGGAAGAGGACAAACCATAATCACTGGATGCAGAAATGTTGGAGGCATCACGTCACCCTTGGATACAGCAACCTTTTGTAAGTATATTAATTTGTTTATATATAAGATGGTTTCTTCAATTTCTAACTATCTTAAAACAAATAATGTTAATTTTGGAAGGTTATAAAAAATAATATTATAATAAGTTTTTTTTAAGTTTAACTACTATTTCAAAGGATGGAAAAATTTGTATAGATCATACCTATTTATAAAACCACACAAGTTTATGATGTTTTTCCTTTTCGCATATATATATATATATATATATATATATATATATATATATTAATATTTAGTGCTTGTTTATATTCTATGCTTGTTTATATTCTATCATGTCCATTTTTAATTTACTGCGCATATTTATATGTGTGCAATTTCAGTTGTTAGAAGTGATCATTTCACTGGGAAAGAAATTACTTTTCGAAACACGGCTACACCTGACAAGCATCAAGCTGTGGCTCTCTCATGCCTTAGTTCCCATGCTGCCTTTTATCATTGCAGTTTTGAAGGTTTTCAAGATACCTTGTATGTTCATACCATGACACAGTTTTATAGAGAATGCGATATATATGTGTTAGTAGATTTTATCTATGGTAATGCTAAGATAGTCATACAAAATTCTAATATTTATGTGCATGACAGTGCAACCTCTGTTATTACTACTCAATCACAATTAAAGCTAGGACTTAATTGAATATCAATCCACAATTGTAGAGTGACTCGTGAACTAGGTTCAACATTACCCAAGTTAGGCAGTACATATCTTAGTAGACCTTGGAGAGCATACTCAGTAACTGTATTCATGAAGAAATTTTTAGATGACATAATTAACTCAGAAGATTGGATGGAATGGCCAGGTGGTGAGTGCGTTGATATATTATATTATGTAGAATATGACAACTATGGCCCTGGCTCTTCTACCGTAGGGAGAGTCAAGTGGATTGGGTATTACATCATCACAAATCCATCGGAGGCATCAAAGTACATAGTGAATGAATTCATTATAGGGAATCATTGGTTGCTGAGTACAGGCGTGCCTTGCACTCCTGGCCTGTAATTTATAAACTCATGTAACTCTTTATATTGTTTGATAAACAAAACTGAAAAACTCTTTTAATTATATGTTATGGTTTAAGTATATTTTTTTTCTTTTTTCGCAGAATTAACATACTTTTAACATATTTCTAGCTAACCAATCTATATCAGAAAATGAATTAATAAACTTGAGAAGGAACCGCTAGCATTTAATTGCTATATATTAAGGATAAGACTTAGGAGAGAAATAAGTAATTTGTCAAGTGAAGAGCGTGTAACAAGGATGAGTTGGTAGTTATTCCTTACATCCAATATATCAAGATGCAAATTTAGTGCCAAACTTATCTAATAGATTTAATTATTATAAGTAAGTTTACATACAACAATTCTTTATTTATGTAAATACTTTTACGTTACAAAATCCAAAAATGGTGCATCTTATAGTACTTTCCTTTCTGTTAGTACTACTCATGTCCTCCATCTTCACTATTTGCAATTCAAGTCGGGTAGACATCATAAAAGAAACTTCCGTTAATAATTCGTCCAATAATATCACTGTTTTATGCCAAAACACTACCTATCCTGCTGTATGCATTCAATATCTCTCCATCTTTCCAAACTCTGTAATAGAAAATCCAAAAAAACTATCAAATGCTGCATTAATGGTGAGCCTAAAAAAAGCTCGAAACACAAAATTATTCATCTCCAAAGCAGCTAGTAAAATCAAATCAATTCAAATTGTTGTGGATGATTCTGCAATCGTGAATGATTGCTTAAGATGTTTGAAGAAGCGGTGCACAATCTTTATGTGTCAATTACACAACTTCGAGACTTGCAAGAAGAAGAAGAAGAAAAAGAAAAAGAAAAAGAAAAACAGGGATTTGATAATCCTGATGAGGACGATTGCGATTTCTCTTGCAAAATTTCAATCATTCAGGAGTACATTGAAGATGCTTTGACTGACTGTGTTACATGTACTGATGAGTTTGATGATTATTCTTCCCTACACAAACATTGGAGCAAGTTAATGTCCATAATCAGGGTAAAGGCTTTGAACGCAGGACAACTCACTTCTAATGCATTTGACTTGTTTTGCAAGTATGTTAAGTGTGGAATCAACCCATAAAATCATACCCAAGAGCCTAATAATTAAATCACTTTTCTACCTAGGCCAGGCTTTGTTATTGTTTTTTATTAAAAATGATTTTCTAATCATTTCCTATTCAGAAATAGCATAGGTAGTTCGTAATCTTTTGTATACCATTCTATTAAGATAAATGCTAGATTTGTTTTTAAGTATTATGACTATATTTGGTTAGAGGAATAGAATAAACAAAAAATACAATTTATTTTCAGCTTTATTCAATTTTAATATTAATTACAAATTGAAAAATTTAAAGCAGCTCAAACCAACCAACCAAATCAATTGGGTTCTCATTTCGGTTTTTGATTTTTCTATTCGTTTAGTTTTGAACCGAGCTAACCACTTGCTCACCCCTAATTCCTCATTTTGATTAGTACTTTTATCCATGCTATTAATCATAAACTAATAACTGATTATAAAAATTAATATCTTAAATATCAGAATGAGAAAATTTCTGAATCGGCTTATCAATACATTAATCCATTGGATTCTCTAAACTAGGTCAGGCTCCACCACCTGGCTCATCTGGCCACCAACCAGTTGCTTTCTTTAGCCAAGGATTATGTTAGCCACCATGATATATTCTCTTCACGCAGTCACCAAAACAATTATGGCTCCCAAGCCTTCATTCGCTGATATTGTTCAAGGGCCTACCTTGATTTCCACGGAACCTGCGCATACGATCGCAGAGGGGGGATTATATACTAAGTGTCAAATCATCCAATAAAATCATATGTAGAAGAGACTAATAATTAAAATTAATTTTCTATCTAGGCCCGGCTTTGATATTGTTTTTTATTAAAAATAATTTTCTAATCATTTCCTATTCAGAAATTGCATAGCTAGTTCATAATCTTTTGTAGACCATTCTGTTAACTGAATGCTAAATTTGATTTAAGCCCTATGATTATGTTTGGTTCGCGGAATGGAATACATAAAAAATAGAATAATTATTTTTAAAAAATAAAATAATTATTCTAATTCTATAATTTGGTTTATGTTGTTTTTTTAGGAGCAAAATTAGTTTTAGTGTAAATTTTTGAGTAATTATGTATTGAATAACTCGTTGAGTTAGATATATATATATATAAGGTAAAAATTAGAAAATAAATAATTATTTGTATTGAATAATTATGTTTTGGGAAAATCTATTGTCCATTGATTTTCAAGCTATTAGGGTTATGTTTACCGCTAATAACAAAACAATGCTTTATTTTTCCCCTTTGTAATCAACAAGGGAAATTCAGAGGAAAAGAAAAAGGACTTCGAAATTTGTATCTTTAATTGAGAGGAGGAAGAAAGATTAAGTGTACCCCAAGTAAGAAAAACTGTTATTTAAAGGATATGAAACAAAGTAACAGACTTCATAGTTACCGCTTGTTGCATGGCTCGCCCAACCCATCCTAAAATTCTTCCAACCTGTGAATTGACCCATTAGATAGCCTAATCACAAGTCATTAAGACACTTTCGAAAGCTGCATTCTCTCATAATTAAGCCTTAATTCTTATTAATGCCACATTGCCATTGTATTAGTGCTCGGTGGTCACGTGTCTACCTCATAGTATAGGCGTTCAAGGTCAAGGCAAGCACCAAAGAAATTTTAGATACAAGTTAGAGAGCTATAATACTGTCCAATTGATACACAAGCTTAATGCACACCTAAACATTGGCTGGTTACATCAGTCTGGCAGTTGCTCTTCGTAAAGGGGCTTAAAGTAGAGCCAAACTTTACATACTTCTCAAGGCTATCAGCAGCCAGAAACACTGATATGATATCCTCAGTCAGATGTTCAACACAATCGAGAAATGGTTTCCGAAGACAGATCTTGGTTACCTTTCATAATTAGAACAGAAGGGGAAAATAAGAACTTAATCATGTAAAAACCAACTAACCCTTACCAATTTTGTTATCCCATAAAGCCTGTGAACAATTGTAGCTGAAATAATGATTTCTTGGGGATGTCTCTGAGACAAAATTGGTGTGAAAATAGTTGATTTTTTCCGCAATTTCTTGGTCTCTTCCGCAGCCAATGCCCAAGAATGCACATGCACAGTGTCTATCTAATGATGTTACTCCACAATGAAAGCTGCAGCAATGCAGCTAATCACTAAAATCACAAAGTAATTAAGAAAGTTTTCAATGACAATTGATAGAAATGTGATTTTAGCCTGTTCTGATTTTAAGAATGTAGAGAGCGACTAAAGCAGCCAACAGAGGCGCTACAACAATTTACAATGAATCGTTCAAAACAATTGCTGTGTTTCAATTAAGATACAATTTCCCAAACATTATATGGTATCAATCAATTTTTAAATGACGGCAGCTCTATCCCAAGTTCAGGGCCGAAAAAATGCCAACTTGAATCGTGAAAAGCAGCAAAATATTCATCTGAGACTGTCTTGATGACATACTCGTGTGTGAATTTTCGAACAGCCACAATATGCCTGGTTGAATCAACAATATTTGAGTTCCTAAACTCAGACAAGTACTGATACATCTCAAAGCTATTTCCAAACAATACAACACAATTCAACAGCTCCATCCCCCAATTTTCTTGTACGAGATTGTTGTATAACTCTGCCTCACAATGTGGCATGTAAAATAGTGTTGGCCTTGTAACTCGTCGGCGACCATGCTCATTTATGGATAGAACAGAACAACCAAGAGCTTCCAAAACTCGGGATTCTGTTGCAGAAAGAATTGGATCAAACACCTCTATGTCCTCAATCCAACTGAAATCTTTCTTCAACAAGATTGCGACACTCAGCTGAATTCGAGGGATTTCAAATGATTCAATGCTGCCAATACCATATATAACCATTTGCATTTTCAACTCTGACCCTAGAACCCGGTGAAAACGATCCAAGATTTCTGGAGTTTGCATTTGTTCCAAAAGGTTCTGATAGAAATGAGAGTTCTCTACTTTCTTCATACAGATCCGCATCTTTTCTATTAACTTTGATTGTCTGACAGGATCAGATTCAAGATCAGTCGGAAGCCATAGCTGCTGCTGTCCTTCTTGGGTCCTAGTTTTAGGAACGTTCTTCCTTTGTTTGCCACGACGAGGTAAAACAACTGTCCAGTCTCCATCACAGGCATGGTTGTCAAGGGTAAGGACTTTAGCAGATGCAGCCATTGTAGTATAACGCTTGTCACTTCTCTTTGCTAACAAAAATGGCCTAACTTTTAAGGGGAATTGCCCCTAAGGTGAGATGTTGAGAATGTTGTATGATCCGAAGATGTGGGCCAGAAAAAACAAGAAATTCTGATAACTTTTTCCCAAAACCTCTATTTGTCTATTGAATGTTCAAATTTCATTGTGGTGCTCCCACCTATAATCACACCATGAAAGTTCTGTCAAAGGAAGTTGATTGCTTTAAACCAACTCGCATATGTAGGTTTATTATATTTAAGAGGGAGCAGCTGAAAGGTTCAGGAATTATGGGAAGGAGTAGCATTACCTGAGAATAGTTAGCATCTATAAGAAATGAATTTTGAATCACTTAAAAGAGAAAAAAGGAATATTTAGATTTAAATATAAGGCTTTTGCACAATATACCACAAGACCACACTTCAAGGGGGGAAAATACAATGGTTTAAAAAATGAAGTGGGAAAATGTTGTGATTCTGCTTAAAAGAACTGAGTCAAAAGCATCATACCAGAACCCAACAAGAAAGCCTCACTGCTCCAAATTTCAATAATCATTAGAAAATAGTTTCTAAGTTTCTTTCTCTAGCATTTGAATATACTTCTGTCTTTTTTTTTTTTTTTACCTGTACTGGGCATTCTAGCCGACCGTAATTAACTTTGGGATTAAAGCTGAGTTGAGTTGAGTTGTGGTGGGCATTCTAGCCAACCCCAATTAATTTTGGGATTAAGGCTGAGTTGAGTTGAGTTGTAATGGGCATTCTAGCTTACTGTTAGCTCATATGATTGATTGCTTCAGTCCACTAACTAAATCATTTTATATATATAAACGCAGACACATATTTAAGATGAGGTTTACTTAATCATATCAAAACTAGTCAGTGTTTTAGATTAAGTCTACCATTTGCAAATTGAGGATTGTTATTTAAAACATCGCTAAAATTCTCAAAATAGGCTCTAAATATAATTAAACAATCATAGATCTAATTCAATGCATAGAAATCAGAAAATCATATTCTGAAAAGAAATATGAGATTAAGAGAGAGAGATTGATTAATTTGAAACTTACAAGCGAAAGCTACAGCAACACAGTGGCTATCTAGCGCGGCGGCGGCCAGCTGCTTCTTCCTCTCTTGGATTTGTAAGTGTGAAGCGAGATTGTGGTTTTTTGTTACTTTAGGGCTTGCGGCCAGTTGTTTGTTTGTGAAGGCGTTGTTGTCCGTTCGATCAAAGACGAACTGGCGGAGACGAAGCAAATTCGTATTATGTAAATAAAATTTTATGCCCCTCCCTTATTAGTAGTTGGCAAATCTGTGGGCTCAGAAGCAAGCCCATCCTTTTTATCCATAATGGAGCCCGATCTATTTTCTGGATTTTCCCTCCCTTCTTGACCGCTACCCTCTAATGGCGCCTCATTTCTGGCCAAGACATGCAGAGCCTGAAACTTTCCCTGATTTCTGCACGGCCCCTTCCATGCCTGCTTTCTGATCTCCCTTTATTACTGTACAGCTGTAGATTTCTTCTCAATTAAGCCGTTAGAAACTTTGGGATTTAGGAATTGGGACAGTAATGTACTTTGCTCAGTTTAGGAAGATCTAAAATTTTTCAGTAGCTAATCTTGCTTCACTTCTCACCACTGTTCGGTTATACAAATTCAATTTTACCTTTGTGCAGGTACAAGCTCTCAGCTTCCATTTTTTTTTTTTTAATTTTTTCAGTAAATTTATAGAAGGGTTATATAATGAATATGTGTAAATGGGATGATTATGGGATTAGTAAATAATTAATTTAATTTCTTTCAACAGAGTAACATTTGCAGAATCTGATGAGGATTTTATTGATATTCTCTTTAGTTTTTTGACAATGCTTGTAGGAGCCATCATTAAGCTCACCCGTCATATGCAGTCGCCAACAAGGGTGTTAGGTTGCTTCAACAACTTGTATGCAAGTGTTGAAAATGTTGATGCTAGGCGTCTTAGAACTAATAAATGCAAGACCATGTTGCTATGTCCTAAAAATGGTTCTGAAATTCACTGCAAGGACTTGAAACTGAAAGTTGAGATAGTGAGCCTCTACAATACTTTTACTGTAATTCTGCTTGCCTTACTTCTAAATGCAAATTATTGAGTCAATACGATGATACCTATTATGATTGTGGACAACGCATATAACATGGAACATCTATGGTTACAATTGAATCAAAGGATGTAGTTTGTGATTCTCATGATGAAGGTGTGTTTGTCAAAGGGCTTACCTGATTTGTAATCACTGATGAACTGCAAGTGATGCCTCCATCAACTGCAGCTAGCATCCATGCCTTTTCTTTGGAGTCATGGATGCTAGCTCAATTGAGGAGAGGAGTTTTGACTTGAAAGTGGATGAGGTAACCATTGAATTTATGAGTTCTGGCAGATTTGACTTAGTTATTATATATGCAATGTTAAAGGTTCATAACATTGTAATTTTCTTGTTTCAGGTTTTGAATTTGCTGAAAAACTCATTGGTATTGATTATGACTTTGACAGAAACTTTGTTCAAGCAAAAAGTACTACCTGAATTAAGCAAGGAATCTTATGATCTACTGTGAACTTGTTTTTTGTGTATATACATATATATATATATATATATATGAAACATTGCAGGCTTGTTTTGGAGAAACTTTAATGGTACCATTTATCAAGAAATTCTTCCCGACAGTATTGGAGAAAGCATCACATGCCAAAACAGGCCTGCATTATGATAGCCAAATTTTAACAGCATTCACATCATCGCTATACATAACAGGCTTTGCTGCTAGTCTCATGGCTAGCCGTCTCACTGCAGCATTGGGCCGCAAGAAAACCATTGTGCTGAGTGGCTGCAGTTTCCTTGCCGGTGCTGCCATGAATGGTGGCGCGGTCAATACTTTCACGCTCATCCTAGGACGTATCTTGCTTGGTTTTGGAGTAGGCTTCACTAATCAGATTAATCAATACTTTTTTTTTTTTTTTTGCCCAAAAGGTCAATCAATACTTAAATTGCAAATTTCTCGAATATCCCTTAAGCTTTTGAAATCAACAGTTAATAATTGCTGATTTTTTTTGAAATTTTAAAAGCATATTATTATTCAGTTTCAACAGTTAAACCAAACATTTTATTATAGCTTGGATACACTAATTAGTAACAGTACACGATATGAACCTATCATATCTACTAACAGACTGTCAATTGTTAGTAACAGTACATATGTTGCAATGAATTAGGCAACTCCAATGTACCTTTCGGAGGTAGCGCCATCAAAATGGCGAGGGGCATTAAACACAGGCTTCCAATTTTTCATAGGCATTGGGGTAGCATCAGCCAATATCATATGCATGTTACGGTTGGGGTTGGCGGGTCTTCCTTGGCCTTGCTATAGCCTCTGCAGCTATAATGACAATGGGTGCACTCCTTATTTTGGACACTCCTAGTAGCTTGGTGGAACGTAATGTGGATGCTGAGCTTGCTGATTTTATCAAGTCAAGTGAAGTAGCGAAAGCTACGCGAGTCCCTTTCTTTGATCTGCTGTGAACTTGTTTTGTATTGCAGGCTTGTCATCTTCTGGTAGCTTCTTTTATCTCTGAATCTGCTCTAACCAATACTTTTGTCCATGAAAGATAAAACAAGAATACTGAAGGCATCTATATTCTCCTATCGGAGCAAAGAGGTGGTTCTGGTCATTATGATCCTATGCATATTGGTGTGAGTGAGAATTTAGCATTTCTATTTTTGTTTTGCATTGATCTGGATGATACAGCCTGTGAAGAGGGTTTTGTTATTAGTTAGTGTATGAATTTTCCTATTGTGGTAGTGCTCTTGGTGATCTAAATGTGAACTTGTTTGGTAGCTTGGTATTGCAATCTTTTATTATCTCTTTGTAGCTTCCTTTATCTCTGAATTTGATATATCTGATATTTTTGTAAGATTTAATGCTGAGTATAATTCATGAGTATATGGACATTGCTTTTATTTTCATATTGAATGTATCTATGAAAGAAATTTTTTTAATAATCAATCATATGCTCAACTAAATTTTAAAACTCCCTAAAAATAGTCCATGACTAAATTGTTATATGAGTGATCTTATCATGCTAATTACTAACTTAGAGTAATTTTAAAATTGTCATGAAGAAGCAATCTATACGAATCTCCAGCTTACTCCCTTAAGTGACAAACGCAATCAGCAGTATGATTTTTCTCCCTGTGGCTGTAAACATGACATATGTTAACTTCCCAGTCATAGCTAACAAATTGTGAATACCATGAATAAAAATTTGCAGGTGATTTACGCCAAAGACAACCAAACCAAACCTTGCTAAGGAATAATCACAGAGTACATGATTCACATTCTCCACTGGCAATAAGCGCAAACTGCAACTTTGGTCCATTGCCAGATGTGTCATCACTTAGTGAGAAGGCATTTGGTTTAACACTAGCCATAAGAAGACTGATTCTCTGTGGACATTTACACCTCATGTTATATCACGATGAGCTGATTTAATAGTAAATAAACCACCTGACAGATACCCCAGGATAGTTGATCAGGAACACCATGAGAGTAAGGAAGATATTTGAAGTAATTTTGCTATTGGCAAAAGATTATGAAACACGGTCAACAAAATGCAACCATAGTCCAGCTTCTTAACTCTAGCATGCAAAAGCGGGACACCCAAATAAAGTGAGAGTAAAACCAAAGAAAGAAGTCACTGCTCTGGCTTGACTAGAAATAATGACTTAACAGATCAAAAAGATTTTTTGAGGCAAAGTTTATCAAAACAACTTGAATGACATGAAAATGATGAGAATGATCAGCTTCTGCAAATAACAGAAGATCATCAGCGAAGAAAAATGCGAAAGGTTTAATTGAACCATCACTATTAAGAAAAATGCGAAAGGTTTAATATGTTTACAATGCTGATCATGATATATTAATTAACTTAATCAAATGCTCAACATGCTCTCAAAAAGGCAAACAGAATAGAACTCTTTCAAACCTTACAAATCAGATATTTTACAACGTTGATTATGAGAGATTGATTAACTTAATCCCAAAAAGAAAATGTGATAGAAAAAACAAATACATAATACAGAAGACTATCAAACTCTGATTTTGAATAATATATAAACATTGTCCTCCAGAAAATATTTAAAATTGGTGATGCTCACTTCAATGAAATAAAACCATGCTCGTCGCCAATAAGGATTTATCCATAAAACTGCAATTATTGCCAACAATACTATGATGTAAGCTACCAGAAAGCTGACATAGAAAATATCCATATCTATGAATCCATTCTCTTCTTCATCATCAGTTGAAACTCTTGGCAACATTGAAGATGGTGGTATTGCTTCAGTGCAACTCTTTTCTAACGGCAATCCACAAAGAAAAGGATTTTCCTCGTAACTGTTCTTTTCAAATGTTGCAAATTGTGCAACTCTTTCAGGAGTTCTTCCAGATAAGTTATTATGGGCTACACTAAAGACAGAGAGATTATATAGTTGAGTGAGCTGAGGAGGAATTATCCCATCCAAGTTGTTGTAAGAAAGATCCAAGCTTTCAATTTCACTCAGGTTTGAGAATGTCGATGGAATTTTTCCTGTCAAATAGTTGTGGGAGAGGTTCAACACTTTGATCACAACAAGGTTTCCAATTTCTGGAGGAATTTCTCCACTCAATTTATTGTCAGAAAAATCAATTCCAAAAAATAATTTGAGAATGCTTTGCTGGTAAGGATATGTAACCCACTTTGTTGTAAAATCAAAAGGGATATCATCATATGTGACATCCATCCTCCCAGAATACTTTAGACAAGAAGGGACAAGGCCAAAAAGATTATTATGAGACAAATCAACCAACTTCAAGTCTAGATCGCACAACTGATTTGGAATTTCACCTTCAAGGTTGTTATAACTCAAGGAAAGATAGCTCAAATAAGAAAGGCTACCGAGCCATTTTGGAATGGTTCCGGTCAAAAAATTATGGTTAAGATCTAAAGTTATCAGATGAGAGCAGTTGAAGAATGCATCTGCTATTGATCCTTGTATTCTATTTTTAGACAAGTAAATACTTACTAACAGTGGAGGGTTAAAATTTGGTGGTAGACTTCCATAAATGTTGTTTTTTGAAAGGTTCAAAATTCTAAGAAAAGTCATATTCCTCATCCAACCCGGGATCATGCCGGAAAGATGGTTATCACTGATATCCAACAAATCCAAGGAGCACTCAGATAAACTATCAGGGATATTTCCTGTGAAATTATTTCCATCCATTTGTAAGTATTGCAAGGAGCTGACATTGCAAAAGAAATCGGGAATGTTACCAGTGAAATTATTTCTAGAAATTATTAAACTTTGTAACATTGGAAAAGATGCACCAATTCCCATTGGAATGTGTCCATGAAAGCCATTATTGGAAATATCTAACTCTATCAAACTTGTATGGTTATGAATTGGAAATTGGAGGGGCCCTGAAAGAGAATTATTTACTAAAAGAAGGTCTTCTAGTTTTGTGTTGTTCTCTAACAACCAAAATGGAAAGCCTCCCTCCATTTTATTAGAGCAGAGGGCAACAATTTTTAAATTATGTTGATAGTAAAGGAATTTGGGAAATGTTCCAATATATCTAAGACCAGACAACACAAGTATCTCTAACTGAAATTTTGGGATCAAATTATTCTCCTCTATTTCCTGATAGAACTCATTATCCTGACCATCAAAATACCTGAGTTCTGTATTGTTGAACAATGGACTAAGTGAAATTGGGATTTGAAAGTGATTTTCTGAAAGCCATAATTCTTGGATGGATGACAAAACTCCAAGGAGGGAGATTTTTCCAGTAAAATGATTGGAAGAAAGATCTAATTGTCGAAGGGATATCAAATTTGCTAGACACCAAGGCAATGTATAATTGAGATCATTATTTGACATATCTAGAAATTGGAGATGTTTCAACTCGCATATACCTGAAATTTATTTATAAAAAAAAAATTAGCTAGAAATTAGAATCCTTGCCGCATGTGTGAGAGAGAGCAAGAGAAGAGTTAGGATGATCAATCTTACCCACTGGTATACTGCCGCTGAGTTCACAATTAGGCAATGATAGAGTCTTAAGAGAGGTGAAATTTGCAACAACTGGCAGGATGTTGCTGTCACTATTAGAATAGTTCAAGTATAAATGCTCCAAGTTCTTGAAATTAGGAAAGCCTACAATAATAAAAATGAAAGTTCAAAAATGATATATACTAGATTAAAACAAGACATTAGTACTAATTTGTGGTGGCAACAGAATTATCATCTTTAAACATTAATTAATAATAAATAATGATAGAAGCGAAAGGTCGTAATTTACCTTTACTTGATAGGTTGCTCCAAGATAGAGACAAAAGTTTAAGAGAAGGCAGTGGTGGAAGACTTTGAAGGAAGTTTTCATCCAAAGAAGAATCGTCCAGGAGCAACTCTTCCAAATTGTTCAAAATATGCGACTCTATTTAAAAGGAGCAACAAAATTTTCAGGAACATACAAAACATTAAGAACAAGAATACTTTGGTATCATTTAACAACAACTTACCTTGAGAAAATATTTTTCCTTTGAAATCATTATAACTCAAAGAGAGGGTCTTAAGGTATGGAAATGCTCCTAATGATTGTAGTAGTGAAGAATTTCTTCCATATGCGGCGATGTTATCCAGAGTTAATTTGCGTAATTTGCTTAGACCTCTTGTATCTGAAAAGAAGTATCCTTGATTTAATTAATTTTATCGATTAAACTGCTAAATATTAGAGATATTTGTTTTTGTTTTTCCTCAAATTTTATTCAAACGTATCCAAATTTGGACTGGTAAATTATCAATTCTCTTTTATTTCATTTTATTGGCAATATAAATTAGTTATAACTAATTGCTTAATCAAAAGAATAATAAAGTTTAAATTGAAGTGGTACCTCTCGAAACTTGAAACTTGATTATCTCATTTCCACTCAGATCAAGCTCCTCTAAGTTACTCAACGAATCCAATTCTAGGCCAGCAACCATGAAAGCAGAAATAATTAATTATATCACTATAAAACTTTAAAAAAAGAAAAAAAAAAGATTTTAAAATAATAAAAAAAAATTATATCTAACCTTTCATATCAAATGTTCCTTTGAGTGAATTATAACTTAGATCCAAAGATTTAAGAGATGAAAGCCCCTTGAGAGATGAGAGCATGTTGTTTTTAATGCGATTATTACTCAAATCAAGAGCCTCCAGATTTCTCAATCCTATAAATAATTAAATACTAGTCACATTAGTTTTATTTAATTTTTAGTTCAGCTCTGTCTAGAGTTTGAATTTAATTCATATTTCATACCATGAGAGAATTCAAAACCTTCAATTTGGTTGGTGAATAAATACTATTTCTTCAAGCTTGTTAGACCATTCAGTTCTGCCAAAATGGGTTTTACATGAGAGAGACAAAGAAGAAGAAGAAGAAGAAGGAGAAGAAGTTATTAAAGAGGAGATTGAATAACTCACCTTGAATATTAATTGTTCCTCTGAGTCTATTGTAGCTTAAATATAAATATTTTAAAGATGAAAGAACACTTAGAGAGGGCAAAATGCTGTTATTGAATTTGTTAGTGCTTAAAAAGAGATGCTCCAAATTGGGAAGACTTGATAATCTTTCAAAACCTAAAAAATAAAAAAGATTCCATAAATAATGAAATCAATTGAAATTTTGTTTACCATTTAGTATTTCATAATTAGTAAGTTGGTAAGTGGCACTGAAATAATTTCAAAAACAGTTCAAAACTTATCTAATTAATTAAATAAGAAACAATATATATATATATATTTAAAAGGAAATTAAACTTAAACTTTGCAACAGAGATATGAACCTTCATTTTCAACACAACCCAAAATGTTCATTTCGTCCAAGTAAAGAGAATTCAACTCTTTGAAAGGAAGAAAAAAAGAGGTATTGAGATACCAATCTTCCATTCTCAATTCTCTCCAAGGATAAAGTGAAGTTACTCTTCCAGAAATAGAGTCACATTCAACAGATTCCCATAAACAACAATTAGGAATCCCCCCCCAGGTATACATTGCAGTGCCATTTGGGTAATTTAAATGAGCTTTGAGGTTTAACAAAGCAATTCTCTCGTCCTCCAAACAACCATTACACCATTTTCCTTCTAACAATAAAATCATCATCACAAATACCCACAACTGCTGTAGAATTAAACCCATATCTTCTCAATAAACAAACACTTTCTTGCATATATGGAATGAAGCAATTTCCAAATGGGTTTAAAATATATATAGACAATAGCATATCTTATTGAAACGAGACTTTGACTTAGAAGTCAGTTATATTATTGCATACAAAAGTCTTTTGAAGATAAAATTTTTTTAATGGATAAAAATATAATTAATTTAATATATTATTGAAAGAAGCATATATATATATATATATATATATATATATATATATATATATATATATATATATATATATATATATATATATATATATATATATATATATATATATATATATATTAAACTTAAATTTCATGATGTAATTATGTAAATGAATTAAATTATTTGTGAGGTATTCATACTTGGCTCGCAAATTTCCAACTTGAATAACTCAAAAGTAACATAATTCTTGATTTGAGCTATTTCCAAGCCTAATATTGAGTATTTAAATTTTAATACTTAAACATGTTTAATGTTATAATTTTTAATAATAGTAATTTATTAATTTCAGCTCGAACTTGAATTCATTCAAATTTATTCAAACTGTATTTTAATATTAATATATAAATTTTTTATTTTTAATTATAATTAAATTGAGTCAAAATTTAAATATATTAACTATAAGTTGATGACAAATTTAGCTTGAGCATAAAAGTTAAGAGCTACTAAACCTGCGTTGATTAACTATTAAACCCAGCAATGATGTCAAATTTAGCTATTTTAATTATAAGGAAGAATAAAATGCACAAGTCAAGTCCAGTCTTCATCAAAGACAAATTAAAATTATATCAAACTAAACATAATTTTTTTAATTTTTATTTTTTAAAATGTATTTGATGAACCATATGTTTGCTAAAACTAAAGTATAAAATTTTATATTGATAATTATATAAATGTGCTAATATATTAAGTTAATAAGTAAAATCGCCTATGAAATTCAATAATTTCCTAATTGTTTCAAAATTAAAAATAAATTACAATAAATTAAAAAAAAAAAAAAAAACAAGATAGCAATTAGCATTTAAGGGATCTGAAGAAAAAGATTAAATTTAATAGTAAAAAAATCATTATAAAAGCAAAATGATGAGAGAGGAAATTATTAAATTTATATAAGGCTGTATTTTTGGATTAAGTTATTTCCAATTATATTTTTGGATATATATATATATAGGATGTGCATCGGTTGGTTTGGTTCAATTATGACACAAATACAAAACTCTTGTAACAGAGATAAAACTGATAATTTTATTATTACTCAATGAAGATAAAACAAAGGACAACAGAGAACACGAAGTCAATTACCTCTGACAGAAGGCATCTATTTAAACTAAAATAACTCCTATAAAGACTCAACTAATTTGCCAAAAGTAGCTAACGTATATCTGTTTTATTTGCACAAATAAAGGAACAAAATAAGCTAACAGACTCCTATTAAAAATGAATAACTTGACAAATTCAAAACAGCAATAAGTTGCACTAAATTCTGACAGCCTCCCTTAGTGCAAACTTATTTGTGAACAACACCAAGAGCCTCACGAAAACCTTCAAATTTTGCTTTAGACAGTGCCTTAGTAAATATGTCTGCAACTTGCTTATCAGTCTGTATCTTCTGCAACTCGATATCCTGTGACAATACTTTCTCTCGAACAAAATGGTAATGAGTTTCAATGTGTTTTGAACGAGCGTGAAACACCAGATTTTCAGCAAGTTTAATTGCACTTTCATTATCACAATAAATCTGAATTGGCTGATTTAGAGTAGTCACCATCTCTTGAATAAGTCTCCTGAGCTATAAACATTCTTGAGTAGCCATTGTAGCTGCTACATATTCTGCTTCACAACTTGAAAGAGCAACAGTGCTTTGCTTTTAACTGCACCATGAAATCACAGCTGAACTTGCTGTAAAGCAAAAACCAGTTGTAGAACGTCTATCATTCACATCACCAGCCCAATCTGCATCTACGAAGCCACTCAGAGAAAATGACTTAGATTGCTCATACATTAATCCATAACCCAGAGTACCTTTGATATAACAAAGAATTCTTTTTGCTGCAGTTAAATGAATCTCACATGGCTGATCCATAAATTGAGAAATAACTCCCACTGAAAATGCAATATCAGGTCTTGTGATAGTCAAATAAAATAAACTACCAACAATTTGACGAAAAAAAGTTGCATCTGCCAATGGCTTTCCTGCATTTCTAGCTAACTTGAGATTAGGTTCCATGGGAGTAGTTTTCACTTTTGAACTTCCCATACGAAAACGCTGCAATAAGCTTTCTGCATATCCTTTTTGAGATACAAAATAACCATCACATTTTTCAATTTCCAAACCAAGGAAACAACTAGCTTCTCCTAATCTTTTCATTTCAAAACGAACCGACAAAGCATCTTGAAGACAATTAATTTCAGCGATATCATCGCCGGTAATGACCATATCATCAACATAAAGCAAGAGCAATGTGCATACAGTAGGTGATTTCTTAATAAATAGGCTCGGATCAGCACTTGAAGATTTAAACCCACAAAAATCAAGATATTGAGCAATCTTACTGAACCAAGCACGAGGAGCTTGCTTGAGACCGTATAGCGCCTTCTTAAGCTTGCAAACATAATCAGGATGCTCCTTAGAGACAAATCCTTGTGGCTGCTCCATAAAAATATCACGATCCAACTCTCCGTAAAGGAAAGCATTTTTCACATCGAGTTGCCATAATTTCCAGCCTTTACTAGCAGCTAAAGAAATGATTGTCCGAACTGTTACCATCCTTGCAACTGGACTAAAAGTCTCATCATAGTCTCGGCCGTATTGTTGAGAAAAACCACGAGCAACGAGACGAGCTTTGTATCTATCAATTGTACCATCAGCCTTTTTCTTCAACTTGTAAACCCACTTACAAGTAATTAAATCAACATCATACGGCTTTGGTACAAGCTCCCAGGTGTCGTTCCTTTTAAGTGCTGAAATTTCGTCTACCATTGCATTTTCCCATTCTGAAATGCCTTTAGCTTCACTATACAACTTCGGCTCATTTTCATAAGAATCTCCCATGAAAAAACAAGACAAAACAGAAAATTGATTCATTTGAACTACAAAATCAGACAAGTGACCTGGTAGTCTTTTCTGTCTCGGAGGATTTTTCCTTGTGGCCGCTTCAACATTTATGATGGCCTCTGTATTTTCATCAGCTTGAATGCCTCCCTCAATTGAAGAACTACTTTTTCCTAATATAGAATCATTAGGAAAAAGAACAAGAGTAGTTGTACTTCTGTTGCCATCTGCATCATCTTTGTAACATAAAACTTCATCGAAAACCACATCACGAGAAATAACAACCTTCTTTGTTTCCAAATCCATACATCTCCAACCCTTCCTGTGAGTGTCATAGCCAACAAAAATGCATTTCTTGGCCTTTGGGTCAAGCTTAGTTCGATTGTGTTTCAATACATGGACATAACAAATAGACCCAAAAATACGAAAATAACTCACATTGGGTTTACGATGATAGAGCAGCTCAAAAGGTGATGATTTTGTCCCTGGCCATGGAGGCAGCCGATTTACAACATGACAAGCAGTTTGAAAAGCTGCTGCCCATAACTCTCTTGGAAGACTCCTCGCATGCAACCAAGACAAACAAACTGAAGTAAGATGAGCTAACTTGCGCTCAGCCACCCCATTTTGCTGCGGGGTTTCTAGACAAGTCATTTGACACTGAATTCCATGCTCACTACAATAATCCATAAAATCCTTTGATAAAAATTCCCCTCCATTATCTATGCGCAAGCACTTGATTCGCAGCCCAAATTCTTTTTCTACATCATGTTTAAACTGGATAAACTTAGAAAAGGCTTCACTATTGTGTTCTAAAAAGTATACCCAACTGAACCGAGAGAAATCATCAACAATCACCATCACATAATGAAGTCCAGTATAACTTGCTGTCCTCGTTGGTCCCAAAAGATCATAATGAACCAATTCCAAAATTGCCGATGCTCTCCTTTTTGAGGTTAAGAAAGGAAGACGATGAGATTTTCCATATTGGCAACCCGAACAAATCTCATCGTGTTGAATATCTTTAAAAATAGGAACACCATCAAGAAGTTGATTTGTAGATATTTTCTGCAGCAACTGAAAAATCACATGACCCAGACGTGCATGCCACAACGATGAGCTAGCATTGCGACCAGCCTTTTTAACATATTCATCACTAGCAGATAAAACATACAATGCTTCTTTCCTTCCTGAATCTGTTATCTGCGAGACAGAGGCAAGATTTTTCTTTAATCCAGGAACATGATAAACATCCTTGAGAAGAACCTCTTCATCATTCAAATCACCTTCATTCATCACAGGATGTAATGAATTATCTGCTGTCACAATAACTTTCTTTTTATCATGCGGACGAACATTTGATAAAAGAGAATCATTTCCAGTTGCATGATGAGAGCAACCAGAATCAACAATCCATTCTTCGCTATAGTTAATGAAGGCATGATTGTCTGTAGGAACATCATCTTGGTGCACAGCTGAAGTCACATCTGTTGGCTGGTCAAGAACTTCAATGGACAGACATTGCTCCCATACTTCTTGTTGAGACCCATTGCTTTCATGCACAATATTTGCTTCTGTTTCTTGTAATTTGACTCTGCAATTTGCCTTAATATGGCCTGATTTCCCACATCGATCACACTTCAGCTTCACCCGACAATCTCGTTTCAAATGTCCAAATTTCCCACACCTGTAGCAAGTTTTTGAAATTCTCTGTGACTGCTCCTCAGTTCTAGATTGATTCTTTTCTCTCGATGAAGACTTCGAGTAAGAATTCCTTTTCTTTTGATCTTTGACATACAACACATCCTCTATTTGACAGGAGGCTTGCTATCACTGGTCATTTGCTTTATCAAAGCTTCCTGATTAGAAAGTAAATTTTCTAATTCAATAATTGAAGGCTGATTTGTCCACCCTTGTATGGAAGAGACAAAAGGCATAAGGTCTTTTTGTAGTCCATGAATAAGATAGCGACGCAAACGTGCATCACTCACTGGATCCTCCACATCCAATTTTGAAATTTCAGAACACAAATTCTTTACTTTCAAGAAATATTCTTCAATTGAAAGGTTACCTTGAGTTACCATGGCTAGTTCATTTTCAAGAAATTGCAGTCGAGCTGTATTTTTCTTAGTGAACAGCTGTTGAAGGGTCTCCCACACTTGCTTTGGTGATTTTAAGTCACGAACATGGTCAATGTAATCTTTGTTGATCGATGTCCGCAAAGCAAATAGAGCTTTGCCACACTTGACCTTCCATTTCCTCCGTGCTTCGGCATTCTAAGGAGTATCTGCTGGAATCATTGTTTTGTCTCCTTCAATAAGATCCCACAGATCCTGTCCCTGTAAAAAGCTTCCATACACAACTTCCAGTAATTATAATTATTACCAACAAGCTTTTTTACAGCTATTCCCGAAGAAGCACTTCCACCATTCATCTTGGTTGAGTAATAATACCAAGCTCTGATACCACTTGACACAAATACAAAACTCTTGTAACAGAGATAAAACTGATAATTTTATTATTACTCAATGAAGATAAAACAAAGGACAACAGAGAACACGAAGTCAATTACCTCTGACAGAAGGCATCTATTTAAACTAAAATAACTCCTATAAAGACTCAACTAATTTGCCAAAAGTAGCTAACGTATATCTGTTTTATTTGCACAAATAAAGGAACAAAATAAGCTAACAGACTCCTATTAAAAATGAATAACTTGACAAATTCAAAACAGCAATAAGTTGTACTAAATTCTGACACAATTAGGTTTGAAAAATCAAAATTTTAAAAAGTTTAAATTGAATCGAATTTTAAACTTTAGTTTGGTTTGGTTGGAAATCAGTTTTTTAATTCAGTTTTAATTTTTATATATAAAATAATTATTAAAAGAATATATAAATATATAAAATATAAAAAAATAATATTAAAAGTATTAAAATATATTTAAATATATCATTTTGGATTTTTCGATTGATTTGGTTTTCAAATATCTAAAATTGAATTAACTTTGCTTAACTAATTAACTTTTGTTTTGTAGCAATCGTTAAGGGAAGGGACCATCAATCATACATTTCTATGGTCCATTTAATTAACAAAAGCAATCATTCTAAAGGGAGACAACAACGCTTCTACAAAACAAGAATGAGAAATTGCCATATACTATGTATGAGTGTATATATATAAATGAGTTTTGTATATATCTCAAATTCTCTATAATAAATAGTCAATACAAGAAAATAAAGTTGTAACAAACTCAATATGATATAAATTCAAAATAGACAGTAAATTTATTTTTTATATTTAGAGAGTCAATTTCGCTCTTTACTTGAATTTACAATTTTTATTGCATTCTATTTATTAATTTTCTCATGAAAAATATTATAAAATGAAAAGGAGAAAAAAAATATTAAAATCATTAATGTTTTATGGATTTAAAAATTAAAATTTAAATAGTTTATTAAATTAAAAAAAAATTATACTCTTCATATTTAAAAATTAATTAAAATAATTTTACTTAGATAAAAAATACTCCTTAAAAAAAAAAAAAAATCTGCCACAGATGAAAGCAAGACCAAGACTTTTGTTTTGTGGCAATCGTTAAGGAAGGGACCATCAATAGCACCTTCCATGGTCCAATTAATTATTTTATTTTATTTTATTTTTTGCCAAAGTTCTTTAAAAAAGTAGTCGTTCTAAAGGGAGACGGCGACAAAACTTTTACAAACAAGAATGGGAAATTGCCATATATATATATATATATATATATATATATATATATATATATATATATATATATATATATCAGTTTTGTACATATCTCAAATTCTCTATAATAAGAAAATAATTATAAAATTTTAATGAACTTTTCATTATATAAATTTAAAATAAAAGTGAATTTATTTTTCATATTTAGAGAGTCAATTTCATTCATGCTTTTTATTAATTCTCATAAAATAAAAAGAGAAAAAAATAGTAAAATGAAAAAGAGAGAAAAATATTAAAATCATTAATGTTTTATAGATTTAAAAAATTAAAATTTAAATAGTCCGTTAATTTTAAAAAAAAAGTACTCTTCATATTTAAAAATTGATTAAAATAATTTTATTTATATAAATAAATACTCTTTAAAATAAAGAATACCATTGAATATACTTTAATTTTTTATTAAAAAACTGTTTACCAGAAATCAAAATGTACACTAAGACATTTCAACTATATTGATACATCCGTAACACTTTCATCACGTAACTAGCAACTAAATATTATTAATGCAAAAATAAAATACAAAAATCACAGTACAATTAAAATCTTGATAAACAACTAACTAATAAAAGCGAAAATTTTCTTTCCCACTAGAATTCTTATAGATTAAAATATTAGATAAAACAGTTGCAGTGATTTATCTTTAAGTTAATTTATTTACACCACAAACTAAAAACTTGGGAGCGACCAAAGGAGTGGAGCTCTATGGGTAATATATATGAGTTCGTAAAAAAAGTTTCAAATTTGATCTCTACTAAACATATTCTTTTAGAGATGTAAAGAAATTTAATTATGACTAAATTTCAAATTCAAATTAGTCCAACCGATTCCTATAAAAGACAATCTGAGAGTGAAAATAAAATTAAGAGAAAAGAGAATAAAAAGAAATTAATATTCAAACAAAGTCTTAGTACAAACAACACAATATCTCAATTGCTTCGAATTAACATTTACTTGCGTTTTCGAAACCACATTTGTTTATATAAGTAATTAATTTATTGTAATAAAATATGTAATAAATAATCATCCAATTAAATTTATTTATATAAATAAATAATTTTTAATTAGAAGAGAATAATAATTGAAACTGTCAAAAGGTCAAATGAACAGAGACACCGATAGTGATAGCATCTAACTTTCTTTTACAAAAGGTGGCAAAAGAAAAAGATGCAAACAAAGAAAAAATAAAAAGTAGCGTTAAATCAACAGCAGACCAATGTTAGTGGCCTTGTGCACCTTTCTTTTTTCGGCCACTTAGTTTTTTTTTTTTTTTTTTTTTTTGTTTTTTCAAAACTGAAGTATTGGGATTATCTATTACTTGTTTGTTACTTTTCATCAGACTTTTTTATAACTTTTTTTTTTCCAAAGCATGCCGTGTTATGTAAACCCTTAGTATTATGCTTTGAATCAGCTAATGGTAGTAGATTTTTTTGTGCGCAAATTACTACGAAGTCTATGAGATTTAACTAAATTCATGATTTCATCTTTCTAATTAGCCAAACTAATAAATTCATCTATGAAATTTAGCTTGAGCATAAAATTAAGAGCTATTAAACCTGCGTTGATTAACTATTAAACCCAGCAATGATGTCAAATTTAGCTATTTTAATTATAAGGAAGAATAAAATGCACAAGTCAAGTCCAGTCTTCATCAAAGACAAATTAAAATTATATCAAACTAAAGTATAAAATTTTATATTGATAATTATATAAATGTGCTAATATATTAAGTTAATAGGTAAAATCGCCTATGAAATTCAATAATTTCCTAATTGTTTCAAAATTAAAAATAAATTACAATAAATTAAAAAAAAAAAAAAACAAGATAGCAATTAGCATTTAAGGGATCTGAAGAAAAAGATTAAATTTAATAGTAAAAAAATCATTATAAAAGCAAAATGATGAGAGAGGAAATTATTAAATTTATATAAGGCTGTATTTTTGGATTAAGTTATTTCCAATTATATATATATATATATATATGCATTGGTTAGTTTGGTTTAATTAGGTTTGAAAAATCAAAATTTTAAAAAGTTTAAATGAATCGAATTTAAAACTTTAGTTTGGTTTGGTTGGAAATTAGTTTTTTAATTTGGTTTTAATTTTTATATATAAAATAATTATTAAAAGAATATATAAATATATAAAATATAAAAAAAATAATATTAAAAGTATTAAAATATATTTAAATATATAATTTTGAATTTTTCAATTGATTTAGTTTTCAAATATCTGAAACTGAATCGAAAACTGAAATTCTTTAAAATTATGAACCAAACCTCTTAATCGACTACTTAATAGCTAAATTAAATATGTATTTTCAGTTCAAAAAATCGTTGACTTAGAAGTCAGTTATATTAATATATTTTAATATTAATAAATAAATTTTTTTATTCTTAATTATAATTAAATTGACTCCAGGCGAAATTTAAATATTTTAAGATTGCATTGATTAACTACCCATATTTTAATTATAAGAAAGAATAAAATGCACAAGTGAAGTCAAGTTTTGTTGAAAGACAAATTAAAGCAGCTACCATTAAAATTATATCAAACTAAACATAATTTTTTTAATTTTTATT
This sequence comes from Reutealis trisperma, assembly GCA_947687605.1. Taxonomy (NCBI): domain Eukaryota; kingdom Viridiplantae; phylum Streptophyta; class Magnoliopsida; order Malpighiales; family Euphorbiaceae; genus Reutealis; species Reutealis trisperma. The sequence continues at coordinate 1,522,384 of CANTUT010000200.1, forward strand.
TTTTAAAATGTATTTGATCACGTTGGCACAATTTGATGAACCATATGTTTGCTAAAATTAAAATATGAAATTTTATATTGATAATAATATAAATGTGCTAATATAAAATTAAAATTTTCTATTTTTAATTTTTAATTTTTACATTTTTCTAAGTAATTTTTATACTTTATTTATAAACATAAAATTAGTGGATGTGGGACTCAAATTAAAGGTAATTAATTTTTTGCTAGACAAGAAAGAAATAGTGTATTTGTTCATAAAAATTTTCCACATATATAAAATTTTATAGAATTCATTTATTTCAAATGTTCTCTTAATATTTATTAAATAATTTATTATGATATAAAATTTAGTTGACTATTTAAAATTTTTTTTTATTAATAAGTACTTTAGATTTTTTTTTATCCTTAATGACCTTTTCAAGACTTTATGTCAACTCAATATCTATATATAAATTATTTTATTTTTTAATAACTTCAATTTACAATACTTCTAATATTAATTGAATTAATTTATAATGATATAATATTTAATTGAAATTATTTGGCAAAAAAAAATTTAATTGAAAATTTAATTTTTTTATTTTCGTGTAAAACACGATTTTATAATTATTTTGAAATTTCTTATTCTTAAAAATTTAATATCAACTGAACTGTCATACATATAAAATACTTAAATCTTAGCATTATTTTTTTAATATGTCAACGGTTGTTAATTAATAACTTGTTTTTCACATAATGTCCAATTTCATTCATCAAAACCTTCTTTAGTGATGGAAGGACTTTGTACAATAGTGACTGAAGTCTTGAAACCAATTTGGACTCTTTAGTGGTGGAAGGACAAAACACTTGCCGTAATGCATGGGACTCTTACTACATGGGACTCTTACTACATATAGGACTCTCATTAATTTTTTTTAATTTTTAATTTTTAAATTTTTCTACATAACTTTTATGCTTCATTTATAAATATAAAATTAGTGGGTGTGGGACACAAATAAGAAAGTAGTGTATTTGTCCATAAAAATTTTTAGTAGATATAAAATTTTATGGAATTCATTTATTTCAAATGGACTCTTAATATTTATAAATTAATTTATTATGATATAAAATTCAATTGAATATTTAATTTTTTTATTTTAAAGTACTTTAAAATTTTTCATTCGTAATTGCGATCAAGACTTTATATCAACTGAACATCTATATATAAATTATTTTATTTTATAACAGTTTCAATTTACAATCCTTTTAATATTTATATCGCATTAATTTATAATGATATAAGATTTAATTTAAATTTAATTTTTTTTAATTTTCATGCAAAATATAGTTTTACAAGTATTTCAGAATTTTTTTCATCTTTAAAAACTTGATATCAACAAAATTGTCACGTACACAAAGCACTTAGATCTTGAAATTAATTTTCCAACATGTAGAATAGAATCATTAATTAATAACTTATCTTTACTTTAAAAAAAATACATAATATCTCATTACATTAACAACTTACATATATCTACATACAATGTTCAATTTTTTTAAAATTTTAAACCAAACCGAATCGAATTTTAAACTTTAGTTTGGTTCGGTCGGAAATTAGTTTTTTAATTTGGTTTTAATTTTTATATATTAAATAATTATTAAAAGAATATAAATATATAAAATATAAAATAAAAATAATATTAAAAGTATTAAAAATATATTTAAATAACTAATTTTGGGTTTTTTGATTGTTTGGTTTTAAAATATCTAAAACTAAACTAAAAACTGAAATCCTTTAAAATCTCAAACCAAATCTCCTAATCACCTACGTAATAACTAAATTAAATATGTAATTTCGGTTTAAAAAATATTTAGGATTTTCTTTTGTAAATTTGGTATAATTATCTTACTTTTGTTCATTTAGCCTTTTCTTTGTTAAGCCGAAAGATCTCGTGTTAGCCCCATTACAAGTCTAGTTAAGACCTATTGATCTCTCTTGATTTGTGAATTCCATTAGTGGAGATTGTTTGCATTAACAAGCTTATGAGATTTGCACATCTATTTTATATCTTTTGATAGAGGCATTTAAAGATATCAGTGTGTATATGCCTATCTGAAGTGCAACAATTTCTTTGCGATTGATTTAATGCATGGTTATTCAGGGCATGATTAAGATGAGGATTATTTTGAACCTGAGATAGAAACTTGATTTGCAATACTATTGATATGTTGTTTGTGAATATTAATTTCTTGAGACCTTTGAAAAATTATTCAAACTAAATATGAGAAGATTAAATTTTCTTTTTGAAATAAATAGTTGAAAATTTAGAGTTTTAAAGGTGTTTGTGGGTATCACCACTAGAAGCCCTCACGAGACTATAACTCGTCCTCTACGGGACACCTAGGGGTTTAAAGGCTTGTTGCATACGCTAAATGCAATCGTAATTTCCTACGAAAGTGGACTAGTTTAGGTTTTGAATTTTCTTTTGCTTGAGGACAAGCAAAAACTTAAGTTTGGGGGTGTGATAACTCTATATTTTTAGAGTTATTTTAATTATTTAAACTTAAATTTTAGCTCAATTCTCGAGAATGCAATAATATTATTACTTATTTTTAGAAATAAATAGTTCTATAATTTATAAATAAATTATAACATATTTTAAGTATTTTTATTTTATTTTTGCAGATCAAAATGATGCAGTAAAAATAAAGACGCAAGCAATGATTCAAGTTTTCAATCCATGAGAAATAAATTCAATGGTTGGTGGCCAAAATTCAATAGTTGGTAGCCAACCTAACCATTTTTGAATATTGATAAAGGAATTCAATGGTTGGTGGCCAAAATTCAATGGTTGGTAGCCAACCTAACTATTTTTGAATATTGATGAAGGAATTCAATGGTTGGTGGCCAACCTAACCATCAATGTTGAATTTTTGATGTAAGAATTTTAATGGAATTTGAATTCTTCCACCAAACATGTCTATAAATACCATGCTTGGCAAAGGGAAATGGCATCAAAGAAAATCCATAAAAAAAATATGTAGAGAGATTTTCATATGTTTTCTTAGAGTAGATTAGTTTTATTTTTTATTTTGATCAAGAGGAGGAGTTTTTGGAAGCTTGAGTTCATCAAAAATTGTATCTCAAAACAAGTTCTCTATAAACTCTATCTTGAATTTAATTATAAGTTATTATTATATTTATTATTTTTATTGTTAATTTAATTATTTCTTCTCTTTTAATTATGAATAGCTAATTTTATTCTCTAGGATTTAGATGTAATCTTTTGATTTGCATATGATTATTTATATTTAATTGATTGGATTTGATTGTTGGAATTAATCTTTTATCTTAGAACTTAATGCTTGTAATTAACTGGCCATTAATTGTATGATTTAAGATACTGTGTGAAGTAGCGAGAGTGAAAGCACGATATTAGTTCAATAGGATAATTGACCTAGGGAATGTATTGCTTAGAGATAAGAATACTCCTTTGTGATTTTTAAAAGGGATTTCCATAAAATTTAATGGGTTTGTATTAATTGCTTATGATCACGAGAGTAGACGTAAGGTTAATATGAATACACATGTTGTATCTTGAGAGAGAACACCATATAATTTAGGGAAATCTAATCATTAATTTCAGCAAAAATAATCCATCTAAAAATTATAAAGAAATCATATGTGATCAATTGATGAATTCTAAATCCTAGACCTTTAATTTTATTTTCATATTTATCATCATTTATGTACTTGAATTTTACTTTAGCTTAAAATATAAATTCTCATAATTAATTTTCTAAATAATAGAGGAATCTTAAAATTGGTACTTGACAAACCCTTTCTCGTGGGAACGATACTCACTCATCACTTTATTATTTGTAAACGATCTGTGCACTTGCAAAAATCGCGCAACAATATGTCATGAATTTATACGAAGTCTGAGTAGACTTTGATAATTTTAAATCAGTTAATTCATTCAAGTAATGAATTTTAATCAAGTTATGCATAATAAGCATAAAAAGGTTTTCTGAGATTAGAGGGACTCCTCCTCCCCTGTAAAAATAATGGATTCACTTGGAATCCAATTTAGAGAATAATTCATTTTCAAAATAAGTCTCAATTTTTTAGGCAATAATTGATATGTAAAATGTTATTTGAAATGCACAATTAATCACATATTATTCTTATGTATGATATGACATTTATGATGTATAATTATAGCAAATAATATATTCATATCTCATTTTAGCAAATAATAGTGCAATACTAAATTTATTTAAGGCATGCATAATATAGAAAACTTTTCTATATTAGTTTGGACAATCTTAATTATTGCTTGAAATGATCTCGGATCCATAAGAATGAGTTGCGAATTGAATTAGTGGTTTCTTTATAGCCTAGTTGACTAATTTGTGGTATTCCTATGCGAATCTAAGTGAATTAAGGATCATAAAACACATTAGGGATCAAAAGAGAGCTATCGGAGTTTGGGTCCCAAGCGCTACCACTGCTGGTGGTTCTATGAGCTATGGACGATACCATTGGACTCATCTTGATGCTAGGAGTTTGAAAATGACATTTACTCACTGCCACTCACTGTCGTTTGGCCAAAATTTGCTTGAAAAGTTTAATTGACATAGGAAAGAAGCTTAAGAGAAGGCAGTTCTAAAGCCACCAAAAACACCATGAAAGGAGGGTAGAATCAACCAGAATTGTCGCTAAAAGTTCTCAATCGGCGGTATAGTTGGGTGGAGTGTGCGGGCCTTTCCGATGGCTTCTAGTGGCGAGCTTTTGGGAAATAGCCAATCGGCGACAGAGCCTTATTCTAAAGGTGGCAGTGACGGTCGTTGGTCATCGAAATTAAGGTTATCGATAGGGCAACCTCTTTCTCTCTCTTTTGCTCTTTTTCGCTTGATCTGGTTTTTCTATTTTTTTTTTTTTTATGATGAACAGATTTGATGGATAAAAAAAATTATGATAAAAAATATTGGATCTAGCAGAAATGAAAGGCTACAACATAGCTTTTTTGTGTCATTTTTACATATAACACCAATTTGATGAGAATATTTTCACATGATACTGTTGATGTGGGGTTCATTCTTTAGATTTGAGGGATAGGACTTGCATACAAATAAAGGAATAGTCAATAGCTTCCCGAGGCTGACCCAATGAGGAGTCTCCAATACCCAAGTCAGTGAATTGATCCAATGTTAGAGAGTATAAATAAAGAGTGAGGAGAGAGAAAGTGATTAAGAGAGATATGAAGCATCCCATCTTTATCTTTTTCTTGATATATTTATAAGAAAGAATACAGACTCCCTATGTATGCGTGTCGTAGAACTAGTGAAGTTTTTTTTGTCCGGATCATCGATGATTTCACTAGTACAGAATCAAAAACTCTATGATAAGCAACATAGTCTTTATCTTAATTAGCATAAATCAACTTTTATTTGTTTTAGTTTTAGTCATGGATTCATCTGTTGAGACAGACCCTTTCATTCACCATCAATTGAGCTTATTTAGTAGACAATAATAAACAATAATTAATATATCTTTGCTATGAATAATAAATTTCAAATTAATTTTTAATTAAAAATATATTCTTTCAATTTTATAATTTATAAAGATGGTTAGCTTTTTTCCGAAGTTTATTTGATTAACAAATTAAGTTAAACTAAAAGGAATAAGTTGTGAACGATTAGAACTTGGTTGACAAATTCAAATATTTAGAAGCTTGACTATATTATATGTTTGTCGCTGAGTTTAGTTATGAAAAATAATAGAAGTAGATAAACCACATATTAGAAGTAGACCTTTCGTAGATTGGACTGCAAATTTCAATTTGCATAAAAAATTTAGGGCTTTCTACACAATTACCCTAAAAAAAAAAATTCACACATATGCACCCCTATCTCACAAATATATTTTTTAAAATTTTTATTTTCAAAAATACCCCATTTTTCATTAATATTAATAGAAGAGAGAGCGTGAGAATTCCAGCGAAAGTCTGGCAAAACTGAATTATTATTTATTCCGGGTGCTTTTATATACTCGAAAAAAAAAAACATTAGAAATATGCAGAGATTGATCACAAAATATTAATTTATTGATTACTAAGATGATAATTAAGTGCAAGTCGCCTAAACAAATTAAGAAGATAAAATATATCAATACATGTGTTTATGGAGCTCACCAAGCTAATAAGCCAGAACCGTTGAACTTGTGCTCTGTTATTTGATCAATTTGAGCTGCCATTTCAGCTGTCAAATAATTTTTCCAATCACCAACCTTTCCTTCCCTAAAAAATGCCTTATTTGGAATCTTCATAATCGACAGATTGCCATGACTTTCACTTTTATTCACTTCCAAATTGCTCAGATTCTCAAAATTGCAAAAGTCCACAATTTTTTGTACCAATCCTTGTCTATATTCTTCAATGGAAAAAGAGGAACCCATGAATTCAGCTAATCTCTTTACACAGAAAAAAGGGCCATTCTTCAAATCTTCATATTTAATAAAGAGTACTTTCTCAGGAAATTGCAGGCTTGCTTTCCAATACCCTAACACATGATCCCAATAAGGTCCATTAACAGAGACCCCTTCACAAAAATTATGAAATACCTTCTCTAATGGATAGTCTTCTATGCTTCTACCACTCGCTTTAGCAGAAAACTGCCATAGCGAAATTAGCACATCCTTAGCATCCCTGCAAATGTAAATGATCTTACAATTGGATTCTGCAATTGATTTGGGTAAAGAATTGTAGGAAATATGTGTGGCCAAAAGTGGAAGTTGAGGATTTCTAGTGATGCCATTGTAGGCTAAAAATTCAATATAAGGCACAATATCATGTGGGAAATTTGAGAGTAAAGGACTTGGTGAAGAATCACTGAAAATAGTTCTTGTTAGAATGGAAAAACATAGGGATTTAAGCCAAGTTGAGCCAGTTTTTGGATGGCTGCAAATGAAAATATCAGTAGATTTAGCTATGAAGTGTTCTTGAGCTGACATTATTCCTTCCAAGAAACTTGCAATGTGCCAAAATCCCTGGTATTCATGAAGTGGTTCAGATAGTTCCCAGCTATTGTTTTTAGGAAGGGTTGAAATGATATCTTTATATTTTGTATGATTTGTTTGGGAATCTTTTGTTCTTGAAACAGAGGTATTACTTGTTGTTTCCATAGAGTAAGAATGAAAATATAGGGCAAGGTGAAACTGAAAAGGATAGAAAGAAGAAGAATGATATTTGTTATTTCTGCAGTGCTTTCATCAAGTTATACGTGTTAGTATATATATAGAACTTTAGATTAGAAGAGAGTTGGTAGAAGATCCCATACAAGATATAATTAACTAAGATAAGCATTATGGTACTAGCTAAGAACGCTCTCTAACGTGTTCGGTCCCATCAATATGGCAGACAGCAGTGACAAAGAATCCTCAACTTTTAATTTCCCATCAATGACAGCAATTTTTTTTTTCTTTTTAAACAAAAAGAAAGCGAAAGACGAACACATGATTTGATTTGTTGGCCACGTGATATCTTATAGATGAATTGAAATTGAAGATGAGATGTCAATACATTAATCTATAAATTAATCGTATAGAAAATGAATAAATAAAAAAATATAAATCATTATGCATGCTAATGTATTAAACTAAATATAAGTCAATTGATTTTAATAAAAAAAACTAGTCCAGTTTGTGCTTGCACATGCTTATTAATTGTAATATGTTGCATTGGTCCGTCTGTAACGAGCAATATTACCGGTGATGCTATGGGATCATTTGTTGGGAAATGAATTCCACGTCGAATAATAACAAAATGTATAAAGGATTTATAAGTGAGTGAGTATTAGAGCTAGTACAAGCTAATTGATTTTATACAATTGGATTCTAAAATTTGACCACTTATAAGTTTACGTACATACAGGCCCATAGACTTTAATATAGTATCAAAGCTTCATGCCCAGACAGGTTAGATCTTGGTATCCGTGTTCAAGCCCCTTATTATTGGACTGATGATGATACCAGTTCGGACCGAAGTTGAAGAAGAAATGTCAGTCGATCTATTTGTAAGCAAGTGTCAATCGAAGTCCAGTTGCACTTGAGGGGGTGTGTTAGGAAATGTACAAAATGTATATGGGCCCATGGGCTTTAATATCATTATCAGGTTATTTAATTAAATTATTTTTCTTATTAATAAAACAATTTATTTATGTTTGAAGTGGTGTGGTAAACTTTATGGTTCTCATTATTAGCTGAAATGATTAGGAAAAGAAAGGGTAAAATGCACTGAAGGTCACTAAACTTTTGCCTGTTTTTTGTTTTGGTCATTAAACTTTAATTTCTTACAATTTAATCACTAAATTTTAATTTCTTTTTATTAGTGGGTCACTAAAAGAATTCCGATAAAATAACTCACCAAAAAGTTGACATGGCATTCCAGGTAGGACGATACTTCATCAAAATTGATGATATAAGCATATCACATCACATTGAGAAGTTTTTAAAATTTAAAATTTTAAAAATCATATTTTTAAATTAAAAATTAAAATTAAAATATATTTATTTGTGTGATGTAGGATGCTTATGTCATCAACCTTGATGACGTATCATTTTACTTGAAATATCATGTTAGTTTTTTAGTGAGTTGTTCATCGGAATTGTCTTAGTGACCTGCCGGTGAAAAAAAAATTAAAGTTTAGTAATTAAATTGTAAGAAATTAAAATTTAGTGACCAAAACAGAAAATATGCAAAAGTTTAGTGATTTCTACTGCACTTTACCCGAAAAGAAATGTATAAGGATTTACGGAGATACCCCATAATTACATTCTTCTTTTATTTTTTTAATATTAAGTTGAGGGATGATTATGATGCTAGTGCTAAGGGGATATCAGCCTAGCTGAGATGTCTGATTGAACTTACTGAACTTTTGCCATCAACAATTTTATATATATAAGAAAAAAAAAGGTTAAAATATTTATCAATATTCAGGAATTAGGGCAAAGGTGTTGCAAGCCTGTGAAATTAACAGAAGAGGATTGGATTGGAAAAAGAGAGATATCCTTTGTTTTCGAAGAAAGCTAAGGGTAAAAATTTGAAGAATAAGGTTCGGAGAGTGGCATTGTGTGCTGCTGTTTGCTAGAAATCAGGTGATTTTTCAGTAGCAGGAGTTCAAAGCTGATGAGGTTTTCAAGAATATTAAATATGCTGTGATGTTAAGATTTTGTACTCAGAATTCTTCTTTGAGAGATAAAGTGCTTAGTTTATTGCTGTTGTTTTAGTGTGGTTGTTCTAGTGTTTTTCGAGGTGCTGTTTATACGGTCGTTGTAAATTGTTTTTTGATCAATGAATTCTTTCTTGAATTTGACCAAAAAAATATCTATTAATAAATCTTAAATTGGAATTGTTAATGTCAATATTTGAAAGTCAATGTTAGGTATAGGTTGTCTGTAGGCTGTCTGTATAAATGTCAAACTTCCAACTCTACCTCATATGTATAACCCACAAATCTTGCCATAGATTATGCCATTAATCAGGTATAAATGGCTATAAATACCTCTATAAATAAACAAACAATATGTCAATAAACAATCTGTTATAATTCTTCCAGAAATATTCTCTCAATTAACATGGTATAGAGCCATTCTGTGATACTGATTCAATTATTTCGCATTTATTTTGTTCTTTATTTCAAACCACTGCTCCTACTGAAATCATTCCATGCACGTATAAAAATTTCATTTTGATCAAAGATAGTGAACTATTTTTCACACGCTCCATGCACAGTGTCACGACCCACCTTTTTGAGTCGCGACGGTCCTAAGGCATGGGTAGCCGTAAGGGCACCAAAATCCGTAGAACCCATTCCACTCATAAACAATTGACATTTATTACATTGAACCGTATCCTAAGACCGTAGCCTAATCACATTTCCTTGGTGCCCATTACTTGCTATCATTTTCACTTATAATATCATTTACACATATAACTTGTAAAACCTTTAAAGTTTCATTTCATGTCATTAACTCAACGTTCAATAGTTCATATATAATCACAATAACAGTTATGATACAAATCATATTATACAAACATCCTTTAACATATTAATGCTAACCCATTAATAACCATTCATGTTACATATGGACCTTATAACTTTCAATAACCATGGAGCTCTACTTACAACACCGAAACTTATCAAAACAGTTTCCAAGCGAAGGATGGGTTTGGGACTTTTACTTTGCTAACTCATTGACTATACCTGAAAAGTTTAAACCACTAAAATATGAGATAGAGCTCAGTGAGTACAAAATAATACTATATAAAATAAACAAATGGTAGGTGCTTTAATGATAATTTCTTATAGCAAAGAAGTAAAACCGGTCACGAGTTACTCTTATAAAATAGTTTTCTATATACAGTAACTATTGCATTTTTAGCAGAATATTTCCCTTATGGAAACGGTGTGTTTCCCACATTATCATTATCATTCGAGTGGCGGCTTATACCTTGCTCACTCCCATTTCAGTCACACGCACAACTGATCGGGTCGTACGTACTGGGGGCCATAAACCCTTCCCAGCTAGGGTTCGGATACTCTTTACCCTATCCGTGGGTTCATTACCATTGTGCACAAGGCTGATGTATTGCCCCACATCAGAGGGGTATTCTGCTTGCCACGATATCATTAAAACATTTTTCCTTTCCATCCATGAAATACTTCAATGGATAATATATCAATAAATAATCAAAATTCCCATCATTGATCATGTTAGGAAATGAAGCAATAAGGCTCATTTGGCCAAGTGCCATAAGGGATATTTAATTCAATAATTGGTAAAGTAGATCATGCATGCCAAAGAATTGCAATGCATTTCAATTAGAAAAGTGATCCAACATTTAGGCTTATACTTAAAGCACAAGAAATGTAATATTACAATGGATAATATATAATATCAATTGGGTTCTCATTATTAATCATATTATAAGATCAAACAATATAGACTCATTTGGCCAAGTGCCATAAAGAAATGTTTGGTTCACTTTGGCTCAATAATCAAGGAAGTATTATATCAACGGTTCAATATTCAATAAGCAGATTAAGCTTATTAAGAAATCAAGATTGTGGAATATCAATGAGTCATTCAACTTTTCAAGGCATAGAAACAATTCAACTATTAAGGTTGGAACAATAAAGGTTCAAGTATATGAAATAAGGCATATTATATTATTAAGTACTCACCGTGGACTCCTTTGCTCCTATGTACATTTGACTCCGATACGATTAGTGCTTCTCGCACTTTATCCAATATCCTTGTCCTTGTTATTAGACTCTACACATGCATTTCAATCATATATTAATCACTTCCTCATTATCACATTACTTAACTTAGCATAAGTCATTAACATTTCTATCTTATTCACAACTTAGCATTCTAAAATTAAGATATTCTAAACTTATACTTACTACTAAACTTAACATTTCTCTAATTATTTTCCAATAACTCACTTAAAAGAATGATTCTCCTTTCTTTCAATTTCACATTTCAATATTCATGTTATTCAAGTAAAATCGATTAAGCAATTTCCACCAACATTTCCATAAATTCAAATTATCCACGATATCACAATCAAATGGTCCAACCTGGACCTTCAATACACTAATCCCATCCGCCCACTTCATTCCTCATTATCAAGCTAATAACCACTAATTTAATCCAATCAATACCAATATCTACATCTCACTTCATTCTTCCAAATAATTCAATTCAATTAAATCAATTCTAATATCAACATTTCACTTCAATCTACCAATTTAATCACCAACAATACTCCATAATCATATAAATAACAATTAATTCAATTCAATTATCTCATTTAATCACTTAATTCCATTAAACTATTTACCTAAATTCTTACAAATAAAATCATAATTCACTATCTATACATAATTGGAAATCGAGATTTATACCATATGGCTCGGTTTAATGAGCTGGAGCTTCTGTCCGAATTTGTCGATTTCAGAGGTCGCCGGAATCCGGTCGCCGAAAAATTCCAATGACGACTAAATTACGATCCGAAGATATCATCGGTTAGCTTGTGATGTGAGGAGTCTGAATATAACTTTCATTTTCCGTAGTCCGCTGGAAAACAGGTAGAAACGGCGTCGGTAACCATTGATGTCGTCGGATTTCGATCAATAAAAAGATTATCTAAAATTAGCAAACAATATACCAAATCGAAGCTGGAATCACAAGGGATTCAACCATACCAATTTCGTTAAAAACGGAGATCGAAAAATTATCGGAAAATGGCCTAGAAATTTCGGTCGGCGAAGCTTTGGAGGGAGCGTGCGCCGCCGTCCGGTGGCTACAGGCGACGGGCCTCTACTGGTCGAAGGGGCGGCGGGCGTCCTTCCTCCTAGTGCGGCGCGTGTCGGTCGGCAGTGGCCGGATGGCGGCGGTCCGGCGTGCAGTCCCTGCGCGCGCTCTCTCTCTCTGCCCTCTGTCCTTTCCTTGTTTCCCTTTGTTTCTATTTCTTTCCCCTGTTCTATTTTTCTACTGCCCAATTTTGGGCTGCCGACTTTGGTTCCTTTTTTTTTTTAATTTATTTATAAATATATACTAACTTTAATAATAATAACAATAATAATAATAATATTTATCATATAAATTCTAAAACAATAATTTTAACCAAAATATTAATTTCATCAATTTCGTCATATTATCCATTAATTATAATATAAAAATTATAATATATAACTTCAAATATTAATTATAAAATTTTTTATATTTTATAATAAAATTTCAATTTCTTTAATTTAAAATTTTATCAATTTAGTAAATAATAAATCAATAATTCATTTAATAAAATATTCTCTTAAAAATATTAACATAATAATATAATAAATCAATACCCTTTCGAATATCAATTTTAAATTTGAAATAATTTTTTACTATTTTAAATACTCATATAACAATATTTATAAATCATATATCAAATATCAATATAAGTTTAGCTTATTAATATCAATATAATAATAATAAAAATATCAATATCAATATCAATATTCAAATGGAAGTTTATAAATTTCGATAATTTTGAATATCAATATAAATATAACAATAAAAGAAAATATTTTCATATAAAATTATTATTTTAAAATGTTTATATTCAAATCATTTGAATATTGAAAATATTCATTTTCAATTTGGCCACGTATTACGATACTAAATGGGTATTTTCACTCGTATACTATACATATGTCCTATATCAGGTTGGGATATTACACACAGCCAGAGGTTGAAGATGACCACGTCAGTGCCACATCATTGCCACATCATCGACACGTAGCATACACGTCAGCAACTGTCAGATTACGTGTCTGCCACGTGGCAAGGCACGTCATATCCACCTGTCAGTCCAGTTGGTGACACGTCATATCCACGTTAGTAACTGACAGTCCACGTGTACGCCATGTGTCAAACCATGTTATCATCTGCCCGCTTCCTACTCGACCCGGATCCGCGCTTCGACTGATCTGAATCCGCATTTGCCTGACCCAATCCGCGTTCTGCACTGTTCAAACCGCCTGTTGACCAAACCATTCCAGAAAACTTTGACTAACCAGTTTGGCCATTTTTTAACCGGTTCTTGGAAAAATCAGACTGGTTCCTGAAGTTTTTGGACCTTTTGAATCCAAATTTGGCCTTTGTTTTGTCAAATTTCAGCTCTATCATCCATTTTCTTTTGTATTCCTTAAAATGGATAAATCAAACGTTGCAAAACCAATTACAACAATTTTGACTGGATCCACTACAACGTTTGGGTTCAAGGAATGAAAAGTTTCTTGATTGGGCGCAAGTTCTGGTGTATAGTTACTGAAGATATCACTAAACCCACAAAAGAGCAAAATGAACAAGATACCAAATTCGAAGATCGACTTGAAGATTGGGATTGTAAAAATCATCAAGTCATCACTTGGTTCCACAACACATCGGTTCCATCCATTCACATTCAATTTGCTGAGTTTGGTACGACAAAAGCAATATAGGATTTCTTGGCAAATCGGTATTAAGCTACTGGTCTTGCACATTATTTTCAGCTATGGAATACTTTGCACAATCTCAAACAAGAATCTGGCCAATCTATCAATGATTTTCTGGCAAGTTCAACCAATCTAGAATCAGTTATCTTAGACAAAGATTAGTGAAGATCATCTTCACCTAATCCAAGTTCTTATGGCTCTTCGACCAAAATATGAAGTTGTGCGTGCCTCTCTGCTACATCGACATCCTCTCCCAACTCTGAACATGGCTATCCAAGAACTTATCTTTGAGAAAACATGACTTGGTCTTGGCAGGCAATCAAATTCTGAATTAGCTCTTGCAACCACACGATCTTCAAATTTGAGATACAGTAATCAACTATGTAAGAATTGTAATAACTCTAGTCATAATTTTGCTAATTGCCTTACTATAGAATGCAAATATTGTCATGATCATGGTCACATTCTTGAGCATTGTCCAACTCGCCCACCATGATCAAAGGGTGGATATTCTAAAACCAAGACTTTCTCCAAAACTGGCTCGACCTCAGTTAGTGCTGCTACCACAGAAACCTCTACTGCCATCACAATGAGTGATCTTGAGGCCTTACTCAAACAGGTTATCTCTTTCAGCTCCTTTGCCGCCATGTCTGTCATTCCAGGTAATTCAAATTAGCTTTTTGATTCTGCCTATTGTAACCATATGACCACTGATATTAATATCTTGTCCTTTACTACACCTACTTCTTTCTTATCCCCAATACAAACAACAAATGGAACTAAAATGCACATCACTCATACTGGTCATGCCTCTACCTCTAATCTTAGCCTTTCAAATACTCACTATATTCCAAACCTATCACTAAATCTTATCTTGATTGGTCAATTATGTGAATAAGGACTAAATGTAAATTTTTCTCAATTCTAGTTGTCAGGTACAGGATCCACAAATGGGGCAGATTCTTGGGGTGGGTTGTAGGGTGGGGCGATTATTTAAGCTCGTATTTCTTCATCTCCCTCATCGATCTGTTTCTGCTGCTACTGCTACCACTTCTCCTATTCTTTAATGGCACCTTCATGCCTCTACCTCTAATCTTGGTCATGCTTCTGCCAATAAAATTCAGTCTTTAATTTCTCGTGGATTGTTGGGTTCCATAAAATTTGAGTCATTTCAATGTTTAGAGTGTCAACTTGCCAAACAACCTGCATTATCTTTTAATCATAATAATTCCATTTCTGCCAGTCCATTTGACTTAATTCATTCTAACATTTAGGGACCTTCTCCTGTTTCTTCAGTAAATAGCTTTCATTATTTTGTGTTATTTATGATGATTATTCTCATTTTACTTGGATATATTTCTTGAAAAATCATTTCGAGTTACCACATATTTATGTTACATTTGCAAATATGATTAAAACTCAATTAAAATTCTTTGCACAGATAATGCCATGGAATATCAGGAATCATCTTTGCTTCATTATCTTCAACAACAAGGCACAACCATTCAACGTTCCTGTCCTCACACTTCGCAACAAAATGGCCTAGCTGAACGAAAACATCATCACATTTTAGACTTTGTTCGCGCTCTTCTCCTCTTCGGCTTCTGTCCAGAAAAATTTTGGGGAGAAGCAGCACTCACTTCTATATATAATATTAATCGGGTACCTACCTTAGTACTCCAAAATCTATCTTCTTTTGAAAAATTGTATGGCAAAATTCCAAACTATAAAATCCTTAAGGCCTTTGGTTGTGCATGTTTTGTTCTTTTACAACCTCATAAACATACCAAATTAGAACCTTGTGCTCGTCTGTGTTGTTTTTTAGGTTATGGGATCGAACACAAATGTTACCGATGTTGGGATCTTATTTCTAATCGACTTCGCATTTTTAGACATGTTACCTTTTGGGAAAATACCATGTTCTCCTCTCTCTCTAAGTTTCACACTTTAGTTACTACTGACTCATTATTTTTTACAGACCCTTCTGTCGAGTTATTTTCTACCTCTGTTACAGGTGATTTTGCTACAATTGAGCCTGATACCTCTCCACCTGATCTGCCTGAACTAGCTTCAACTATTGATTTTGCACCTGTCCATGACTCTGAATCTTCACCTGCTCTTGACACCAATCTTCGTCGTTCAACCTGGGTAAGAGAAACTCCTAGTTACCTTCAAGATTTTCATTGTTATTCTGCCATTGTAACTCTCCACGAGCCTCACTCTTATCGTGAGGCTAGTACTGACCCTCTTTGGCAGTAAGCTATGACTGAGAAAATTCAAGGATTGGAGAAAACTCACACTTGGGGCCTAGTTGATCTTCCTCCAAACAAAATCCTAATTAGTTGTAAATGGATCTACAAAATCAAAACTTGCTCTGATGGGTCTGTAGAATGTTACAAAGCCCGTTTAGTAGCCAAGGGATACACTCAAGAATATGGCAACGATTATGAAGAAACCTTTGCTCCAGTTGCCCGGTTGACATCTGTTCGTAGTCTATTAGCTATTGCTGCAGTCCGTAAATGGAAACTTTTCTAGATGGATGTTAAAAATGCTTTTCTAAATGGTGACTTATCTGAAGAAGTTTACATGAAACCTCCTCCTAGATATCACTCTTCTCATAAAGTCTGTAAGCTTCACAAAGCTCTGTATGGACTTAAGCAAGCTCCTCAAGCATGCTTTGCCAAATTTAGTTCAACTCTTACTCAATTCGGTTTTGTCTCTAGCAATTATGATTCAGCATTATTTGTTCGCCACACAAATCATGGAATTATATTGCTGTTACTTTTTGTTGATGATATGATCATTACAGGTAGTGACAGATATGGTATTTCTGAAGTCCAAACTTATCTTAGCCAGTATTTTGAAATGAAGGATCTGGGCACTCTCAGCTATTTTTTGGGTCTTGAGGTTACTCATAATTCTCAAAGCTACTATTTGTCTCAAGCAAAGTATGCATCTGATCTACTTTCCAGAGCAGGTCTTAATGACAGCAAAATTGTTTCAACTCCTCTGGAACTCAATTGTAAACTTACTCCTCTAGATGGCACTCCTCTTAATGATCCTACTTTGTATCGTCAACTAGTTGGAAGTCTTGTTTATCTCACTGTTACTAGACTAGATATATCATATGTTGTTCATCTGGTTAGCCAATTCATGATTGCTCCTCGATCGTTTCATTTTGCTACCATCATTCGAATCCTTCGTTATATCAAAGGAACTATTTTTCATGGATTAGATTTTAATGCCAATACTCCCTTAGTATTATCTGGCTATTCGGATGCTGACTGGGTTGGTGATCCAACTGATCATCGGTCAACCATTGGTTATTGTTTCTTTTTGGGAGATTCTCTTATTTCTTGAAAAAGCAAAAAACAAACTATCGTTACTCGCTCAAGCACCGAATCTGAATATCATGCTCTTGCTGACGCTACATCAGAATTACTTTGGTTGAAACGGTTACTTTCTGATATGGGTATCAACCATCAATCTGCCACTATACTTCATTGTGACAATCGAAGTGCAATCCAGATCTCTCACAATGATGTATTTCATGAGCGAACAAAGCATACTGAGATTGATTGTCATTTTATCCGTCATCATATTCTTCAAGGCACCCTTATCTTACAATCAGTCCCATTAGCTCATCAAACGGTAGATATTTTCACCAAAACACATTTTTCAACTCGGTTTCAGGATCTTCTAAACAAACTCAAGCTGGCATCCACTGTACCACCTTGAGTTTGAGGGGGGGGGGGGGGGGGGGGGAAGGGGGGAAGGGGTGTTAATGTCAATCTTTGAAAGTCAATGTTAGGTATAGGTTGTCTGTAGACTATCTGTATAAATATCAAACTTCCAATTTTACCTCACATGTATAACCCACAAATCATGCTATAAATTATGCCATTAATTATGTATAAATGGCTATAAATACCTCTATAAATAAACAAACAATACATCAATAAACAATCTGTTATAATTCTTCCAGATATATTCTCTCAATTAATAGGAATCAAGAATAAAGTGGATTGGATTGGATTTATACCTTCATTATGTAGCTTATTTAAATTTTGATATGCCCAAAAAAAATTGTTATCGAACTTTGAAGAGACGAGTGTCAATATATGCAAAGATATGATAATGGAGAATTCCCTTAGCAATATTGAAGAGGACTCCTTTAGCCATTTCTTTTGCGAGAAGAGGGGGAATCCTCAATTTAGAATCTATATTTCGTCCAAAAATATAATTGAGGGTCAATATTTATTTTTGATGCAATTAGAGCTCTAAACTTCTAATTTGGGGCAATTTGGGGCATCCGCTGGCAATTACAATAACACCATTAAATTAAATAAATTTGGTCACTTCAACTTTTTAAATAATAAAAAAAATTTAAAATTTTAAAAATTACATTTGTAAATAATAAAAATGTTAAAATTGAGAACATAAAACATCCTATAAAACTAATAAATTTTATGATTTTTTTCATTAATATTTAATTTATTTTAATTAATTAAAGTAATTCAGTTATTAATTATTTTAATATTTTATTTTTACATATTTTATTATTTTATATATTTAATACTAATATTTAAATAAACACATGGCAAATAATTTTACATTTGACCAAATTAAAAATATTTGACTTGATTCTCAGGACGAGAATGTGATTAATAGGAAGTAAGGGGAATGAGTAATTCCCCAAAATAGAGGAATTATATTTTGATTATAGACTCGTTTTAAGTGGACTAAACATTAGTATTCAGAATCATCCATTTCGATTTCAATTCCAGACCTATCATTTAGCGAATCAAATAAAGCATAAAATAGAAACGAGATCACAAGATAGTTAAAAATAACGTAGCTATACAATTAATGTATGTATATCACATAAATTATATAAAATTAATGTGTTATAAGAAGTAAGAATATTAACTAATTTTCTTAACATGTGTTTAAAAAAAAAAAAAAAAAAGGCAGATTATCAATTTAAGGGATAATGAAAAAAAAGTACCGATATTGCAATTTAGTTTGATATTTAAAAGAATAGAATTCACTAATATAGAAGATCCATATATAAAAGTAATGTGTTATAAGGAGTAAGAGTATTAACTCATTTTCTTAACGTGTGTAAAAACAAAATAGATATATTATATATTAATGGACTAATTTCTTAAAAATATTAAGCCACGATTTGAAAAAGAAGAATACTCTTAGAGTGCATTTAAGTTTATTGTTATATGTCAAAAAAGCGTTTTTTGAATTTATTTATTTAATTGATTGATTTTTATTATTTTTTATAAATTATTTTTTCAAATATGCTTTTAAGAAAAGTATCAATTCATCTGTTTCCATTTAAAAGTAGTTTTAAAAAATATAAAAACTTTTGTTGAAAAACACTTTGTTCAAACCAACCCAAACAGGTCCTTAGTCCTCGTTTAGTATGATGGATTTTGAATCCATAGAATAAAAAATTATGGAATGTGAAACTATGAAAATTTGATACATGCCATATTTATTTATAAGAATAAAATATTAGGATTTATGATTAAAATCCATAAGACTCATGTTTGAATGAAAAATCACAATTCCATGGATTTTATGAGTAAATTTCAAATTTACCCTCAGCATCTATTACACACAAATATAATTTTATGTTTAGGATATATGTTAGTTTTAGAATATTAAAATATTAGTATAGATAATTTTGAAATATAATTTTTTTACTAGAATTCATCATTTTAATGATGGATTTGGCCAAAACCCACCTCTCATGTGGGTTTTCAAAATCTTAAAAAATAAAGAATTTAGAGCATGATAGATTTTAATAAATCTATAAAATGTAAGTCAATTTTTCAAACCAAATAAATGACTAACATGGATATATTGAATTAGGAGAATTAAAGACTTTTATGAACTTAAAAAATTATGAGATATTCAATAATGACTTTTAAATCTTTATAAAAGTCAAGCAATATTCAATAATGACTTTTAAAAATTTTAAAGATATCTATAGAAAACAAGAGGTATTCAATTACAACTTTTTTAAAGTTTATAAAAGTAAATAGATATTCGAAAATCATTGACTTTTATAAATAATATATTTTTATAGACTTTTAATGACTTTTATGTAGTTATATGAATAAAAAAATTTCAAAATCTCTTTCACTTTCCTTCAATATTTCCATACACTTTTTTTTTTTTCCATTCACAAGTAGCACAAAAATATAAGAACTAGCTCACCTTCTCTCATCAATATAGCTTGCATTCTAAGCTGAAGTATATAAGGACATGGGTTTACTCATGAAACCTATCAGAGTAATAAACCACAGGTCATGAATTTACTCTATTCACAGTCGCTACATATGATTAAGCAAAAAATGATTTGTTTTTATTCTATTCTATACAATGCATATATTCATTGGTATGAACATTTGATTATTATATTATATAACATGTCTTCTAGTTTTATAATTGATTATCGGGTGGTAATTAATGGATTGAGAATATTATTAAAATTATTTTGATGATAGTAAGAATGATAGTACATAGATTAATTAAGACAACAATACTCAGTATAAAATTTTAAAATAACGAATTTGTTAAGACTAGACTACACTTATCTATGAGTCAAATATTAATGTGAAAAATGTTAAATTTTTTAAAAACTTGATTGGTATGACCTGTAATAATAATCATTGAAAGTCTATTAATATCTATAAAAGTTTATCAATGTCTATAAAAGTTTTAAAATAAAGTCTATGAAAGTCATTGATAAATTTATAAATTTTATAAAAGTCATTAAAAATTTATGAACTCCGCAAAAGTCATTCATTTAAAAAAAGTCTATAAGTATCTTTAAAAGTCTTAATTGTACCCTCCTAAAGTTATTATTTATAGATTTTTCGACATTCATGATTGAAATTCATCATACTAGATGAATTAATTTTAATTTTGCATTATGTTTCAAATTGATACAAAATCTTTAATTCTTTTAGTGCCAAAAATTTGCACTATGTTTCAAATTAGTATCAAATCTTTAAATTTTTTTTTTGTATCAAAACTATAATTTTTCTTTTAGGAAATGGTACCCATTAGAAATCTGGTTATTGACATGGACATCAAAATGCCATCACAATGTGATTAAGCAGTGACATGAATGCTAAGTATCAAATTGATGTAGCGCCTTGGCCTTCACAACTACAAAATTTGACTAGATTCTCGATAGGTACCATTATTTGAAAGAAAAATTGAAATTTTGGTACCAAAAAGAAAAAACTTAAAGGTTTAGTACCAATTTAAAATATGGTGTAAAATTTTGGTACCAAAAGAGCTATTTACCCTTATTAGACCTCCTTCACTTGCAAAGTTTGCTTCTTTTTCTGAGAGGAATTGTATACTTATCAGGTACAAGCTCATTTCAACTTGAATGTAAATGAGAGTAGATAAATTTGCATTTTATTTTTAAATTTTTATGCTTCTCCGCTTTTCTCAAATGTTCAGATAATGTGGTTATGATATAATATGAGATTTTTTTTATTTAAATTTTAAATTTTGAAACATGCATGTAATGAATTTGCTTTATGAACATTTTTATCTTCAATCTCCTTTGTTGTGGTTAATTCTTTAGATATAAACAAGAATGGGCCAATCTCTTAAGCTAAGGGTGTTGATGGGCAAGGAAAAGAAAAAGTGGTATTTGCTGAATATGATAAGGATTTTGTTGATATTCTCTGTAGTTTTTTGACAATGTCTATGGGATCAATCATCAATCAGCAGATACAAAAAACTGCAATAGGTTGCTTTAACAATTTGTACTCAAGTGTTGGTAATCTTGATTTTAGTTATTTCAAGTCTAGATCATGTCAATGTATGTTACTACATCCTCAAAATGCTACTTTTACAATAGGAACAGTGACTGTATTAGTTCTAATTACAAATTATTGAGCCATATTACATGAACTCCCTATGTGATTGTGTAGAATCCATGAGTCATATTATAGATCTTAAGGATAAAGGTAGTGATTCAGGAGATGGAGGGGTGTTTCTTAGAGGAAAATCTCTAGTATTGGTAAGTGATGATTCACAAGTGATGCCTCTGTCGATTGTTGCTAGCTTTTCTTTGTTTGCCAAGTTTGGAGTCATGGATGCAAGCTCCGTTGAGGAAAGGACATATAATATTGGAGTAGAGGAGGTAATATAACTTGACTTTTTCTTAGCAAATCCAAGAACATGGTATGTTATGCAAAAGTGGATGAAGATTTTTTTTGATTTGCTCTTTAGCTTCCTTACCATTCCACTTGGTTATATATGGAAAGAAATGCAAGGTGCTACTTCAAAAGGATGCTTTAATTAATCATTTATATTAGTGTTAAAGGTCTTGATGTTAAGATTTACTTTAACTCAAATGACCTTAAGAACAGTTTACTTAATCCCAATATTCTAATTGGTTTCAGCTGTGAGAACTAGTTATTAAATGTTAAGGAAGTAAACCAACAGTTCTACTACTTGCAAACAGATTATGATGGTTTATTTCCATAGATATGCCTTTTGGTGATTAAGCCATTGCTTTGACTATAAAAGATCCCAAGGAAGCTGTAAGTAGTGGAGGATTCATGATAGGACTTGCAATATTCATAATCACTGATGATTTGGTTGTAACACCCATATCTTCTATCTCAGGCATGATTGTTCTTAAGGAATTGAAGGTGCCTTTCAATAACATAGAGGAGCTATTGTGCATATGGTTAAAGAGGAGGTGAGTTATGTTAATTTAAGTTCTTTTATATTTAATAAAACATCATCAATTCTATGTTAACACAAAAACTCACTTTGAAGAAAAATTTATTACAATAAAACACAACATTTTTTCTTCTACAACAAACTCACAACTCTCAAGAAGCTTTGCTTCTTATTTCTCTCTTATTTTTTCTTTTTTTGCTACTTGCAAAGAGGGAGGGGGGTATTTATACTAATTCTAACTCAATACAAACCACATAAACATATCTAACTTTTACCTAACTTGTACTAAACTTACACCTAACAAACATAATAACCACACACGTACAAACATAACTTCAATAATCTAACTGACTTTTGATCTGTAATTCATCATGTGAAAAATATTAGAAGGTTCTTTGAGCTGGGCTTTATCATTTGGATTGAGTTTTAATTAAACTTGGGTTTTTAAAACAAGTTTATATTTCAACACTCCCCCTTAAACTTGTTTTATGAGACCAAGCAAACTCCTTATTATTGTAAAGTCTTCATATTTCAGTGGCTTCGTGAAAATGTCAGCAATTTGATCATATGACTTGACATACTCGATTTGTACATCCTTTCTTACAATGCATTCTCTAATGTAATGGAATCAAGTATCTATGTGCTTTGATCGATCATGAAACACTGGATTCTTTGCTAGAGCAATTTTTGATTTGTTATCAACACTAATTTTTGTTGGTTCTTCTTATGCCAAGTTCAGCTCCTTTAATAAGTTTCTTAGCCAGATTGCATGATAAACGGCTAAAGTTGCAGCTATATACTCAGCTTCCCAAGTTGAGAGTATGACGATTGGTTGTTTCTTTGACAGCCATGTGGAAGCAGTATCTCCCATAAAGAATACAAATCCAATAGTACTTCTTTGATTATCTATGTCTCACCCCAATCATTATCGCTATATCCAACAAGATTGTGATCATTAGATATTGAATATAACAAGCCATAATTAATTGTACCTTTCAAATAGTGAAGAATTCTCTTTGCAACTTTGAAATGAGTGGTTGTTGGAGACTCCATATAGCGACTAACAAGTCCAAATAGAGTATGTTAGGCCTCGTGCAAGTCAAGTAATGTAGACTTCCAACTAGACTTTTAAAAAGTGTTGGATCTATGCTTTCACCTTCTTCATGCTTGGTCAATTTGACCCCACATTCTGTTGGAGTGCTGATTGGCTTACAATCTCCCATTTTAAATTTCTTGAGTATTTCTTGTGCATAACTTTATTGGGAGATGAATATACCTTCATCCTTTTGCTTGACTTCAATACCAAGGTAATATGCCATGAGCCCAATGTCCATCATCTCGAATTCTTTTATCATCACTTTCTTGAATTGATCAAACATGCTTGGGTTGTTTCTTGTGAAGATCAAATCATCAACATAAAGGCACACTATCAAAATATCTCCATCTTTGATTTTGACATACAGGGAATGCTCATAGGGACATTTTCTGAATCCATTCTCTCGAAAATACTTGTCTATTTGACTATTCCAAGCTCTTGGTGCTTGTTTTAGCCCATAGAGAGCTTTCTTCAATTTTAACACCTTGTCCTCCTGGCCTTTGATTTCGTAACCTAATGGTTGTTGAATGTAGACTTCTTCTTCAAGGACTCCATTTAAACATGTAGATTTTACATCCATTTGATGTATTCTCCATTTATTTTGAGCTGCTAGAGAAATGATTAGTCTAATTGTTTCTAATCGTGCAACAAGAGCAAATACCTCATTGTAGTCAATTCCAGCTTTATGATTGTATCCTTTTGCAACTAGCCTCGTCTTGTGCCTTTCAACCTCTCCTTTGGCATTCTTCTTTGTTTTGAATATCCACTTTACACCAATTGGCTTGTGACCTTTGGGAAGTGGAATTAGCTCCCATGTTTCGTTCTTCTCGATCGCCTTGATTTCTTCGTCCATTGCATCTCTCCACTTCTTCTCCTTTGCAGCTTCTTGATAGCTTACTAGTTCACAATCAATAAATAGAAAAATAATGTAAGATTATCTTGTCGTTCAGTTTCTTTGTAAAGATCTCGAACACTCTTTGTACATTCCACAACTCTTTCTTCAAGACAATCACTTGATAAAGGTGAACCATCTCCATGGGTGGTTGATGTCTGCAAAGTCGGTGGTGTAGCAGTCTCTTGCTGAACTTCTTTTGTTTGCTCATATAGTGATTGCTCATTTTCATCAAACGGAAGGAAATTGAAGTCATCTATGGGAGAGTTGAATTCCCATTCGCCTTCTTCATCAAATATGACATCTCGGCTGATTACGATCTTCCCATTGTTTGGATTGTACAGCTTATAGCCTTTTAAACTTGCATCATAGCTAATGAAGATGAATTTTTCACTTTTATCATCAAGCTTGGTTCTTCTTTCATCTGGTACATGAGCATGAGCTATGCTTTTGAATACTCTTAGGTGAGAAATACCAGGTTTTCTTCTGCTCCAGGCTTCTTGTGGTGTCTTTCCCCATACACTTTTTGTTGGAGATCGGTTGGATAGGTAGACTGCTATAGCCACTGCTTTAGCCCAAAACTCTTTCGGTAATTTCTTGCATTTGAGCATGCTTCGTGCCATGTCAAGAATGGTTCTGTTTTTCCTTTTTGCGACTCCATTTTGTTGGGGGGATCTTGGGACTGTCAATGGTCTTTGAATTCCATTTTCTTCATAGAATTCTTGAAACTCCTTAGAAGTGAATTCTTCTCCTAGATCAGATCTCATTGCTTTAATTTTTTGGCCACTTTCATTCTCCATCGTAGCTTTAAATTTCTTGAATATTTCGAAAACTTCTGATTTCTGCTTCAAAAAATATACCCAAGTTTTCCTTGAAAAATCATCAATAAAGAGAAGGAAATAGTTATTTTTACCAAATGAACTTAAGCTAATCGGTCCACAAACATCTACATGTATAAGCTCTAGTGGCTTTTTCGCTTTTGAGTCTGACAGCTTTGGAAAGCTTTTTTGAATTACTTCCCAAGTAAGCACCCTTCATAAAGTTATTTTGGTTGATTGATGCTTGGTAGTCCTCTCACCATGTTCTTATTGGATAGAAGCTCTAATCCTCCAAAATTGAGATGCCCAAATCGAATATGCCATAGCCATGATGTATCCTTGTAGCAAGCTTTCAAGCATTTTGCAACATCATTTTGTATGTTGATCACGAACATTCTATTCTTTGTTATTGGCACTTTAGCTATTAGATTATTCTTGTCATATTTTATAGAAAGATTGTCATTTTTCATGTGAATATCATAGCCTTTTTTTAATAATTGTCCAAGACTCAAGATGTTACTTCTCATGTTAGGCACATAGTAAACATTTGCAATAAATTGATATCTCCCATCTTTTAAACGAATGAGAATGTTACCTCTCCCTTTTACTTCAATTTTAAAATCATCTGCAAATAAGACATTGCCACTTACAGATTCATCAAGTTTCGTGAATATGCTTCTCTTTCCGTACATGCGATTGCTTGTACCAGTGTCAAGATACTAAGAATTATCTTGGCCACCATCGTTCTCCTTCTTTGTTAGGAAAAGAGTTGCCTTTTCTTTAATCTTCTCTTCCACATAGTTGGACTTTTCTTTAACTTTTGAACTTCTACATTCTGAAGCATAATGGCCATACTTGTGACAATAGTAACATTGAATTTGAGATTTGTCATACCTCAAATTAGGATTTCCTCTTCCACGTCCTCTTGTAGAACTTTCTCCTCTTTCATAGTTGTTGGAATTGTTGTTATAATTCCAACCTCGTCCATGTCCACAATTTCCTCCTCGTCCTTAAGCTTTACCTCTTCCTCGGCCACGTTGATTGACTTAGCTTTCATTTTTCTCCTCCTTGAGTTGCATTTTAAGGAGTTGTTCAGTGATCCCATGTTTCTTCTTGTGCTTTTCTTCATAGGCTTGTAATGAACCTAAAAGTTCCTCAATCTTCATCTCTTCTAAGTCTTTTGTCTCTTCTATTGTTACAACAATATACTCAAACTTTGGATCAAATGAGTGAAGTATCTTTTCCATGATTCTCACATTTTCTAACTTTCCACCATTTCTTTTTAATTGATTTGAAATGGCCAAAACTTAAGAGAAGTAATTAGAAATTGACTCACCTCCTTTCATGTGCAAGGATTCAAACTCACTTCTTAAAGTTTGAAGAAGCACCTTCTTCATTTGCTCTTCTCTTTTGCAGGATGTTTGAAGCTTTTCCCATGCTTGCTTGGCAAATTTTGCATCTGAAATCTTCTCAAAGCCATCATCATCTAAGGCTTGATAGATTAGGTATAGAGCTTTCTTATCCCTCTTTCTTAAATCTTTCAAAATTGTCTTTTGATCTTGTGTAAAACCGTCTTCATTTTCTGGCTCATTATAACCTTTCTCTATGATATTTAAAACATCGTGTGCACCAAGAAGAGCCTTCATCTTGATACTCCCATTGTCATAATTGTTGTTGTTGAGTGTTGGTACTTGGAAGGATACCACATTATTTGTCATATCTCCAAATCTAGAAAGAATTTGCAAAATCTGATAGCACCAATGGATTCGGAATGCCGAAAAACCTTAAGTTGAACTTAGACTGAAAAGTTAAACTTTTGGTCAAAGTCAACAGTCAAAGTCAACAGCTCGATCAACGGCTTAATAGCTTAGTAAGATGGCTCAGTCAATTGGCTCAGTGGCTTGTCTCGGCTCAGTCTAACTTGGTTTGACTCAGTGGTGTGACTCAGTCCAACTCAGCGAGTGCACTGAGCTTTCTGGGCAGAAAACTTGTGGTAGTGATTGGCGACGCGTTCGACGTCTGATTAGGTTGATTCTAGTGGCTTTGGATTCATCTCTCTGAAAGCTTCGATTTGATATCTTATATGCCTATGTTTAGCTCTGATACCACTTTGTTAGCACAAAAACTCACTTTGAAGAAGAATTTATTATAATAAAACACAACACTTTTTCTTCTACAACAAACTCACAACTCTCAAGAAGCTTTACTTCTTATTTCTCTCTTATTTTTTCTTTTTTTGCTACTTGTAAAGGGGGAGGGGGTATTTATACTAATTCTAACTCAATACAAACTACATAAATATATCTAATTTTTACCTAACTTACATCAAACTTACACCTAATAAACATAATAACCATACATATACAAACACAACTTTCAACAATCTAACTGACCCTTGACCTATAATTCATCATGTGAAAAATATTAAAAGGTTTTTTGAGCTGGGCTTCATCATTTGAATTGAGTTTTAATTAAACTTGGATTTTTAAAACAAATTTATATTTCAACATTCTGAACATCAACCTTTTTGGACAACCTTTAGTTCTTAGTTTAGGATTATTAATCATTTGACATATTTGTAAGCTTTGTTTGGTGAATTGTTTACTTTTAATTCAGCTCAGCCATTTATATGCTAAAGCAATTAAATGCTTTTTTTAATGATACAACCAACTTGTTCTTGACAAATGTTGAACTCCATCTAGGGAAATTTACCCTGCATATGTTGTTAGATTGTTGGAGATTTTAACAAGTTGAGAAAATTCTCTGGCTAGGTTTCAAAATTTTTCGTGGCAAGAGCATTAGTGGTCATAATTCTAGTTAAATTTTAGGTATTGTCTCCTAATGCTAAAGCTGTCTAAAATTGTTGCTATATCCATCATCATCTGGTTGTACAAAAGTGAAACCTTTCAGATTTTTTCAGCTTTATTTGTACTCTGAATTTGCTGAATTTAAAAACTTTTTTATTCAAATAAAGAACATAGCATAGTAGGGATAAATTGTATGTAAAATTATTAAACTTTGTACTGTTTTATAATCAAATCGCTAATCTTATTTTTATAATTTAATCACTAAATTTTAATTTTTTTACAGACTGATAACGAAAGATAAATTTGATGAAAAATTTGAAGGTTAATGACCACATTAGAAAAAAATGCAAAGTTTAGTAATCAAATTGTAAAAAAAAAAATTGAAGATTAATAACCAAATTAGAAAATAATGCAAAGTTAGTGATCAAATTAAAGACTATGAAAAATAAATTAGAACTTAATGATAAAATTGTAAGAAATTAAAAGATAGTGATCAAATTAGAAAACAGTGCAAAAACATTATGAGCTATACATCCAATTTCTAACAGTAGGTTCAATTTACCCTTGTTCGCTCTTTTGCACAGTAAATGCATAGGTCAATTGTAGCAACTAGTAGAAATAGTTTTGATTACCAAATTTATAATTTCTCTAATATTTAATCAATTGATAATTGTGATGAACAAGAAAATTTCAATTAAGTAAACGAAATCTACAAAATAATTAAATTAATGAAATTGGAATAAACAAATTCTCTAAAATTTAACTCAATGGCAAACAACCTAGGGTTTAGATTTCAATTGGTTTTCATGCAACTGACTCATATATACTTATGCCAACATTCAATTTAAATGGAATTAAAGGTGACTTTCCTTTGATTAAACAAGGTCCTCTTTTAAGGTAAATTGTTAATATCCAATTCTAAACTCATACCTACTATCGTAGTTGCAAGTAATTAGGTTGGATTCATTAAGTTCTATGGAAAGCTAACATAAGAACCACCTAGGCATACCCATATATCTATAAAGTATAATTCCTAAGTATGTCTTGCCCATGAACTAATGCTACACTTCTACTTTCACTCTATCATATATCATCTTAAATCGTGTGAAAGTGGCCAATCAATAACACACATTGAGCACAAAGAAAACAAGTCAATTCCATTATAAATGAACAATTAAAAAAGTATATATAAAATACACAAGAATCAGCCAAAATCCATCTTAACCCTAGAGAAAATAACTTAGCTACTTATAATTGAAAGAATGAAAGACAAATCTAATGAATCAAATAGCAAAACATGTTTGAATCAAAACCAAAGAATAAAATAGAATTGAGATTGAGAAAACTTCTTAGAGAATCAAAATGAAATAGGAATTGAAGGTTGAAATCGCAATATTGATAGCTCCCAAACTGATATGGAAAATTTTCTTCAACAGCTGCCACTCCTTCGTTGAACTCTCCCAAACCCCTTTTTCTAATCCACTATCTTCTATTGTTTCAATATGCTCTCCTTTTTTCTCTTTTGAAAATGGATTATGTTGTGTTTCCTAACTGTCCTACTTTGATTTCGATGGGTTCCTTCAATTTTAAAAACTTATTGTTGTATTTTATCCACATGAGCTCTTTTTTTTTTTTCGTTTTTTCAAAATTCGTATAGCAGGCACACAGGCCTTGAGCGATTCTGGCTTATCCCTCGTGCATTCTGGGTTAACAACTTTAAGTAAGGAGAATAGCTTGAACCTTCACTTTAATTGCTTTTCACTCTTCTTCCACTTCAATAAAGTGCCAAAACCTAAAAGGTCTATGAGAACACACCAAAATCATCAATTAGTCAAATAAATGGAATTTTTGAGGATTTAATAACAAATTTGCACCAAAAATCTCTAAGTTCAGGTTAAAACTATATCAATATAAAAGTAAAATTTCATCACATCAACCCTTTTGTTAATCTCTTGTGAACTTTGTCCCATATGTGGGACTTGCATCTCCTGGTAGCTTCTTTCATCACTGAATTTGCTCTAACTAATACATTTATTTGCAAAATCCCAAAACAAACAAGAATGCTGAAGACATCCTAATTTGTTCCTGGAGCAAAGAGAATTCACAAATCACAAGTTGTTTTCATCCTATATTTTTAGGTGTAAGAAACTGTTGTTTCTACTTTTGTATTGACATATATATATTATAATATGCCATGTGAAGAGACTTACCTTGCTGTAAGATCTTTTGTTGTAAGGATGATGATGACTAATTAATTTGCTTTTGGCTATATATATTATTATTACTATTACATTAATATTTTTCACTGAATTCAACCATAAGATTTACAGCACGATATGCCAAACTATAAATAAAGAAATTTAATTTTTTTTTTTCATGATATTTCTTGACAAATGTGGAACTCCATCTAGTGAAATTTACAGTGCATATGTTATTAGTTTGTTTTATCAAAATTTTATTCTTTTCCCTTGTATTCCCAAGAGAACTGTAGATAGAATTTTGATAAAAAATGTATAAAAAAATTTGAATTTCTGAATTTCTGATTTTCTTTCTAAATATGAAAGATAACAAATATCAAACTTGATATATAAATTAATGGCAACTACGTACTCTCTCTAAAGTATTGGAACTTGATATACAAATTAATGACAACTACTTTATTCACAATTTGATTGATTTAAAATAATGATGGGTCTTTGCGTTTTCATATTGATAAACCTTCTAGCAGTTCAGCCATTCTTTTAACAGTTAAGGATCCTAAATGTCCGTCATACAAGGTACATTTGAGTGAAATTGAGCATCGCATTGTTTATGTTGGCAAAGAGGAGGTGAGCTCAGTTTTTCATTCCATAAAACATCCTATAAATCTAAACCCCTTGTTAGTTTAATTTGTTATTGAAACTTTTCTCTTTAGTAATGTTTGTGAGGGCATGAAGCATTTTTGTTTTAATAATTTATGGTCGGAGATGAAACTAATTCAACTTTATACCCGCTATGAAGTTTTGGTAGATAAGTAGCACCGGTCTTAAGCAATGGTAGTGGATTCTGCGATATATTTCTATATATAATGATTTCTTGTAAACTTGTTTCATATTGCAGGCTTTGCAGCTCCTTCTTGCTTCCTAGTTAAAAAGAATAATTTTTATTTTTTATTAATATTTTAGAATCATTTTAATTTTTATTAATTTTAAATAACTTATTTATTAATTCATGTTAATTTTAAATAATTTATTTTTATTTTATATTTCTTAAAATGACAATTCAAAAGAATATTTAATTAATTATAGAAAAATTTTATGATTCATTGTTTTTTTATTAATAATTCATTTGTTTTCATTAATTAACGTTGTTCATTTAATATTTAACTTAATATATTTTTTTACATATTTTATTATTTTATATATTAAACACTAAAATTTAAATAAGTACATGACAATATACAGCATCAGAGAGCACTGGAGAAGTGCATGTGGTCAAGAAATAGTGATGTAGAATCCCGCAGGCTGTAAACGGAAAGTTTAGGAGCATGTGCTGTAGGATCCATTTTTTGGATTTTCCCTCCCTTCTTGACCGTCACCCTCTTATGCCACCTTATTTCTTGCCAAGACATGCGATGCAGTATCCCTTATACACCCATTAGTGGTGTTTCTGGGCGAATTTTTTCTTACTTAACATCCAGTGCATGAAACTTTCCGTGATTTCTGCACAGGATTCAAATGGGCCCCTTCCATGCCTGCTTTCTGGTCTCCCATAGAGTCAACTTATTACTGTATAATTGTAGATTTTTTCTCAGTTAAGGCGTTCGAAACTTTGGGAATTAGGAATTGGGACAGTAATTTACTTTACTTTTCTTAGTGCAGAAAGATCTAAAATTTTTCAGTGGCTAATCTTGAAGGGTTAAATTAAATTTTACCTTTCTGCAGGTATAAGTTCTCAATTTTCATTTTGTTTTAATTTTTTCAATAAATTTTTTGAAGGGGTACATATTGAATATGTGTGAATGGGATGATTATGGGATTAATGAATATATTATTTTAGTTTCTTTCTCTTTCTGCTTCATTCTGGTTGTAAAATATAGTCCGTGTCAACACAAAAACTCACTTTGAAAAAGAATTTATTACATTAAAGCACGACACTCTTTCTTATACAACAAACTCTCAAAAACACTCACAAGTTTTGTTTCTGATTTTTTCTTTTTTACTTGATGATACAGTGCAAAGAGAGAGGGGGTATTTATACTAATTCTAATTCAATACAAACCATATAAATATATCTAACTTTCACCTAACTTATACCAAACTTACACCTAACAAACATAATAACCATACATGTACAAATACAATTTTCAACAGTCTAACCAACTCTTGACCTGTAATTTATTATGTGAAAAATATTAGAAGGTTCTTTGAGCTAAGCTTCATCATTTGGATTGAGTTTTAATTAAACTTGGGTTTTAAAACAAGTTTATCTCTCAACACGCCCCCTTAAACTTGTTTTATGAGACCAAGCAAATTCCTTATCCTCGCAAAGTCTTCATATTTCAGTGGCTTGGTGAAAATGTCAGCAATTTGATCATGTGACTTGACATACTCAATTTGTACATCCTTTCTTGCAATGCATTCTCTAATGTAATGGAATCAAGTATCTATGTGCTTTGATCGATCATGAAACATTGGATTCTTTGCTAAAGCAATTGCTGATTTGTTATCAATACCAATCTTTGTTGGTTCTTCTTATACTAAGTTCAGCTCCTTCAATAAGTTTCTCAACCAGACTGCATGATAAATAGCTGAAGTTGCAGCTACATACTCAGCTTCACAAGTTGAGAGTGTGACGATTGGTTGCTTCTTTGATAGCCATGTGAAAGTAGTATCTCTGATAAAGAATACAAATCCAATAGTACTTCTTCGATTATCTATGTCTCGATCCCAATCACTATCGTTATATCCAACAAGCTTGTGATCATTAGAAATTGAATATAACAAGCCATAATCAATTGTACCTTTCAAATATCGAAGAATTCTCTTTGCAACTTCGAAATGAGTGGTTGTTGGAGACTCCATATAGCGACTAACAACTCCAACTGCATAGAGTATGTTAGGCCTCATGCAAGTCAAGTAACGTAGACTTCCAACTAGACTTTTAAAAAGTGTTGGATCTAGCTTTCACCTTCTTCATGCTTAGTCAATTTGACTCCACATTTTGCTGGAGTGCTAATTGGCTTACAATCTCCCATTTTAAATTTCTTGAGTATTTCTTATGCATAACTTTGTTGGGAGACGAATATACCTTCATCCTTTTGCTTAACTTCAATACCAAGGTAATATGCCATGAGCCCAATGTCTGTCATCTCGAATTCTTTTATATCTCTTTCTTGAATTGATCAAACATGCTTGGGTTGTTTCCTGTGAAGATCAAATCATCAACATAAAGGCATACTATCAAAATATCTCCATCTTTGATTTTGACATATAGGGCATGCTCATAAGGACATTTTCTGAATGCATTCTCTCGAAAATACTTGTCTGTTTGACTATTCCAAGCTCTCGGTGCTTGTTTTAGCCTATAAAGAGCCTTCTTCAATTTTAACACCTTGTCCTCTTGGCCTTTGATTTCATAACCTGATGGTTGCTGAATGTAGACTTCTTCTCAAAGACTCCATTTAGAAATGCAGATTTTACATCCATTTGATGTATTCTCCATTTGTTTTGAGCTGCTAGAGAAATGATTAGTCTAATTGTTTTTAGTTGTGCAACAGGAGCAAATACCTCATCGTAGTCAATTCCAGCTTTCTGATTATATCCTTTTGCAACTAGCCTCGCCTTGTGCCTTTCAACCTCTCCTGTGGCATTCTTCTTTGTTTTGAACACCCACTTTACAACAATTCGCTTGTGACCTTTGGGAAGTGGAACAAGCTCCCATGTTTTGTTCTTCTCGATCGCCTTGATTTCTTCTCCCATTGCATCTCTCCACTTTTTCTCCTTTGCAGCTTCTTGATAGCTTACTGGTTCACAATCAACAAATAGAAAAAATAATGTAAGATTATCTTGTCGTTCAATTTCTTTGTAAAGATCTTGAAGACTCTTTGTACGTTCCACATCTCTTTCTTCAAGACTATCACTTCATAAAGGTCAACCATCTCCACGGGTAGTTGATGTCGGCAAAGTCGGTGGTGTAGCAATCTCTTGCTGAACTTCTTCTGTTTGCTCATCTAGTGATTGCTCATTTTCATTAAACGAAAGGAAATTGAAGTCATCTGTGCGAGAGTTGAATTCTCATTCTCCTTCTTCATCAAATATGACATCTCGGCTGATTACGATCTTCCCATTGTTTGGATTGTATAGCTTGTAGCCTTTTAAACTTGTATCACAGCCGATGAAGATGAATTTTTCACTTTTACCATCAAGCTTGGTTCTTCTTTCATCTGGTACATGAGCATGAGCTATGCTTCCGAATACTCTGAGGTGAGAAATACCAGGCTTTCTTTTACTCCAAGCTTCTTATGGTGTCTTTCCCTATAACCTTTTTGTTGGAGATCGGTTGGATAGGTAGACTGCTGTAGCCACTGCCTCAGCCCAAAACTCTTTTGGTAATTTCTTGCATTTGAGCATGTTTCGTGCCATGTCAAGGATAATTCTGTTTTTCTTTTCTGCGACTCCATTTTGTTGGGGGGATATTGGGACTGTCAATGGTCTTCAAATTCCATTTTCTTCATAAAATTCTTGAAACTCCTTAGAAGTGAATTCTCCTCCTTGATCAAATCTCAGTGCTTTAATCTTTTGGCCACTTTCATTCTCCACCGTAGCTTTAAATTTCTTGAATATTTTGAAAACCTCTAATTTTTGCTTCAAAAAATATACCCAAGTTTTCCTTGAAAAATCATCAATAAAGAGCAGGAAATAGTTATTTTTACCAAATGTGCTTGGGTTGATCGGTCCACAAACATCTATATGTATAAGCTCCAGTGGCTTTTTCGCTCTTGAGTCTGACAGTTTTGGTAAGCTTTTTCTGAATTACTTCCCAAGTAAGCACCCTTCACAAAGTTGTTCAGGTTGATTGATGCTTAGTAGTCCTCTCATCATGTTCTTGGATAGAAGCTCCAATCATCCAAAATTGAGATGCCCAAATTGATGATGCCATAGCCATGATGCATCCTTGTAGCAAGCTTTCAAGCATTTTGTAACATCATTTTGTATGTAGATCACGAACATTCTATTCTTTGTTATTGGCACTTTAGCTATTAGATTATTCTTGTCATCTTTTATAGAAAGATTGTCATTTTTCATGTGAATATCATAGCCTTTTTTTCAAAAATTGTCCAAGACTCAAGATGTTACTCCTCATATTAGGCACATAGTAAACATTTGAAATAAATTGATGTCCCCCATCTTTTAAACATATGAGAATCTTACCTCTCTCTTTTACTTAAATTTTAGAATCATCTGCAAATGAGACATTGCCACTTACAGATTCATCAAGTTCCATGAACATGCTTCTCTTTCCACACATGTGATTGCTTGCGCCAGTGTCAGGATACCAAGAATTCTCTTGGCCACAATCGTTCTCGTTCTTTGCTAAGAAAAGAGTTGCCTTTTCTTCAATCTTCTCTTCCACGTAGTTGGACTTTTCTTCAACTTTTGAACTTTTACATTCTGAAGCATAATGGCCATACTTGTGACAATTGTAGCATTAAATTTGAGATTTGTCATACCTCAAATTAGGATTTCCTCTTTCACATCCTCTTGTAGAACTTTCTCCTCTTTCATAGTTGTTGGAATTGTTGTTATAATTCCAACCTCATCCACGACCATGATTTCCTCCTCGTCCTCGAGCTCTACCTCTACCTCAGCCACGTTGATTAACTTGGCTTTCATTTTTCTCCTCCTTAAGTTGCATCTTGAGGAGCTGTTCGGTGATCCCATGTTTCTTCTTGTGCTTTTCTTCATAGGCTTGTAATGAACCTAGAAGTTCCTCAATCTTCATCTCCTCTAAGTCTTTTGTCTCTTCTATTGTCATAATAATATGCTCGAACTTTGGATCAAGTGAGCGGAGTATCTTTTCCATGATTCTTACATTTTCTAACTTTTCACCATTTCTTTTTAATTGATTTGAAACGGCCAAGACTCGAGAGAAGTAATCAGAAGCTAACTCACCTCTTTTTATGTGCAAGGATTCAAACTCTCCTCTTAAAGTTTGAAGACGTACCTTTTTTACTTTCTTTTCTCCTTTGTAGGATGTTTGAAGCTTTTCCCATGCTTGTTTAGCAGATTTTGCATCTGAAATCTTCTCAAAGCCATCATCATCTAAGGCTTGATAGATTAGGTAGAGAGCTTTCTTGTCCCTCTTTCTTGAATCTTTCAAAATTGTCTTTTGATCTTGTGTAAGACCATCTTCATTTTCCGGCTCATTGCAACCTTTCTCTATGATATCTAAAACATCATGTGCACCAAAGAGAGCCTTCATCTTGATACTCCAATTGTCGTAGTTGTTGTTGTTGAGTGTTGATACTTGGAATAATGCCACATTATTTGCCATATCTCCAAATCTGGAAAGAATTTGCAAAATCCAATCACATGGATGGCTCCAGAATGCTGAAAAACCTTAAGATGGACTTAGTCATGAAAAGTTAAATTTTGGTCAAAGGTCAAAGTCAACTGTTGAAATGGTCAACAGTCAACAGTTCAATCACTGGCTTGGCGGCTTGGTCAAATGGCTTAGACAACGGCTTGGTTAAATGGCTTGATGGCTTAACTCGGCCTAACTCAGCTCAACTCAGTATCTTGACTCATATCAACTCAATGAGTTAACTCAGTTATCTAGGCAACAAACTTCCGGTAGCGATTGGCGACACATCCGACGTCCGATTGGGCTGATTCTAGTGGCGTTGGATTCGCCTCTTTGAGAGCTTTGATTTGATATCTTATATGCCTATGTTTGGCTCTAATACCACTCTATTAACACAAAAACTCACTTTAAAGAAGAATTTATTACATTAAAATACAACACTCTTTCTTCTACAATAAACTCTCAAGAACACTCACAAGCTTTGCTTCTGATTTTTTCTTTTTTACTTGATGATACAATGCAAAGAGGGAGGGGGTATTATGTTGTAACAACGCACACCCACTCTAGGAATTTTCGTGATAAATTGCTTGATTTAGAACTATTAAAGTTAAGTGTGTGCTTATGTGAAAATTTGTGACCTAAGTGATTGATGAGTAGGTGGCATATTAAATTAATTTTAATATGCATAATATGAGATGCTATTGTAAAATAAATGATTTATATGAAGTGCATTTGCATAAAAAAATTTATTTTAAATAAAATGAATTTTCATGCATAAGACAATTTTAAGCATAAAATAATTTTATGAGTATTTTAAAATATTTTAAAATAAATATTTTAGGGGAAATGTTACAGAAATAATAAGAAAAATATTCTTTTTATTTTAATTCCATTCAGCCTGAAAATTTAAATAAAAGCCCAAATACCCAAAAGCCCACTACACAAAAAATCCTCCTAACCTAGTTCATTAAGGGTATTAGTGGAAATTTCACCCCAACCCTAATATATATGCTAAATTTCAGCCAAACCAAGGTTCCAGCAGCCATTCTCTTATTCTTTCTGTATCTTGGCAAAAAAATCCTCTCAAAATATTTCTCTCTACCGAAATTAAGAAAACACCTTTCCATTTCGTGATTTCTTGACCGTAATCGTAAGTTTTTCTTCTCTTTCGATTTCTAAACTGATTTCTATAAAATAAATTATGGGAAAATTATTTTGAATGGTTGATTACTGATTTTTATAGATTTAATTCTGTTTGGGTGAGTTTTTGGGAGAGAAAATCTATTTTCTATCGAAAACACGATTCGTTCTGCGAGATTTCTCCAAAGGTGAATTCTGTAACTTAAAATCACAATTTTTATGCATAAACATCATAAAGGAGGGGGGGGGGGGGGGGTGCGATTTGTGTATTTTTGTGTTTTAAACTGATTTTTGATTTGTTTTGATGGAAAATACTGGATTAAATAATATTTATACATATTTCTGTGATGACTGAAAAGTTTTGAGAAACAAAAGAGTTTAAGGTTTTTGTGTTAGAACTTGGAAGTTGGAAAATATTATTCTTGAATGGACATATGGCTGCCGATTTGTATGAGGAAGTACTCTAATATGATGTTTGTTTTGTTTAGATGAAAAATAATGATTTGAATCATGTGTCTGTTTATCGTTGAAATGAATGAAAAGCGCGAAAACTCATGATTTTTCACCTAAGCCTTTAAACTTAGAATTTTTTTTGTATAAATCCTATCTATGGCTGTCGAATCATGTATGGATGTGTTCTAAACTAATCTTTGTTGTGATTGAATGAAAAACAGTGATTTAAACAACCTGTTTACATATTTCTGAAATGATCGAAAAATACCAAAAATCAGAAAACTCATGGTTTTATACTCTATAATTCAAAAGTTGAATTTTTAGGTATAAACAACACTATGTGTGGCCAATTATTATGAATTTAAATTCTAAAATGATTTTTATTGCATTTACATGAAAAATCTTGGTTCAAACCATATTTTTACATATTTCTGAAATAGACGGAAAGTGCGAAAAGAAGAAGAATTTAGTCTCTACCTTGGTAATGCATTCGGCCTACATGAATCTTTTTGTCCCAATGTTTATAATTTTTATGTGATGTATTTGGATGATTATTGACATGTACGTATGACTAATAAATAATAAAATTTCATGTTAGATGAAGGTATGATCCTAGATAAGCTTAAATGCATTATGGTATACTTAAGGTATACTTAAGGTATCTTAAACTTATATTATGATTAGAATACAAATATGATTGGGAAATATGGAACTAGATGTTATGATGACTTGATAATAAATACATGGTTTTGAGTTGATGAAGTGACAATTGAATAAAAAGGATCATAAGAGTTAAGCATGACACTTGAAAGATTAATGGTTAAGTTGACATGTATGGGAGTGTAAAGTGTATCAAGATGATTATTAAAGTGAAATGATATTGAGGTAATAATATTGTAATGACCTTAAAAAGGTATTAATGTGGTTGTAATGTGATATCAAGAGAGCCTATAAGGCCTAAGTATGCAAGACTTTCAAAGTAAACGTGTTATGTGCAAGTGACGAGTACACCTATGTGTGGACTTTAAGTGCATGTGTATGCTATATGTGCATAGGGTAGTTATGGGATAGGAGCATCATGAGTTAATAAATACTAAGTATTAAATCAAATATTATGTTAGAATTTGAGGAGCTTTAGAAGTGCAAAAGGACTACGTATACTAGGAACAAAAGAACCCCAAGGTGAGTAAACATCATATTTATTCTTCAAGTGTGGGCAAATGCCACATTCATGTTATAAGTGTGAACAACATTATGTTGTGTTATAGGAATGTGATATATTGTTATGTGAGCCTTTGTGATCTTTGAAACCTAAGTTCTTTCTATTCTAAATATTATTATATGATTTCTGTGACAAGCTTGGGTTGCCAAGGGACATTTGGTCCAAAACTATTTTGTTTATCCCAATGAGAATTTCTTGTGATTAACACCCTAAC
Source organism: Reutealis trisperma (assembly GCA_947687605.1). Taxonomy (NCBI): domain Eukaryota; kingdom Viridiplantae; phylum Streptophyta; class Magnoliopsida; order Malpighiales; family Euphorbiaceae; genus Reutealis; species Reutealis trisperma. The sequence goes on from CANTUT010000200.1 coordinate 1,562,360, forward strand.
TTATATTCTTTTTGGAACTACAATATCATTATATCTTTTGCTTGAAAGCTAAACCACTGTTGTTATTGGAATACATGTTATTGTTGCCTTATGTGATATTGTTAATTATGATTACCATTAGCTCTAGCTATGATACCTTTTACCCTTTATACAGAATCCTCGTGCCGACGTGGGTAATCATCGAAAACTGTGCACATGCCCTTAACCTATTAGATAGGGGTAGTGTATCCACCTCAGCTAGAAGGGGCAGTTCTAACCGTGGAGCCTGATCAGCTTCATGCTTTATAAGTGATAGGAGTTGGAATTTGGTATAAGGCCACCTCTCCTTAAGTGTTCGAGTGATAGAGCAATAGCCTTCACTCATCATAAGCGATAAGTGTGATTTATGCGAACTTGCCAAATTGAACCCTTGCTAAATTGCAACCTGATTCATGAACTATAAATCATGAACTATGTGTATAAGTTATGTGTTTCCTTTCTAAAGGAATATGTGATATGTATGTGCCTTATCGTTCACTCATTGAGATAATCTATCTCACCCCTTTTTTTTTTACCTTGTGTGGTTCTAGGTGAGCAAATGTGAAGAGGCAACGTGATGGCTCAAGAATTCTACTTCGCTTGGGAAATTCCTTGCCCAAGTTATCAATAATACTATTTTATGAGGTCTTGTCATTAGATGCTTTGGGAATGTTGATTGATACTTATTGATATATATATTATTTTCCTTATAGATTTTATATGTAATGATTTATTTTAGACTTCCGCAATTTAAGGTATTCACCTAAATGTTTTAAACAAGTTATTGTAAGAGGTTTGGTGAGATCCTAGGCATGATTTGTTTATATATAAGTGGGTTCTATGAGCGTGGGTGACCTTATGTCTCCCCATGTTCTAGGACCATCATATCTCTAAGGTCGGGATGTAACATATACTAATTCTAATTCAATACAAATCAAATAAATGTATCTAACTTTCACCTAACTTATACCAAACTTACACCTAACAAACATAATAACCATACACGTACAAACATAATTTTCAACAATCTAACCAACCCTTGACTTGTAATTCATCATGTGAAAAATATTAGAAGGTTTTTTGAGTTGGGCTTCATCATTTGGATTGAGTTTTAATTAAACTTGGGTTTTAAAACAAGTTTATCTCTCAACAGTCAGTCTACCAATTTTAATTAATGGATTTCAAGAACAATGTTTTATTTTTGCCTACCATAAAGAACTCTTACATTTGTGAATGGAGGAAATAGTTTGGTATAAACATTTTTTTTCTTTAATTTTTGGTTAGATAATCTCTTCAACAATTTGTTTTTGAATAGATCTTTCTAAATTTTCATGAGATTAATATGAGGTCTCAAATTCATATTTTGCTTAATCAGAGAAGCTGCTGTTTAGGATTTTGAGTATCTGTTGTAATTATAGACTCCAGATTGTGTGGGTTTGGAATTTGATCATCTAAACCAAAATGCCTTTTAAGTTGAAGGCATCAATGGACAAGGAGAACAACAAAGTAATATTTGCAGGAGCTAATGAGGATTTTATTGATGTTCTCTTTAGTATTTTGATAATGCCTGTAAGAACCATCATCAGGCTCACCCGTAATATGCAGTCACCAACAAAGGTGTTAGGTTGATGCTAGGCTTCTTAGAACTAATGCATGCAAGACCATGCTGCTACAACCTCAAAATGGTTCTGAAATTCACTGTAAGGACTTAAAATTGAAAGTTGAGAATAGTCTACCATACTTTTACTGTAATTCTGAATGCCTTTCCAAATGCAAATTATTGAGTCAACACGATGGTACCTATTGTGATTGTGGAAAACCTATGTCCTCTGGAACCATTATGGTTAGAATTGGAATGAAGGATGTAGCTTATGATTCTCTTGATGGAGGTGTGTTTGTCAAAAGGCTTATTCGCTTTGTAATCAGTGATGAACTACAAGTGATGCCTCCATCAACTGTTGTTGTGCGATTTCTGCAAGTGCACAGATCGTTTACAAGTAATAAAGTGATGAGTGAGTATCGTTCCCACGAGAAAGGGTTTGTCAAGTACCAATTTTAAGATTACTCTATTATTTAGAAAATCAATTATGAGGTTTTATATTTTAAGCTAAAGTGAAATTCAAGCAAATAAATGATGATAAATATGAAAATAAGATTAAAGGTCTAGGATTTAGAATTCATCAATTGATCACATATGATTTCTTTATAATCTTTAGATGGATTATTTTTGCTGAAATTAATGATTAGATTTCCCTAAATTATATGATGTTCTCTCTCAAGATACAACATGTGTGTTTATATTAACCTTACGTTTACTCTCGTGATCATAAGCAATTAACACAAACCCATTAAGTTTTATGGAAATCCTTTTAAAAATCACAAAGGAGTATTCTTATCTCTAAGCAATACATTCCCTAGGTCAATTATCCTAATGAACTAATATTATACTTCCACCCTCGCTACTTCACACAATATCTTAAATCATGCAATTAATGGCCAGTTAATTACAAGCATTAAATTCTAAGATAAAAGATTAATTCCAATAATCAACCCAATCAATTAAATATAAATAATCATATGCAAATCAAAAGATTACATCTAAATCCTAGAAAAATAAATTTAGCTATTCATAATTAAAAAAAGAAGAAACAATTAAATTAACAATAAAAATAATAAACATAATAATAACTTATAATTAAATTCAAGAATAAAGTTTAGAGAGAACTTGTTTTGGAATACAATCTTTGATGAACTCCTCCACTTGATCAAAATAAAAAATAAAACTAATCTACTCTAAGAAAAACATATGAAAATCTCTCTACATATTTTTTTTATGGATTTTCTTTGATGCTATTTTCCTTTGCCAAGTATGATATTTATAGGCATGTTTGGTGGAAGAATTCAAGTTCTATTAAAATTCTTACATCAAAAATTCAACATTGATGGTTAGGTTGGCCACCAACCATTGAATTTTTACATCAAAAATTCAACAATAGTTAGGTTGGCTACCAACCATTGAATTTTGGCCACCAACCATTGAACTTATTTCTCATGGATTGAAAACTTGAATCATTGCTTGCATCATTATTTTTATGACATCACCGCTTGCATCATTTATTTTATTGCATCATTGTGACATCATTTTAATCTGCAAAAATAAAATAAAAATACTTAAAATATGGTATAATTTATTTATAAATTGTAAAACTATTTATTTCTAAAAATAAGTAATAATATTATTACATTTTCGAGAACTGAGCTAAAATTTAAGTTTAAACAAATAAAATAACTCTAAAAATATAGAGTTATCAACTGTAGCTATCTTTTCTTTCATTTCCAAACTTGGCATCATGGATGCTAGCTCCATTGAGGAGAGGACTTTCAACTTAAAAGGAGATGAGGTAATCATTGAATTTATGACTAGTGATAGATTTGACTAGTTATTATATATGCAATGTTATCATAAGTTCATAGCACGATTGTAATTTTCTTGTTTCAGGTTTTGAATTTGCTGAAAAACTCATTGGTATCAAAGATGCCTTTGACAGAAACTTTGTTTCAAAAAAGTATTACCTGAATTAAGTAAGGTAACTTTTGATCAAGCTAGTTCCTTTCGTAAACATCAAGTTGGGGAACATGCATCAAAAGGAAATGGAAAGATTAGTGTGAGGCTTGTACTTGGCAAATCCAAGAAAATGGCATGCTATGCAGAAGTAGGTGAAGATTTTGTTGATTTACTCTTTAGTTTCCTCACCATTCCAATTACGTATATAATCAAAGAAATGAATGGTGCTCCTTCAAAAGGATGTATAAATCATCTATATAACAGTATTCATAATCTTGATGTTGAGAAATACTTTAAATCAAATGACCACAAAGAGATTCTACTTAGTCCTAAGATTGCTCCTGGTTTTGCTTATGCGAACCAGTTGCTAGGGGTCGAGGAAGTTGCTCACGAGCAGTACTATTATGTATCAACTAGTATGTATGGACTAGTATTTATTTCCAGGAATAAACCTATTGGTGATGCAATCATTGCTTTAACTGTAAAAGATCGAGCTAGAAATGGTGGAGGATTTGTCATGGGACTTGCAATGTTCACTGTAACAGATGAGTTGATTGTAACACCCACATATCCAGTCTCAATTGTATCTCTTTTAAACAAATTAAAAGTACCTTTCAATGACATTGAAGAGCGCATTGTGCATTTGGGGAATGAGGAGGTAAGTGATATCGCTTGCCTTTTTATTCAATGAGAACTCTGCTTCAAAATGTCTACTTTATCTCTTAACATTATCTCTTAACACACACACACACACACACATATATATAAGAAACATTGCATGTATTCCTTCATTTGATCTACTGTGAACTTGTTTTGTATTGCAGGCTTGTTGTCTTCTGGTAGCTTTTTTTATCTCTGAATATGTTCTAACCGACACTTTTGTCCATTAAAAGATAAAACAGGAATACTGAGGGCATTTATGTTCTTTTATTTGAGCAAATTAAGTGGTTGTTCTAGTTTTCATGATCTTCCTATTGTTGTAGTGCTTTTGGTGATCTAAATGTGAACTTGTTTGGTAGCTTGATATTGCAAGCATTTTTTTTAATCTCTAGGCATAGCTTCCTTTTATCTCTGAATCTGATACAACTGATATTTTTCTCTACAAAATCCCAAAAAAAAAATTAACACTGAGGATCTTTTAATTTGTTCTCTTACTTAAATAAAGAGAATGTTTTGGTTATTTGATCCAAGGAAATTCTTGACCCTACTAAATCTATACACTAACTCAATGAGATAAGAACACATTAAACAAAAAAGAGAGTGTCAACATCTTGCTACAATAAAAAAAATGGATAAAAAATTATATTGATTAAACTATATTATCACTCATTAGTTTGGGTGTATGAAATAATATTGTACACTTAGTATAGATAAGAATTTTTCTTTTTTTTTTTTTACTTTGCTGCTGCAATATATTATTATCATCTAGAGTTTCATAGATTACTTTGTTTTAAAATAAAGTAACCTACTTTGTTGTGAAAAAAAATAATTTTTTTACGAAAAATTATAATTTTATTTATATTTTTTCATAAATTAAAATATTTTTTTGCAATTTTACTTAATTGCAAAAAAGTTCTAATTTTACGAAAATATAATTTTTTTGTAATATAATTTATTTTATATAAAACAATAATTTTATGAGAAAAATTAATTTTATAATTATGAAAAATATTAATCTTTTTTTAAAAAAATCACAATCGTTTTATAAAAAGTATCGTATAGGCAAATTTTTTATATTACTTTATTTTTTAAAAAAAAGTATAAAATTTTATTTTTTACGACTAATAGGATAGTTATAAATAATAAATATAATTAAAATATTTAAAGTATTATAATTAAATTAATATGTTATTATATTTTACTAATTAAAAATGAGAAATACTAGAATGATTGATATAGTATTTTAAATTTATACATTTATAAACTTTATAAAAAAATAGTCTAATTTACAAAAAAATATAAGAAGATTATGATTTTTTATTAGAGAGCCTTTTTTTTTTTGTAATTAAGAAATTATTTTTCTTTTTTGTAAAATTGTTATTTTGCAAAAAATAAGTCACATTTTTTCATAAAATTAAAAGTTTTTTCATAACTAAAAAAATTACGAAAAAATAGTTTAATTTACAAAAAAATATAAATAAAATTATTATTTTTCGTAAAAAATAATAATTTTTTTTTTTGCAAACAAAGTCGGTTACTTTGTTTAAAAATAAAGTAACCATATAAAACACCTATTATCATCATTTGAATTCTCTTATCCTATGATATGTAACTGATTTACCATTCATAATTCATGAGTATATGGACGTTGGTTTTTTTTTTTTTTTTGATATTAAGAAATTTTTTTAATGATCATTCGTATGATATGTTGAGTTTGCCCAACTATCAGTTTGTTCATTAGGCTTTTGTTTTTGTTTGTTTTATGACTATGCGAGCATTTTCAATAGTGTTTTTTATTTTAAAGAGAATGTTTTATTTAATAGAGAGTATCTAATTGATAAAGAGTAGAAAATTTTATTTAAATCCAATAGAATTTATTTAAATCCAACAGACTCTATATTTTGCTATTTATCATAAGTATTAATTATTTTAATTTTTCATTCTTTATGTTTGTCCAATAAAAAAAAATAGGACTAAAATTATCTTAAATAAAATGGATAGAAATTTATATTGTATTAATTAAAATTAAGAATAGAGAGTGATATAGCATCAAAATTTTCTTACACTTTCATGTAGCAAATTCTCAAGGTTTTGTGCATGCAGATATAGTCTCTGGTCTAGGGAATTTTTTTTTTTTAAATTATCTCAAATTTTCTTGAAATAGAAAAATTAAGCAAATCTTGACAACGTTACACATTTATATTATTATTTTTCTTGCTAAAAAACTCATTGAAACTAAAATTTACAATTGAATGAATTCATTGACTGTGAATTTTGATGCATTTCATGCATATGTGATGACAACTAATACTAGCTTTTGTAATTAGTAGCAGCTAGGGTAACTAATAGCTTACAACTGTTTTTTTTTTTATATATATATTTATCAAAGCGATAAAGTATATGTTTGAGATTAAGCTCTAATCTATTTTTAAAAAATTAAAATTTGAATTATTTTTTAATTTTTTAAAAAAAATTAATTGCATTTCATAAATAATAATTTGAAAAAAGCTAGAAATTTTTTTTTTCCCAAAGGTGTGATTTTCTAAGCCCCATTAGAGTCCAAAATAATTTATTGGAAGCGCTTTAAACTCAATACCAACATATACTGATTAATTGTAGTTTCCTAAACCCTATAGAATCCAAAAGCTATTATTATTTGGAAAAGAAAAAGCTATCAGTTGGCCATCAAATAGTTAAATTAAACACCCACTAAATCTCATGGTAAGAATTGCTTTTTTTCTTTCTTTCTTTCTTTATTTTTATATCTTTTTTTTTTAATTAAAAGTTTGGTGATTAGTATTTTATTTATTCGTTAATAATATTTACTACTTATGATAAAATAAAAAGATAAATTTGATGCAAATTAAGTGTAATTTGATCGGTCTTTCCATCTTTTTTAAGAAAAATAAAAGGTCTAAGTATTTTGAACTATAAATTTAAAAATGTGAGAAGTAGAAGCTCAAGTTTGAGTCTTTCAAATTATAAATATAGTTTTCAATATTATTTTGGCTTTTGAGTGGAAAAGGATAAAAGTTTCTCTTTCTCCACTAATAAAGGAAGACCTGACCTGGGTCTGCTTTGGCAATGTACATTTCTTCATGGCGAAGGTGTTATAGAAAAAGTTGATATAAATATACTTTGCCCTCATTTCAACTTAAATGCTTACACAGTTATGCATTGTCTTTCTCAAAACTAAATTTCTTCACAGAGAAGCGGAATTGCATCTTCAGGTACCAGCTCTTAATTTTCTCTCTTTTTTTAAATGAATTATATACAAGTAATAAATAATTTGGATTTTTTTTTTTTTTTTGATAAATTTAACTTTGACTGATGCTCGAAATCGATACTTCATAGTTTAAATAGTTTAATTTGCAAGTACGTTTATAAGATTTTTTTTTTTTAACAATATTATTGTGAATATTTAGAATAGCTTGGTTTGATAATCAGCAAGAAATTTTGTCCTTTTAGATTTTCAACAGTTCTTAATTAATTAAGGAATTGGCTGCTAATTAGATGAGATGAATTTTGGATTTTTTGGGTGGTTCTTAATTACATCTCTGAATTACTTGTACATGTCCTTGATTATAGACTTTCTCTTGCAGTAGGCTTCCTTTTGCAATGAATTCAAGTAATTTAATTCCTCTTCAAAAACAATTTGCTCTCAATGCGATTGTACTAGTAATTTAATGGTCCAGAGTCTGTTTCTTTTGTGATCCATCACCTGCCTTCAAGAATTCAGATATTCAATCCCTACTTGTTCCTTTTTGCAAAGAATATTTGATATTCACTATTACCCTTCCTCTTTAAATATTTAGGTACACCCAAAAAAATTGCTCTTATTGCCTATGTACATGAAGTCAAGTGATGATCATTGGCTTGATTAATAATTTACGATTCATTTTATGTATATATATCTCGATTTGTTGGTATTGGAATAGAAATTCATATCTTCTATGTATTCTTCAATTGTTTTGGATTTTAATTAAAAGGGGTTATTCAAATTTATGATTTTGTTGACATTTAATCAGATTGCGCGGTATGGCTGGACCGTTTAAAAGAGCGAACATGCAATCTATTGAGGTAAAGGCATTGATGGAGAAGGAGAAGAACAGAGTATTATTTGTTGAATCTGATAAGGATTTTATTGATATTCTCTTTAGTTTTTTAACAATGCCTATGGGAGCAATCATCAGGCTTACCCGTAATCTGTCACAAACAACTCCAATAGGTAGCTTAAACAACTTGTACAAAAGTGTTGAAAATCTTGATATAAGTTGTCTCAGAACTGAAGAGTGTAAAACAATGCTGCTACAGCCTCGAAACGGGGCTGTAAATGAGTATAAATACCTGAAACTGAAAATTGATGATGGTGAACCTCTATGCTATTATTACTGTAATGACCTGCTTGTTTCGTGCAATGTATTCGGTTATTACAAAGGCTTTGCTTGTCGGTGTGGAAGACCCTTGAACCTTCCTAAGGAACTCAAGGGTACTAATACTAGAGATGGAGGGGTGTTTGTAAAGGGACAGACACGACTTATTATAACTGATGAATTAGAATTAATGCCCCCATCAACTGAAGCAAGCTTTTCTATCCTTTCTAAGCTTGGATTAACTGATGCAAGCTCCACTGAAGAGAGGACATTTAATGTTGGAGAGGATGAGGTAATTAATCAATAGATTGATTAACTAGTTTTCTTTTATGCTTTTTTGGTAAATAGGGCTTTGACTACGGGTTCAAACTCAACTTGTGCTAGAGACGACTCTAGTATCATTGAGCCAAAGTTTACTGGTATTAACTAGTTATTTTATCAATCTTTTTGATTTCCTATGGCTTGTTTTCTTGGTTTTAGGTTTTGAATTTGCTCAAAAATTCATTGGTATCAAGTACAGCTTTGACAGCAACTTTGTTGAACCTACAAGAAATACCAGAATCAAGCAATGATGAAACTTTTGGTGTTGGGAGCGTATCCATTAAACATGAAGAAGAAGAAGAAGAAGAAGAAGAAGAAGAAAATGGAATGATTCGTGTGAAGCTTATGCTAAGCAAATCTAAGAAAAGAGTATGCTATGCAGAAGTGGATGAAGTTTTCGCTGATTTACTTTTCAGCTTCCTTACCGTTCCGCTTGGTTATATTACAAAAGAAATCAATGGTGCTCCTTGTAAAGGATGCATAAATAATCTATACAAGAATCTTGAGACTCTTGATTGTGACAAATACTTCAAATCGTATGGACTCAAAAGGACTCTACTCTGTCCCTGTATTCCACCTGGTTTTAACTATGTGAATCAACTCCTAGATTTGGAAGTAGCTCAGTTAACAATTGGAGGTGTTCCTATAACTATAAAAGATCCTAAATTGCCCCCTTACGAAGAAGATACAAGCAATGGAGGATTTGTAGCAGGGCCTGCATTGTTCACAATAACTGATGATCTGATTATAACACCCATATCACCTATCTCAGGTATGTCTATTCTGAACAAATTGAAGATACCTTTCAATGACATTGAGGCGCGAGTCGTTCATGTTGGCAAGGAGGAGGTAAGTTACGTTTAACTTTGAGTTCTGTAACATCTCATAAAATTGTCAGAATAAGCTTTTCTGTTGTTGATCTGCTGTGAACTTTTCCCATATTGCAGGCTGTGAGTCTCCTGATAGCTTCTTTTATGTCCAAATCTGCTCTAACTGATACTTTTATCCGCAAAATTCCAAAACAAGAATATTACTGAGAGGACATCTTTGTTCTCTTGCTAGAACAATGAATTATGTACTAAGACAGTTGATCCTATGTTCGTTGGCATCAGTATATTTGTTGTTTCTACTTAATTGTTACACATAAAGTCTTAAACAATGAAGAATATTATTATTTTGAATACTATTATGGTATTATGGAAGTATTTAAGCCTTCAATTTAATTTTAGCCAATTTTTTTTTAATTTTTTTTTATCTATTTATAATTTACATGTGAAAGAGATGTCTAAATATATTATTTTGCTATACTTATTTTCTATGTGCTTATGTAGTTTATTTAAACTTATATAAAAAGTTAAGATGTTTTCTATAGTTATTTTGTTTTTCAACAAAATAACCTACTTTGTTGTGAAAAATAATTTTTCTTTTTTGTAAAATTCCAAAACAAAATTATTTTTCTTTTTTGTAAAATTATTGTTTTGCAAAAAAAATAAGTAATATTTTCGTAAAATTAAAAGTTTTTTCATAACTAGAAAAATTACGGAAAAATAGTTTAATTTACAAAAAAATATGAATAAAATTATTATTTTTCGTAAAAAACTATTTTTTTTCACAAAAAAAATAATTTACTTTATTTTAAATAAAGTAATCATAGAAAACACCAAAAAGTTAATAACATATTATTTTACCAAACTTATTTTCGTCCTCTAGAAAAAATTCTAGCTCTGTCACTGTGTTTTCTTTAGAATTTTATTATATGAGTCATCAAAGCTCATATTACCCTTTATGGTTCCACTCTTGGTGCCACTAATCCTTTCAAATTCCTCGTTTAATTTCATGATTTTAAATTTAAAACTTGAAATTTCCAAATTTTTTCATAAACCATAGAATTTAGGAAAAACTATCAATCTCCCTTTCAAACCTCAAATTTACCATAGATTCACCAAATTAACATCTAGGCAACAATTCCCACCAATTATTTTGAGTTAATTCACTCTTATTCATATGAACCCTTGTCCTATTTAGGCCAAATTTGGAGAAAATCTATAATTCCTTATCAAATCTTTAAATTAGTTGTGGAAATGTGAAATTAACATAACATAAAATATATATGATCACTCAATTATTATAATCTAGTATTAGAACACCAAGTCTCTCTTTTAACTAAGTTTATGTCATTAAGATTTCCAAATCTTGAACTAAGTTCCCAAAATTTATTTTAACACTTCTAAATTATTTTTCTTCAACTAAAATAACTATATATGCATTCAATTTTAATTTAAAACACTTCTTTCTTCATTTCCTAATGTTGGCCAAATTTTATATTTATTAGGTCTAGGTGATTTTCATGTTTTCTTTACCTATCTTCGCATTAATCCTTTAATTCTCTAGCTAAATCTCCATATTACATCTAAAAACATTCAAAACTATATCTTATGTATGCTCACCCTAGGTTAGCCGAATTTTACATATGATTTAGAAGAGATTTTATGCAACCAAAATACTAAAATCAACCTTAAAATATGTTAGAGGGTATGCCCTAGACCAATATATAAGTTATGTAAATGTAAAGCATTATCCCTAAATGGCAATAAAATATAAGTTTATAAATGAAATTGTTCTATTGTATTAAATGTATATTTGAAGTCCATAAATGTTTTTCAAAAGATGATCTATTCTCAAGTGTTGAGAATATGGATAGCAGATCGCTCTTAAACAAATATTTTAAAATATTCATAGTCATAGAATTAATAACTGGGTATCATTTATTTCAGAAGACCATCACCTCTGTTTATAATTTATAATTAGTATGTGATACTTATGATTATAGAGATAGTGAGCATCATACTGTTTGACTAATGTTGTCAATATAATAATCATGTGGATATTCATATGATGAATGATTGAACTGTGACGTTAGATGATGATAACATGGAGTTTTATTGCTAGTCAATAAATCATCATCTAGGTCATAATTGTATATGTAGTCTTTTGACTGAAGGGACATTGTATCACATTCATCGGTAATTGAAATTTATTACTACTTACATACTAATGCTATTCAAGTATTGATATATGGTATGTGATAGTTCTAACTAATTATGTAAGGAGGTAAGTAATCGCTAAGAGAGAATTCATTAACTTGAATAAAGAAGGAAGAAATCTTATGCTATCTAATTATTCTTGATAATCAAATCCTTGGCCAAGGTAGTAAAGATTCACCGAAAAGAGTTTTTAGTAGGAATCGATTTTGTCAAGAATTAGAATCGACATATAGACATATGATCAAAGCAAATTATGTTAAATCAAAGAAAGAAATGAAATGAAAAAGTTAATGTGGGGAAGAAATCCCACATTGGAAAAATTTAAAATATATAAAAGGGTTTATAAGTAAGTGGATGTTAGACTTAGCACAAGCCAATTGGTTTTGTGCAAAATGAGTTCCAACATCTGTCTACTTATAAATCCACCTGTGTTCAGGTCCATGAACTTTCACATGGTATCAGAGCAATACCGATCCCTGGCATGTGGGCGATGTTCCCAGGTAGCTCGAGATGAGACTACCGTATGCTGTCAGATGTCAACTGGGCCGAATCCGATAAACAAATTACCCAGTTGCCACTTGAGGAGAGAGTGTTAAATCAAAGAAAGAAATGAAATGAAAAAGTTAATGTGGGGAAGAAATCCCACATTGGAAAAATATAAAATATATAAAAGAGTTTTAAGTAAGTGGATGTTGGACTTAGCACAAGCCAATTGGTTTTGTGCAAAATGAGTTCCAACATCTGCCTACTTATAAATCCACCTGTGTTCAGGTCCATGAACTTTCACAAATTAGGGTCTGACAATTCCATGACCTTAGCTAAAATTGTGATTTTACGTTAGTAGAGAAAAGTGGTTTCTCAATTCCATTACTAATTAAACATTAATCTAAAAAGTCACACACCCAAAAGTATTCACCTTCTAAAAATAAAAGATTTACCATAATAATTAATTAAATTTTTTAATTAATTGATTAATTGTAAAAAGGATTGAACTTGTAATTAAATTTACAAAGACCTTAGTATGTCTTGAAGTTTAAATCTAAAATTAATTAAATCCTAATTTATATATGATATAAATAAAAAGAATTAAATTAATTAAAACTATAGATGAGTTAAAATATTAATTTTGAGATTTGGATAAAATCCTAAATAGCCCAAGTCCATTGAGAAATGGAGAGAGGCAATTTAGGAGTTATAAATTTTTTATAACTCCAAAGCCCATATGATGAGTTTAGGAGTAAGAGAAAGTGCATCAAGTTCAAAATGATCTTTTAACTATGTAAGGTTTAATTGAAATAATCATGAAATTTTTTATTTTTATTTTTTAAGAATTTATCTTTTGTAAGGAAGTGAGCAACAACTTCCAAGCCCTCTTTATGATATGGTCTCAAATTTATTGAAAGAATCTACAATATGCATGTAGTTTAATTTATCCTTGTATTATAAAGAATTATAGATGCATTATTTCTGATAAATAGATGTATTCGCAAATTAAGTTTTGGATTTTAATTTATAAAGAAAATAAGTATAAAAATTTTACATTAGCATACAATGTAGTTTTGTAATAAAGCATCCAACTATCAATACTGTACCTATCTGTGTTAAATATATATTATTTTAGATATTTATTTTTTAAAAAAATATATATCGTTTTAAAATTTTAAAAAATATTTGTTATTTTTTTAATTTTATCTTTTTTTAATTTCTTCATAATGTTAGCATTAATTGCTTTTTTCTCCTTTACATCAAAATAAAAAAATAACATTTAATTTTTTATCTTAAAATTATGATATTTCAATAACTTTTTTAATTTATATATTAAAATCTTAAATGATAGATATTTAGAAACAAAGGAAATAATAAATTTAAGTAATGACTCAACGCTAGTTTATACAAATTAAGCATGAAAATTGATTAATAAAAATATTGTTAAGAGCTTATTAAAATAATACTTGAGAGTTTCTTTTATCATAAAATTTACCAATAATTAAATTTATATCATATTTATTAACTATTTCTCTCTCAAAATAAGTAATTAAGTAATATAATATTCATGAATTAAAATGGAATCCAAATGCTTCAAGTTCTTGAAATTAGGAAAGCCTACAATAATAAAAATAAAAAAGGAAAAGTTTAAAAATGATAGATTAAAAATGAGAGCATGAGAAGCGGCCCACGCCCATCCCCACCTGATTTCTCATTTCTCCACTTAAAAAGGAAGAGCTGAGTCAACCTTGGGAGTGTCCATTTCTTCTCAGCGAAGGTGTCACAGAAAAAGTTGCGATAAATACACTTTACTCTCATTTCAACTTCAATGCTTACACAGTTACACTTTGTCTTTCTCAAAACCACCAAATTTCTTCACAGAGCAGCGGAATTGCATCTTCAGGTACAAGCTCTTGATTTAACTAATATTAATTCGAGCTTGAGTCAATATTTCAAGTGATAAAAATTTGCGAGTACGTTTATAAAATTTGATTTTTCTTTTTAACAATATTATTGTGATTATCAGCATGAAATTTTTTCTCCTTATAGATTTTCAACAGTTCTTAATTAATTATATCTCTAATCAATTAGATGAGTTGAATTTTGGATTTTTTTGGGTGGTTCTTTTTTATATCTGTTAATTACTTGTACATGTCTTTGATTATACTAATAATTTAGCGGTCGAGTGTCTATTTATAATGTCCTTGATTTGTTGGCATTGGAATAGAAATTCATATCTTCTATGTATTCTTTAATTGTTCTGGATTTTAATTAAAAGGGGTTATTCAAATTTATGATCTTGTTGACATTTAATCAGATTTTGTGGTTTGGTTGGACCAGCTAAAAGAATGTGGTGGCAATATATTAAGGTAAAGGCATTGATGGAGAAGGAGAAGAACAGAGTATTATTTGTTGAAGCTGATAAGGATTTTATTGATGTTCTCTTTAGTTTTTTTACAATCCCTATGGGAGCAATCATCAGGCTTACCCGTAATCTGTCACAAACAACTACAATAGGTAGCTTAAATAACTTGTACAAAAGTGTTGAAAATCTTGATATAAGTTGTCTCAGAACTAAAGAATGTAAAACAATACTGCTTCTGCCTCGAAATGGGGCTGCAAGTCAGTATAAAGAACTGAAACTGAAAATTGATTATGGTGAACCTCTATGCTACTATTCCTGTGGTTGTCTGTGTGTTTCTTCTGGGTGCAAGGTATTCAGTCATTACGAAGGCTCTATTTGTCATTGTGGACAACCAATGGACCGTCGGGTAGAAGTAGAGGGTACTAATACGGGAGACGGAGGGGTGTTTGTAAAGGGACAGACTCGACTTATTGTAACTGATGAATTAGAATTGATGCCTCCATCAACTGCAGCAGGCTTTTCTATCCTTTCTAAACTTGGATTAGCGAATGCAGGTTCCGTCGAGGAGAGGACATTTAACATTGGGGCAGGTGAGGTAATTAATCAATAGATTGATTAGCTAGTTTCCTTTTATATTGATTAACTTGTTTTCTTTTATCCTTTTTTGGTTAATAGGGCTTTGACTAGGGGTTCAAACTCAAATCCTTACTGTGCTACAGACGATTCTAGTGTCATTAAGCCAAAATTTATTGGTATTAACTAGTTATTTTATCGAAAAGTTGATTTCCTAGGGCTTGTTTTCTTGGTTTTAGGTTTTGAATTTGCTCAAAAATTCATTGGTATCAAGTACAGCTTTGACAGCAACTTTGTTGAACCTACCAGAAATACCAGAATCAAGCAATGATGAAACTTTTGGTGTAGGCAGTCTGTCCCTTAAACACGAAGAAGAAGAAGAAGAAGAAGAAGAAGAAGAAGAAGAAGAAAATGGGATGATTCGTGTGAAGCTTATGCTGAGCAAATCTAAGAAAATAGTATGTTATGCAGAAGTGGATGAAGTTTTCGTTGATTTACTTTTCAGCTTCCTTACCGTTCCGCTTGGCTATATTATAGAAGAAATGAATGGTGCTCCTTCTAAAGGATGCATAAATCATCTGTACAAGAATGTTAAGGCTCTTGATTGTGACAAATACTTCAAATCGTATGGACTCAAAAGGACTCTACTCTGTCCCTGTATTCCACCTGGTTTTAACTATGTGAATCAACTCCTAGATTTGGAAGTAGCTCAGTTAACAATTGGAGGTGTTCCTATAACCATAAAAGATCCTAAATTGCCTCCTTACGAAGAAGATACAAGCAATGGAGGATTTGTAGCAGGGCCGGCAATGTTCACAGTAACTGATGATCTGATTATAACACCCATATCAGCTATTTCAGGAATTACTGTTCTGAACAAATTGAAGATACCTTTCAGTGACATTGAGGAGCGAGTCGTTCATGTTGGCAAGGAGGAGGTAAGTTACGTTTAACTTTGAGTTCTGTAACATCTCATAAAATTGTCAGAATAAGCTTTTCTGTTGTTGATCTGCTGTAAACTTTTCCCATATTGCAGGCTGTGAGTCTCCTGATAGCTTCTTTTATGTCCAAATCTGCTCTAACTGATACTTTTATCCGCAAAATTCCAAAACAAGAATATTACTGAGAGGACATCTTTGTTCTCTTGCTAGAACAATGAATTATGTACTATGACAGTTGATCCTATGTTTGTTGGCATAAGTATATTTGTTGTTTCTACTTAATTGTTACAGATAATGTATTAAACAATGAAGAATATTATTATTTTGAATATTATTGTGGTATTATGGAAGTATTTAAGCCTTCAATTCAATTTTAGCCAATTTTTTTATCTATTTATAATTTACATGTGAAAGAGATGTCTAAATATATTATTTAGCTATCTATATATATTTTCCATGTGCTTATGAAGTTTATTTAAATTTATATGAAAAGTTAATACATAATAACATATTAATTTACCAAACTTATTTTTGCCCTCTAGAAAAAATTCTGTCTACGTTACTGTATTTAGTGATAGTGTTTTCTTTAGAATTTGATTATATGAGTTGTCAAAGCTCAAACCTCTGGCCTCATGAAGTACAAGAGACAGAATTTGACAAAGAAAAAACTTAAAAAAAAAATCCTTATTTTGTAAGATCATCATTTAACAATTAAATATATAGTAAATTATCGAAAAAAATATTTTAAAATTTAATTCAAATAAAAAGAAATTGCTTATAAAATTAAATTCAGTTTAATTATAATTTGTAATCATTTAATATAAAAATTGCTTATACTGAATAATTGTCTTTATACTAAATTATTTTTATACTAATTGCAACTAAAGATATTAAATTGTACAATTATAATTATAATTTATTACTATAAGCAATTTTGTATTATTTTATAATTTATTATTATTTTTGTACTAAATTTGACAATTATATTTTGTTATTATAACTTTTACTAATTTAAAAAGAGATACTAATTTTATAATCATAGAAGATCTCTATTTTGATAGATAACAAAACAATATAAATAAATTTTATTTTGAAACTATTATTAGTCTGAAAATTGATTATTTTTTTAATGAGTTATAATTTATAAACTTTTTTTAATTAAATTTTGATCTTTTAATATCTAATCTGCATGCACTCTTAAGAAAGGGGCCAACTCTAAAAAATTACTTTAATAATACATATTAAGAAAAAATCTAAATCTTTTTTCTTTGCAAACTTTGGATAAGTCCATTGTTTTGTCCACAATTGCAAATCCACAATTGAGTGTTGAGTGTTAAATCCTAATTGAAGTATAAATCTTCTTTATGTTTATATTGGGTGGTTACTAAAAAAAAAGGGTAAATTACTAAACTCATCCCATACATTAAATTAAATTCATACATTGCATTCTTCTAATTGTAGTCTTACAAATAGTATGTCTACTTTCAAATTAATTAATAGTAGTCTTTTGATTTTTGTAAAAGATATGTAGTATATTTAATTAGTATGATAATTTCAAAATTAGTTTCTAATTGTAGTAACCTATTGAAATAAATAAATTTTATAATAGTTAAATCTCAAAAATCTAGTGTGATATATATATATATATATATATATATATATATATATATATATATATATATATATATATATATATATATATATATATATATATCTTTATCAAAATATTTAATGTTATAATTAGGATGTTTAGATTATAAAACTTCATTCATATATATTATAATTTTTCTTAAAACTATTTTCATTAATTAATATGAAACCAAAATTTAATTTCACTTTATAATATTATTAACCATCTGTATTACTGTATCCATTTTTTTTAGAAATTCACATACACATATATATATATATATATATATATATATATATATATATGTATATAATTAAAACTAAGTTTTAAGATTGGACCCATAATCTAATTGCAAAAAGACATGAGGAAATTACATGGTATACGTGTTTTTTTGTTTTGTTTACTTTTTAACTTTCAGTTTTGACTTTTTATTTTTTTGCTTTTTGCTTTTTTCTTTTGTACGTTTTTTTATTTCAATTTTAATATGTATACGTTTTTTCCTATTTATACCATATTTTTGCTTTTCTTACCTATTTACTTGGTTCTTTCTTTCTATTTTTTCTTTTTCTATATAATTTATTCATGGAATGTTGTTGTTAATTAGTTTAGTAATTCAAAAATTTTTATATTTATACTATTAATTAATAATATAATAATCACATATTTGTATGATAAAATAAGAAATTATTTTTTAATTTAAAGCAATATTTAATATACTAATATACTAAATAATTATGAATTTTGTGTAGAAAATTTTTGTTCCAAGTTAGAGTTTCTTATACTAAATAAAGAATAAGGTTGAGGGTGTTCGATCTTCAAAGAAGATGAAAAAATTTATTTCTTATATATATTTCTGATATATCTAAAATATGACTAACATATACTCGTGATATACTTAAAATAAACCTAAAATATACTCTTTACTGTGAAAACTGAAAATCATTTGTTAATTTTATTTAGTCTCTTAAAAATTTAATTTAACTCTTAAATTCTTTAAAAATATTCATATTTTCTAATTAGTATTGTTGATGATATTAAAAAAAAAAAAAAAAAAAAAGAGTGTTGATGATATTTTTTCAAAGAAAAAAGTTAAGTGTGTTGAGTGTCTAAGTATATCGTAAGCATTTATATACTTAAGATATACCTGAAATATACTCGTTATATACTTGATATACCTAAAATATACTCGTTATATACTTAAGATATATTGTTTATTGTGAAAATCATTTGTTATTTTTTTAAGAATATAATTTTTTTTATCTAATATATAGTTTATGTATTCTTGTTATATATTTATGTTTTTGTAATACTCAATATCCAAAAATATTTGAAGATATATATCAAATAAATACAAGTTAATCAAATTTAGTAAAATATATACTTATGGTATACCTATGATATACTCTAGATATACTGTTTTCTGGGTTTGCTGAAAAATATCTCTATTTCCTTGGTTTCTATAAGTTTCATATCTGAAACTCAATTTTCATATTTTAGAACTTTCAAGTTCCTAAAAAAAACAAATAATCTCCTCACTTTTGAAGATTTTTAATGCAATAATAGTTAAAAGATTACAAAATTTTAATGAAACATATCTATAAAATTCAAATTAAATAAAATATTAATTAAAAACTACAACCCAAATATGGTATTTCTTTACCATTTGTTACAAGCATGTCCTTCTTACACTGCATATGCCCCCTTATAAAAAGCCACGTAAATTGGTTGATGATGATGATGATAAATTAACTACTATAAGCTTCATGAGAAAAAAACCAGAGTAAGCAAAGAAAGTAGAAGGAAAAAAATAAGGGTGAAATGAAAGAGATTAGCATGAATTAATTATTATTTATGGTGATTTACTATTCAAAACTTTGCCTAAAACTTTTTTCGGATTTGAATCTTCAAAACTCTTCCTTTTTTGATAAGATTTTTTAGAGTTTTTTTGTTTATATGAAAAGAGAGTATAAATGTAAGAAAAAAGAATTGGATCGTATAAAAGTAAAAATTTTATAGTGAGGATATATTTATAAAAGTAAACATTTTTTTAGGTATTTCTGTAGAAATCCCAAAAAACATTGTACATTGGCCCAAACGAATTACTCTTACATTTTGGCACTAAAATTGCTAATTGAAATGGTAATGCCAAACTAGTTCTTAATATCTTCAAATATGTTGTATTAACTGCAAGAGTATTATGCTCTCAACAATGCAAACAACATAGAAACTCTTTAAAACAGATATTTTACAATGTTTATTTTGACATATTAATTAACTAATCCCAAAAAGAAAATGTGATTAAAAAAAAACAGATAATACAGAAGGTTATCAAACTCTAAATTTAAATAACACATAAACATAGTCCTCCAAAAAATATTGGCAATTGGTGATACTCACTTCAATGAAGTTAAACCATGCTCTTCGCCAATAAGGATTTATCCACAAAACTACAATTATTGCCAACAATACTATTATGTAAGCTACCACGAAGCTGATATAGAAAATACCCAAATCTATGAATCCATTCTCTCCTTCATCATCAGTTGAAACTCTTGGCATTGGAGATGGTGGTATTGCTTTATTGCAACTCTTTTGTAATGGCAATCCGCAGAGAAAACGATTTCCTTCATAACTGTTGTTTTCAAACGTTGCAAATTGCGCAACTCTTTCAGGAGTTCTTCCAGATAAGTTATTATATGCTACACTAAAGACAGATAGATAATGTAGTTGAGTGAGATTAGAAGGAATTTTCCCATCCAAGTTGTTGTAAGAAAGATCCAAACTTTCAATTTCACTAAGGTTTGAGAATGTTGATGGAATTTGTCCTGTCAAACTGTTATGGGAAAGGTTCAACACTTTGATCATTCCGAGGTTTCCAATTTCTGAAGGAATTTCTCCACTCAAATTGTTTTTTGAAAAATCAATTCCAGAAAAGAAGAGAATGCTTATCTGGAAAGAATATGTCATCCACTTCGTTGTAATATCTAATGGGTGTGGATAGGGCCCTGTCCAATTAATCCACCTGGAACACTTCAGACAATAAGGGATATGGCCAGAAAGATTGTTATGAGACAAATCAATCAATCTTAGGTCTAGATTGCACAACTGATTTGGAATTTCACCTTCAAGGTTGTTATAACTCAAGGAAATATAGCTTAGTAAAGAAAGGTTACCAAGCCATTCTGGAATGGATCCGTTCAAAAGATTATGTCTAAGATCTAATGTTACCAACTCAGAGCAGTCGTAGAATGCATCTGTTATTGATCCTTTTATTCTGTTTTCAGACAAATAAATGTGTTTTAATCTTGGAGGGTTAAAGTTTGCTGGTAGATTTCCAGAGATAATATTTTTTGACAAGTCCAAAACTTGAAGATAAGAAATATTTCCCATCCACTCTGGAATCAATCCAAAGAGATGGTTATCACTGACATCCAACACAACCAAGAAGAAGCACATAGATAAGCTATCAGCGATATTTCCTGTGAACTTGTTTCCATCTATTTGTAAAACTCGCAAGGAGCTGACATTGCAAAATAAATCGGGAAAGTTACCATTGAAATTATTTCTAGACATTTTTAAAGTGCGCAACATTGGCAAAGATGCTCCAATTCCCATTGGAACGTGTCCATAGAAGCCATTATTGGAGATATCCAACTCTGACAAACTCGCATGAGAATGAACTGGAAATTGGAGGGGCCCTGAAAGAGAATTATTAATTAAAAGAAGCCTTTCTAGTTGTGTGTTATTATCTAATAGCCAAAATGGAAAGCCTCCCTCTATTTTAGTATGTGAGAGGTCAATAGTTTTTAAGTTATGTTGATAGTGAAGGAATTTGGGAAATGTCCCGTTATATCCGATACCAGACAACACAAGTTCCTCTAATTGAAATTTTGGGATCAAATTATGCACCTCAATTTCCCAATGGAACTCATTATCCTCACCATCAAAATACTTGAGTTTTGTATTATTTAACAATGGACTAAGTGAAATTGGGATTTGAAAGTGATTGTTTGAAAGCCTTAATACTTGGATGGATGACAAACCTCCAAGGGGGGAGATTTTTCCAATAAAATGATTAGTAGAGAGATCTAATTGTTGAAGGGATGTCAAATTTGCTAGACACCAAGGCAATGTATCATTGAGATCATTACTTGACATATCTAGAACTTGGAGATATTTCAACTCGCATATGCCTGAAATTTATTTATAACAAAAAATTTAGATAGAAATTAGAATCATTGCTGCATGTGTGAGAGAGGGAAAGAGAAGAGAGAAGATTGATCAATCTTACCGACTGGTATACTGCCACTGAGTTCGCAGCCAGACAATGATAGAGTCTTAAGAGAGGTAAAATTTGCAACAACTGGCAGAATGTTGCTATCACTATTAGAATAGTTCAAGTATAAATACTCCAAGTTCTTGAAATTAGGAAAGCCTACAATAATAAAAATGAAAGTTTAAAAACGATATATACATTAAAATAAGATTAAAGATTAAAACAAGACATTAGTACTAATATAAACATTAATTAATAATAAATAATGATGGAAGCGAAATGTTGTAATTTACCTTTACTTGATATGTTGTTTGTACAACCACACAAAGACCAAAGTTTAAGAGAAGGTAGTGCTCGAAGACTTTGAAGGAAGTTTTCATCCAAAGAACAATAGTCTAGGAACAACTCTTCTAAGCTGTTCAAACTATGCGACTCTATTTAAAAGAAGCAACAAAATTTTCAAGAACATACCAAATATTAAGAACAAGAATACTTTGGTATCATCAACAACAACTTACCTTGAGAAAATATTTTTTCTTTGAAATCATTAAAACGTAGAGAGAGGGTCTTAAGGTATGGAAATGCTCCCAATGATTGTAGCAGTGAAGAATTTCTTCCATATGTGATGGTGTTATCTAGAGTTAATTTACGTAACTTGCTTAGACCTCTTGTATCTGAAAAGAAGTATTATTGATTTAATTAATTTTATCAATTAAACTGCTAAATATTAGAGACATTTGTTTTTGTTTTTCCTCATTTATTTCAAACGTATCCAAATTTGGACTGGTAAATTATCAATTCTCTTTTATTTCATGTTATTGGCAATATAAATTAGTTATAAACTAACTGCTTAATCAAAAGAATAATAAAGCTTAAATTGAAGTGGTACCTCTTGAAGCTTGAAACTTTATTATCTCATTCGAACTCAAATGAAGCTCCTCTAAATTACTCAAAGAATCCAATTCTGGGTCAGCAACCGAGAAGGCATAAATAATTAATTAGATCACTATAAAACTATTAACAGAGAAAATAGAATTTAAATTAAAATAAATATATATATATATATATATCTGACCTTTCATATCAATTGTTCCTTTCAGTGAATTATTACTTAGATACAAAGATTTAAGAGATGAAAGCCCCTTGAGAGATGAGAGCATATTGTTTTTAATCCGATTATCACTCAGATCAAGAACCTCTAGATTGCTTTGTCCTGCAAATAATTAAATTTATTTCAAACATATCCACATTTGAACTTCTAAATTATCAATTCTCTTTATTTTATTCTATTGGCAATAGAGATTATCTAGAAACTAATTGCTTAATCAAAAGATTACCTCTAGAAGCTTGAAACTTGTTTATCTCATTTCCACTCAGATGAAGCTCCTCTAAGTTACTCAAAGAATCCAATTCTGGGACATCAACCAAGAAAGCATAATTAATTAATTATATTACTGCTAAAACAAAGAAAAAATAGAATTTAAAATAAAAAAATATATATCTAACCTTTCATGTCAAATGTTCCATTGAGTGAATTGTAACTTAGATCCAAATATTTAAGAGATGAAAGCCCCTTAAGAGATGAGAGCATGTTGTTTTTAATGCGATTGTAATTCAGATCAAGAACCTCCAGATTGCTTAGTCCTGTAAATAATTAAATACTGGTTACTTCATTAATATTTTTTACTTAATTTTTAGTTCAGCTCTATCTAGAGTTTGAATTTAATTCAAATTTCATACCATGAGAGAATTCAAAACCTTCAATTTGATTGGCATCTAAATACAATTCCTTCAATAAATTTGAGACCATATCATATAAATTTGTAGATTCTTTCAATAAATTTGAGACCATATCATAAAGAGGGCTTGGAAGTTGTTGCTCACTTCCTTACAAAAGGTAAATTCTTAAAAAAATAAAAAAAAAATTCCATGATTATTTCAAAAAAAATTCCTTCAATAAATACAATTCTTTATGATATACATGTACCTAATCCAGTTTTATCACAAGAATCTAGCTTGTCACTCAAGTATTCCTGTAATTTCTTCTTTACTATTAAATTTTTAATATAAATTTGAGAGAACTAACTATAAAAGCTAGCTATTAAAGTTGGAGGGTCCATTTTTATATTAATCACTTAATACGTTTATAATTAATCAATGTAGGATTATATTCTTACTAGCCCCTTAAGTGGCAACTAGGCAAAGATAATTTTTTATTGAACCCAGTTGACACTTGCAATTTATGATACAAACTGGATTATTTAAAAGGGACCCTCTACAGGCAAGATAAAGAACCCTCCACGGGCAAGATAAGAGACCTTACACGGGTAAGACAATTGAAAGAGCCCCTCCACAGGTAAGAAATTAAAAGTAACCCTCCACGGGTAAGAAATTAAAATCCCAGTCCGAATTATGATATAACATTAGATGGTACAATAATCGATTAAACTCTAATACCATATTAATTTCATATATATTTGAGACTTTAAAATTAGCTATTAAGGTTGAGGAGTCCATTTCTATATTAATCACTTAATATGTTTATAATTAGTCAACATAAGATTATATTCTTAATATTTACCTTCTAATTCTTTACAACCTTTTAGTCCTATTGAAACTAATACTCTTAGAAGTAGTACTAGACCTGAAACTAAACCCAAGTGGTTGCAAGATTTTGTCAATACAGCTCAATTGAATGTTGACTCAAGTGTAAATCATAGTTCAGTCACAAAACCATTACTTGGTCAAAGTTATCCTTTAAATCCTTTTCCATTATTTCATTACTGGCAAAGAGTAGTTTTCTAGCTATTCTTATATATGTTGATGATGTTCTCATTATTGGAACACATCCAAAGGATATTGTAGCTCTCAAACAGTTTCTTCATGCATAATTGACAATTAAAAATTTGAAATTTGCAAAATATTTCATTGGCTTGGAATTGGAAAGGACTGCATCTAGGTTATATGTCCATCAATGGAAATATGTTTTAGACATATTGCAGGATGATGGCCTAACAGGTGCTAAGCTAGCCTTACTCCCCCTTCCTTATGGTTGTAAACTTACTGCTATGATTCTACCTTGTTGGACAAACCTGAGCAATACAAAAGATTAGCTAGTAGATTCCTGTACTTGAACCTCACTAGACCTTATATGACATTTGCAACATAGCAACTTAGCCAATTTTGGGCCCATCTAGAGTTCATCACCTTGAAGCTGCTTTGCATATGCTTAAGTACCTTGAGGGTTGTTCTTCCACAAGACTTTTCTTTCCTGCAAATTCTAGCTTCAACCTTAGTGCTTTCTGTGATGCAGATTAGGCTGCTTGCCCTACTATAAGAAAATCCCTTACTGGTTTTTGCCTATTTTTGGCTTCCTCTTTGATTTCTTAAAAAACCAAGAAACATACTACTATTTCTAGGTCATCAATTGAAGCTGAATATAGAAGCATGGTAGTCACTGTTTGTGAGCTCCAATACTTGAGTGATTTACTTCAGGAGTTTCAGGTTCCATTGGTTGTGCCTATACCCTTTCATTGTGATAATTAGGTAGCTTTATACATAACTGTCAATCATATTTTTCATGAGTGGACAAAGCATCTTGAAATAGATTGCAATGTGCTAAGGAACAAGTTCAAGGAGGGTTTTATTCTACCAACTCATGTGCCCACCAAGCAGCATATTGCAAACTTATTCACCAAGTCTCTTTCCTTTAAGGCACATCAGCTTCTCTTGTTCAAGATAGTGAAGTAAGTAGCCAGAGAGATAATTCCCTTAGCTTAGGCTTTGAAATTTCAATTTGAGTAGTATTTATTTTTATAATTGAAATTTAAAAAGTATTTAATTGTCAATATTATTGAGTGATTAGAAGACTACAAATCTTGGTTTCCATAATTTTATGTGGTGAAAATATTGCATAACCCATATAAAAGAAATTGGCAATTTTTGTATTTTCAATTGTGTTTAAATGGCACAAAAATAAAAATGTCAATTATATTATTAACATCAGATTAATTATATGCTGAGAACTCATTCAAGGAAATTTAATTCCTTTCCTTTTTCTAATTTTTCTTAATGGAAATATTGCCTCTATGATAGTATTTGGCCTATTCAATAAATCTTATTCCAAATTATATATATATATATATATATATATATATATATATATATATATATATATATATATATATATATATATATATATATATATATATATATTTGCAATTATTCTCCATTTTCAGAAAGTAGATAATTTTGCTCCAATTTAAAAAAATTATTCCAATTATACTCTAATAAAATTTATTATTATTATTATTATTTAATTTTGACTTTTGGGACACAATTGTAAAGATTTTTTCATATTAAGGCAAGATAATTTATTTTTTAAAAATAAGGTATAACTACATAAAAATTTCTTCATAGACCAGTAGAAGTTTCATCAGAATCACTTGACTATGTTAAAAAATAGAACTACATTTTCTCTCAGAACTACATTTTCTCTCATTAATTCATCAAAACCAATTGCAATTATTTATATACAAATTGATGGAAACTAATAGAAGTTAATAGAAACTAAAGTAGTAACAAACCTATAACAAACTAATAACAAATTATATCCATCTATATACTCTAATAGTCCCCCTCAAATTGGAGCATACACAATATGGATGCCCAGTTTGAAATAGTGCTTAATAAACCATCATTGAGGCAACCAATGCTAATACAACCAAACTCTTCTAAATTGATAACTCTACATTATTAAAGTTATTTTATCTATTTAAACTCAAATTTTAACTTAATTCTCGAGAATGTAATAATATTATTACTTATTTTTAGAAATAAATAGTTCTACAATTTATAAATAAGTTAAAATATGTTTTTAGTATTTTTATTTTATTTTTGAAGATCAAAATGATGTCACAATGATGCAATAATATCATGACTCAGGCGATGATATCATTTTATAAATGATGCAAATAATGATGTCATTTTATAAATGATGCAGGCGATGATATCATAAAATAAATGATGCATACGATAATGTCATGAAATAAATAATGCAGATGATGATGTCATGAAAATAATGATGCAGTCAATGATGCAATATAGTTGAAAAAGAAAGTGAAATTTGCCTATAAATAGGTATTATCTCCCTTCTCCAAAATCACAATTCAAGTAGAATAAAAAGCATACGTAGAGAGAATTATATATATTTTCTTATAGTAGATTTCTTTTATTATTATTTTGATCAAAAAGAAAAGTTTTTATAGTTTGAGTTCATCTAAAATTGTATCCCAAAATAAGTTTTTTCTAAACTTTATTCTTGAATTTAATTATAAGTTGTTATTATATTTGTTATTATGTTAATGTTAATTTAATTGTTTCTTTCTTCTTAATTATGAGTAGCTAAGTTTATTTTTCTATGATTTAGATGTAATCTTTTGATTTGCATATAATTATTTATATATAATTCATTCGATTTAATTGTTGGAATTAATTTTTTATCTTAAAACTCAATACTTGTAATTAACTGGCCATTAATTGCATGATTTAAGATATTGTGTGAAGTAGCGAGAGTGGAAACATAATGTTAGTTCATTAGGATAATTGACCTAAGGAATGTACTGGTTAGAGATAAGAATACTCCTTTGTAATTTTTAAAAGGATTTCCATAAAACTTAATGGGTTTGTGTTAATTATTTATGATCACAAAAGTAGATATAAGGTTAATATGAACACAGATGTTGTATCTTGAGAGAGAACATCATATAATTTAGGGAAATCTAATCATTAACTCTAACAAAAATAATCCAATCTAGAGAATATAAAGAAATCATAGGTAATCAATTGATAAATTCTAAATCATAAACCTTTAATCTTATTTTAAATTAATCATCATCAATTAATTACTTGAATTTTAATTTGTTGAAATATAAATTCTCATAATTGATTTTCTAAATAATAGAGTAATCTTAATTTTGATACTTGTCAAAACCTTTCTCGTGGGATTGACACTCTACTAAAAAAAAATTATATTACTTGTTCTCGGCCTGTGTACTTGCAGAAATCACTCAACATAAATTTCTACCACATAATAGCACAAGTAGAATTAATACGAGGAACCTATTGGCAAAATATAATCACAAAGCACTACTTGTTCGATTGCCACTAGCACAAGAAGAAATTCTTGAACTCACATGAGCAAAACACAACAAGTGGAAGTGGCTGGATAAATGCCACAACCCAAAATCAACTACCATTAAGTGCCTGGGATAAGACAAAACTAAGTGCAACCTCTCCTCTTCAACACCGTCAACATAAAACACCAAGATAACTTCCAAAAAGAAGTGCTAAAAAATGCCAAGCTACCCATAATTGGATCAAGCTCATACTTCATAGCAACAAATAGGCTTTGCCTTGCCAAATCAATTGCAACAACTTAAATGCTACACCAAATATCAAATTTGGCTACTAAGAATGTAAGGCAGAGTTGGCTATTGCCTTAATGAATTCTTGAAACTTGAATATAAGAGCATTCACATTAACATGTTTAGGAAATATAGTTATAATAGGCTCCAAATTGAATTGATATTGAGTATGCCAATTAGAATGCTTTGTCTCCATCTCAAAAAACTTTAAATTGAACCCAATGAAAACCAAAGATACCAAGCATCTGAATCACTCAAAAGCAAAGAAACCAACACATCTCCAACCCTTCTAATTTTTTTTTTATTATTTACCATGAATTCACACAATTCCTACTAGCATCGAAAACAACCTCCTTGGGATCTTTCACTGCGAAATCATTTTAATAAGTACTCACACACAAGAAACCAACCACGGTCCATTGCGCAGCAAGCATTACAATGAGTTCAAAACAACTAAAATTTATTCCAAAAAATTCAGCTAATGCAATCTTCCATGACTTCATATATCAAAACCAGATCAAACTAAAATAAAAGAATCTCAAGAAGAAAATGGATCAAAGAACCAATTGAATGAAGATTATAAAATGAGAATCAAGTTCTGTATTAAATCGAATCAAAGACTAAAATCTTAGAAAGAATGAGGAACAAAGCCTCAAGCAAGAGCAAATGAGGAACACAGCCTCAATCAACAAGAAAAAGAGGAACACAACCTCAATCAACAAGAAAAAGGAGGAACATAGCTTCAATTAATAAGAAAAGGAGGTACAAAGCTTCAATCAATCAAATATCAAGAGGAAGAGAAATCCATCAACCAATTTACAGTGAAAAATGCAAGGAAAATCCATCAAAAGGAAGAGAAATCCAAAGAGAATTAAAATAGAGATCCCAAACTTATGATTGACAAATTCTAGATCAAGAAAATCAAATGACAATTAAATAACAAGAATTCTGATGTAACCAATCAAAAGGTTCCAAGCAAATCATGACAAAGATCAAAGAAAATTTTAGAACAATAAAATGAAACCATTGTTAAATAAATCTGGATGCATAAACTTTCAGGTGACAAGAAATCAGGGAGGGATATTTAGGGCTTTCCAAGGCTAGAGATTGAGAAAATCGATTTAGGAATTTTGCAATTTAAGGTTTGTGATTTAGGGAAACAATGAGAAACTGAAGAAAATGATGAGAAAAAATAGGGGAATTTTGATTATGCTATCAAAATCTAAAATTTTAGGAAAATGATGAGCAAAAATTAGAGATTTAGGTACTTAAAATCTGAAAACTGATCCTGGCTTTGGTGTTTGGTGGCTAAGAAAATTACTAAGAAGGAAATTTCAGTTAATAACATAACGGAAGCAAGGAAAAATTGTGAATCAACTCAAAATAAGATGATGATCAACTAAAATCTGAGGAAAACTAAAGAATTGTGAATCAAAGATTATAGATAATCAAATTGAAGATGAACAATACAATTATTGTTTGGTAACTGAGAAAATAGAAGAAAATTGCTAAGAATTCTGCAAAAGATACCTTGAAAGAATGCGAAGATTAAAATGATGAGTTGTAGGATCAATCAAAAAAGAATTATTGATAAACTCTCAAATCAACAGTGAATAACAAAGATATCAAAGAAGAACGGTAAAAGAAATGCAAGAAAAACTATAGTGAGATGAGAGAAATATTTGAGAAACTGACCGGAGATGAGAAAAAAAATTGTGCTTTGATATTATGTTGAAAAATAGAAATACATTTTGTCTTAGAACTATATTTTCTCTCATTAATCCATCAAAACCAATTACAATTGTTTATATACAAATTAATGGAAACTAATAGAAGTTAACAGAAACTGAAGTAGTAACAAACCTATAATAAACTAATAACAAATTCTATCTATTTATATACTCTAATAGACTAGGTGCTGGGAGCTATGGAGGAATTTAAAATATTTTTAATTATATATTTTACTAAAATATCTTAATAAAACATATATTTTTTAAAATTGAATAAATTATAGGATTAAATAACAATTAAGTGAAGAATCAAATAATCATATGCATATGCATTGTTAAAAAATAGTATTTTTTTGAAATTATTTCATTATTTTCAAAATATATGTTCAAAATATATGTTGAGAAGTATTAACATTTTCATTTTTTTTTATTTGTTAATTAACTTCTTAATAGTAAAAAAAATTTACTTTCGAAATAAAAATTAAAATAGAATATAAAAATTAAAATTATTTTATATGTAAAAAATTATGTATTTATTAAATATAGCTTTTTGTATCATATTTTTCTAAAAAGTAAAAATATAGACAGTAATATTTTTATGTTATAAATATAATGGAGAATAACAAGAACAAAGAATGTGGAGAAGAGAACAGTTTTTTAGTTCTTCCATTCAATAGTATTAGACCTTTTATATAGAGTACAGAAGAGAAAGAAATAGGAAGCTTTTCTAATAAGGAAAATACAACCAATACTAATATAGAAACTAGAGTATTCATATATATGGAAAGACATCAATCAAATCCTATAATATATTATAACACTCCCCCTTGATGTTTTTTACAAAGAATATGACTTGTCAAAACCTTACTAAGGAAAAACCCTGTGGGAAAAAAAATCTTAGTGAAGGAAAAAGTATACATTATTCTTGTAGAGATTTGCGCTATAACATTGCCTCGTTAAAAACCTTGTCAGAAAAATCCAATGGGAAAAAACTTAGGCTAAGAAAAAAAGAGTACAGTGCACTAAAATCTCCCCTCATGAAAACATGATTTCTATCAAATATCTCTTAGTCGGCGCATGCCAATTTTGTTGACTAGCTTTTCAAATGTGGTTGTATCTAAATATATTTAAGTAATATCCACATATAATAATTTATTTATAGTACTCCCTAAGGATATTACTTGCGCCATGAATATACCTCGTTAAAAACCTTGCTAGAAAACCCAGTGGAAAAAAACATAACTAAAGAAAAAGTACATTTTATGCGCTATTTTGTCATTGCACAAATTGTCTCATTAAAATCTTTGTCCAAGAAAACCCTGTGGGACAAAAAACTTGACTAAAGAAAAAGAGTACAATTATATACTAATTCGCTCCCCTTGATGAGGACATATTTTAACATGGTGTATACTAATCGATGAAACAATGCCATTTAAAAATCACACTAGGTAAAGACTTAATACATAAGTCTATTAGGTTGTCACTCGAGCGAATTTGGTGGATATCTTTTCTAGAGCTCATATATATATATTTATAAGAATTTGAGTGAAGTTTATATGTCTACTTCATCACTCTTGATATACTCACCTTTAGTTTGTGCAATGCGAATTGTATTATTTTCAAAACATAATGAGAGTATCTTTAGTGAGGTACTTCAGGACCATAAAAACCTTTATAAAATTACAGTATCACCATATGTGAATACTTAGCCAGTTTAAGATCTATCATTATGGAGATCAAACAAATAACAAATATTCACATATAGACCAATTTCAAATATAAATCAAAATATGATTATAATATTAATAGTACATTGAAGATAACTTTTTACACCACTCTAATATCTCTTCATAGGTGCAAAGCTATACCTAACTAGAAATTTTTCTTGCAAATGCAATATCAGGCCTGATGCAATTTGCAAAATACAAGAGTGCCCAATAGCACTTATATATGGTACTTCAAGACCAAATAGCTATTTATTATCTTCTTTAGGTCTAAAAGGGTCTCTCTTCACTTCTAGTGAGCGGACCACCTATTAGTGTGCTCGAGGAAAAAGATTTATCCATACAAAAATTGCTTAAATATCTTTTTCACATAAGTATATTAGTATATTAGGACTTCTTAATAATCGGTCTGCAGGCCGATACAAAATTTCATTTCCTTTAAATTTTTCATCTCGAACTCATTTTTCAAATAGGTACATACTTATTTAAGTTCATTATGAGTCACATTGATATTTAAATCAACTTATACTGCAATAATAACATATAGCATTCTATGGTCTTTTATGAATACAAATGGACATAGTGTATTATTCACATATTTTTCTTTCAATAAGAATTTACTCAAACAATCATACCACATGTCCATATTGCTTTAATCCATACATGGATTTTTGCAAGTTGAAATATATGTCACATGTTTAATATGTATTTATTTATGATATATTTAGTCCTTCTGGGACTCTTATATAAATATCATTTTCGTAAGGCGTATATCAAGCCTTTCTTTAACTGCCATACTAATTAAGTATCGGAATATGATCATTTCCATAATAAGAGAATTAGTTTTCTTATAGTTAATGATAGGGTGAGTCTAGCTTTGCTTTAATTACCTCTTTCCACGATAATCAATCACGTTTATATTAATATTCAGTTATACTTGTAGATTCTGGAACCAGATTTTCTCTTGAAACAGTAAGAGCTACTGTTGAGACAAATTCATCATCGACTCTTTCTCTTATATCACAAAAATAATTGAATTTCTATCAACTCTTTCTCTTATATCACAAAAATAATTGCGATCTTATAATTTTCATTTATATGATCATCAACTCTAGAAACCATATCTGGAGGATCTAATTGTTCCGTTGTCTCAGTATATGTCTCATAATTAGCTATAACTCTTTGACTGAGATCTTCCTCTTTAAGAGGTTTTATGAGTGATGCTGCTTTTCCTTTTTGTGGATTTTTATCTTTAGTTCCAATTTGCTATCCACACTTCTGATGTGTAGTGAGATTGATTGATTTTTTATTTGCAATTGAAACCGCAATCCTTGCTGGGTATTAGCAGCTGTAATATGAGACTTTATCACTCTTTTAGCATCTATAAATGCATTTGGCAGTTAAGTTGCAATTTGTTGCAACTATATTATTTTGTGAACTTCTAGTTCACTCTAAATTGTACATGGATCAAAATTATTTAAAGGGTTTTTCTTCTAATAAATTTCTCGACATTCTTTAGCACTGCAGGTGCTTTTCCTCCCCCTAATGTCAAGAAATGTGCCTTATCAAAATAAATTCTTAGTCTTTTTTATGGACCCATTATCGCACATTGAGATAGTGATATTAATATATTCATAGCACAACTAAAAATTTGCGGCTCATGTCCTTATGCAAGTTTCAAAAGAGAGTATGTATGATATACATAATAGCATTCATGCTAAACTTTCAAGGTTTAATTATTGAACTATAAGTTCAATACTTGAACTGCAAGTTCAATGCAATATATTGTGCGTATATACAGGAGATAAAACAATAATGAAATAACTCATTATAATGCACAACTTATAAAATCCTTACAAATTAATCATTCAAGGAGTTTACATAAAATCACCAATACTGAGTTTTGTTCTCAATATGAGTTATTGCTCTTTTAGAGTTCTCATGATCTACCAAATAATTTATAGCATTCACTTCAAGGAATGTAGTTGTATTAGTGGCATTGTTATCAAATTTCTCATTAGCAATTATTCTTTCAGAATTCTCATGATCTACCAAATGATTTATAGCATTCATTTCAGAGAATGCAGTTGTACTAGTGGGTATTGTTTGATGATTTCTTATTAGCAATTATTTTTTGCAACCACTAGAAGACAAACAATATTTATAAATTTTCACTTTTTATACTGCTATTACAGGAGCATGTAACTTTATTACTGCATAATTTCAGCTGTGAAGTAATTTTAAAAATAGTTGAATTATATTTTAAAATAGACTTCAAGTCTTGTAGGCGTAGATTTAGCCAATCATATTGAGCTTATGGTAATACCACATCTTTCAAGTGATCATATCGATCTTTAAAGCTCTTCTAGATAATACAAAAATCTTAAATAGTAAGATATTCATCTATTAGACCCCTTTTACATATAGTATAAATATGATCAAAGTCTTTGTGTTAGAAATAAAACAAAATTATTAAATTGATTTTCTTAAAAATCTAGAACTCAATCGATTTTGAGAAAAATGAAGAAATTTGAATTAATTTCATGTAAAAACTTCAATAATCAATCCAACCATTTACAATAAATTGATATTTATAATGAAGTAATAAATTTTCAATTATTTCAAATTTCATATTGAAATGAAACACATAAACAATATGAATTTTATAATCAAAAGTCAAAATAAGGCACTTACTATAAAATATATTTGCATCAAGCCAATATGAGGACAAATTAGCCATTAATTATAAGGCACAATAATCTTTATACTATAATTATAGTTAAAAATAAAAAAATAATATGCAATGACATAAGCAAATTATACTTGCTAATAAAAGAAACCAATATATATATACAACATATTTATCATAGCATATTTATAATTCCACTAAGGAATTTAGGACATAGATACTGTGAGTATAAGTGAAGACCTCTCTTGAGTAAACTTGAGTTAATTATCAATTTCACGGGATTTTTGGAACTCTAAATGTATTAATTGGTTAAAAATTAGTGAATTACATAGGTTCAGGTCTTCAAAATATAGAGTGTACACTATAATTATTATATACTCCTAGTATAAGCAGAGTTTACTGTATAATATATAAACTAAATTCTTCATAAGCAATCATTTCAATCATACCCGAAAAAAATGCAAAAGAAAACACAAATTTTCTATTTATATGTTATATATATAATACTGTTCATTTATTAAAAAAAAATCATCAAGCGTATATATATAATAGATTAACCAATTAAATATTTCAAATATCCATTGTAATTTGTAACCCATTGAAATTGTTAAAGGAAGATAAAATATGGCAAACAAAAAGTTCACCCTACAAAAATTATCTAGAATACTAAACATGTCAAACGGTTCTCGGACAAATGAAAAATTTTTAGCAGCATTAAATTTTTAATACCCGAAAGAGTAACACTAATTAATCCAGATCTTGTTAGGCTTAATTTCATATTCAACAAAATCAAAATTAATGGGCAATATGCCACATTGGTTTGCTGCTCTCAATTTCACATCAATAAATTGTACTACCACGACAACACGATATGAAAATCCTATAAGATAAATAATTAATTAAGACTAATTCAAGAATTTCAGCATTTAGTATCCATGATAAATAATTATTACTCGTGTCACATCCCAACCTTAGAGATATGACGGTCCTAAAACATGGCGAGATATAAGGTCACTCACGCCCGTAAAACCCACTAACATATAACAATCATGCCTAGGATCTTACCAAACCTCTTACATTAACTCATTGAAAATGTTTAGATGAATACCATAACTACGGAAGACTTAAGATAAATCATTACATATGAAATCCATAAGGAAAGTTATATATATTAATAAGTATCAATCAACATTCCCGGAGCATCTAATGACAAGACTTCATAACAGTTGTATTATTGATAACTTGGACAAGAAATTTTTCAAGCGAAGTAAAATGCTTGAGCCATCACCTTGCCTCCTCACATTTGCTCACCTGGAACCACACAAGGAAAAAGAGGTGAGATAGATGATCTCAATGAGTAAACAAAAAGGCACATACATTATCACATATTCCTTTGAAAGGAAACACATAGCTTATACACATAGTTCATGATTTATAATTCATGAATTAGGTTGCGATTTAGCAAGGGTTCAATTTGGCAAGTTTGCAGAAATCACACTTATAACACATAGTGAGTGAAGGCTATTGCTCTATCACTTGAACACATTGAGGAGAGGTGGCCTTATACCAAATTCCAACTCCTATCACATAAAAGGCCTGAAGCTGATCAGACCTCACAGCTAGAACCGCCCCTTTCTAGCTGAGGTGGATACACTACCCCTATCCATCGGGTTAAGACCATGTGCACAGATTCTGATGATTATCCGCATCGGCACGAGGATTTTGCATAAAGGTAAAAGGGTACCATAGCTAGAACTATTGGTAAACACAATTAACAATATCACATAAGGTAACAATAACATGTATTTCATTAACAATAGTGGTTTAGCTTTCAAACAATGATACATTGATAGTGTAGTTCCAGAAAGAATACAAGTTAGGGTGTTAATCACAAGAATTTCTCATTGGATAATAAAATAGTTTTGGACCAAATGTCTCTTGGCAACCCAAGCTTGACAAAGAAATCATATAATAATATTTAAAATGGAAAGAACTTGGGTTTCAAATATCATAAAGGCTCACATAGCATGTCATCACATATTTGTAACATAACAAAATGTTACTTGCACTTGTAACATGAACATAGTGTTTACTCACACTTGTAGAATGAATACGATATTTACTCACCTTGGGGTTCCTTTGCTCCTAGTACACGTAGTCTCTTTTGCACTTCTAAAGTTCCTCAAACTCTAACATAATATTTGATTTAATACTTAGTATTTATTTACTCATGATGTTCCTATCCCATAACTACCCTTGTACATATAGCATACACATACACTTAGAGTCCACACATAGGTGTACTTGTCACTTGCACATTGATAACTCTATATTTTTAGAGTTATTTTAATTGTTTAAACTTAAATTTTAGCTCAATTCTCGATAATACAATAATATTATTGCTTATTTTTAGAAATAAATAGTTCTACAATTTATAAATAAATTATAACATATTTTAAGTATTTTTATTATTTTTGCAGATCAAAATGATGCAGTAAAAATAATGATGCAAGCAATGATTCAAGTTTTCAATCTATGAGAAATAAATTCAATGGTTGGTAGCCAAAATTCAATGGTTGGTAGCCAACCTAACCATTTTTGAATATTGATTAAGAAATTCAATGGTTGGTGGCCAAAATTCAATGGTTGGTAGCCAACCTAACTATTTTTGAATATTGATGAAGGAATTCAATGGTTGGTGGCCAACCTAACCATCAATGTTGAATTTTTGATGTAAAAATTTTAATGGAACTTGAATTCTTCCACCAAACATGTCTATAAATACCATGCTTGGCAAAGGGAAATGGCATCAAAGAAATCCATCAAAAAAATATTTAGAGAGAAAAAAAATAGATTAGGTTTCTTTTTTGTTTATGTTATTTTTATCAAGAGGAGGAGTTTTTGGAGCTCAAGTTTATCAAAGATTGTATCTCAAAACAAGTTCTCTCTAAACTCTATTCTTGAATTTAATTATAAGTTATTATTATGTTTATTATTTTTATTGTTAATTTAATTGTTTCTTCTCTTTTAATTATGAATAGCTAAATTTATTTTTCTAGAATTTAGATGTAATCTTTTGATTTGCATATGATTATTTATATTTGTTGCGCGATTTCTACAAGTGCACAGGTCGTGAACAAGTAATATAGTAGTGAAATAAATGTCGATCCCACGAGGAAGGGTTGACAAGTACCAAAATTAAGATTACTCTATTATTTAGAAAATCAATTATGAGAATTTATATTTTAAGCTAAAGTGAAATTTAAGTAAAGAAATGATGATAAATATGAAATAAAATTAAAGGTTTAGGATTTAGAATTCATCAGTTGATCACATATGATTTCTTTATAATTTTTAGATGGATTATTTTTGCTAGAATTAATGATTAGATTTCCCTAAATTATATGATGTTCTCTCTCAAGATACAACATGTGTGTTCATATTAACCTTACGTCTACTCTCGTGATCATAAGCAATTAACACAAACCCATTAATTTTTATGGAAATCCTTTTAAAAAATCACAAAGGAGTATTCTTATCTCTAAGCAATACATTCCCTAGGTCAATTATCCTAATGAACTAATATTGTGCTTCCACTCTCGCTACTTCACACAATATCTTAAATAATGCAATTAATGGTCAGTTAATTACAAGCATTAAGTTCTAAGATAAAAGATTAATTCCAACAATCAAATCCAATCAATTAAATATAAATAATCATATGCAAATCAAAAGATTACATCTAAATCCTAGAAAATAGAATTAGCAATTCATAATTAAAAAGAAAGAAATAATTAAATTAACAATAAAAATAATAAACATAATAATAACTTATAATTAAATTCAAGAATAGAGTTTAGAGAGAACTTGTTTTGGGATACAATCTTTGATGAATTCAAGTTTCCAAAAACTCCTCCTCTTGATCAAAATAAAAAATAAAACTAATCTACTCTAAGAAAACATATAAAAATCTCTCTACATATTTTTTTTATGGATTTTCTTTGATGCTATTTCCCTTTGCCAAGCATGGTATTTATAGACACGTTTGGTGGAAGAATTCAAGTTCCATTAAAATTCTTACATCAAAATTTCAACATTGATGGTTAGGTTGGCCACCAACCATTGAATTCCTTCATCAATATTCAAAAATGGTTAGGTTGGCTACCAACCATTGAATTTTGGCCACCAACCATTGAATTCCTTCATCAATATTCAAAAATGGTTAGGTTTGCTACCAACCATTGAATTTATTTCTCATGGATTGAAAACTTGAATCATTGCTTGCATCATTATTTTTATTGCATCATTTTGATCTGTAAAAATAAAATAAAAATACTTAAAATATGTTATAATTTATTTATAAATTGTAGAACTATTTATTTCTAAAAATAAGTAATAATATTATTGCATTCTTGAGAATTGAGCTAAAATTTAAGTTTAAACAATTAAAATAACTCTAAAAATATAGAGTTATCAAT
The DNA here is from genome assembly GCA_947687605.1 of Reutealis trisperma. NCBI lineage: Eukaryota > Viridiplantae > Streptophyta > Magnoliopsida > Malpighiales > Euphorbiaceae > Reutealis > Reutealis trisperma. The sequence goes on from CANTUT010000200.1 coordinate 1,601,658, forward strand.
ATTTAATTGATTAGGTTGATTGTTGGAATTAATCTTTTATCTTAGAATTTAATGCTTGTAATTAACTGGCCATTAATTGCATGATTTAAGATATTGTGTGAAGTAGCGAGAGTGAAAGCATAATATTAGTTCATTAGGATAATTGACCTAGGGAATGTATTGCTTAGAGATAAGAATACTCCTTTGTGATTGTTAAAGGATTTCCATAAAACTTAATGGGTTTGTATTAATTGCTTATGATCACGAGAGTAGACATAAGGTTAATATGAGCACACATGTTGTATCTTGAGATAGAACATCATATAATTTAGGGAAATCTAATCATTAATTCCAGCAAAAATAATCCAATCTAAAAAAATATAAAGTAATCATAGTTAATCAATTGATGAATTGTAAATCCTAGGCTTTTAATCTTATTTCATATTATCATCATTTATTTACTTGAACTTTACTTTAGCTTAAAATACGACTTCTCATAATTGATTTTCTAAATAATAGAATATTCAATAGTTTTGGTACTTGTCAACCCTTCCTCGTGGGATCGACACTTATTTCACTACTATATTACTTGTTCACGACCTGTGCACTTGCAAAAATCGCGCAACAAGTTTTTGGCGCCGTTGCCGGGGAAGACAATTTTTGACAATATTAATATAATTGATATATTCTATTACTTTAGACACCTTGATTTATTTTTAAAACTGAATTTTTATTTTTTTTTATTGTACAGCTCGTATAGGTGTTTATGAGAAACAATCCTGAAGCAATTTTAGAGGAATTGGATCCTGAAATCGAGCGAAGGTGTAAGGCTTTAACCAAAGCCAAAAAGGAGAGACTTAGAAAAGAGAAGGCAGACAAGGCCAACGAGCAAGAGGCTTTGGAAGAAGGAGAAGAATTTGAGCAAGAAACTTTTGAGGAAAGACTTGAAGGAGCAGAGGAAGAAATGGCGGACAATGGAGCTAATAGGGCACTGCGCGAATTTGCTATGCCAAACTCAGTTATGCGATCCAGCATAGAAAGACCTACTGTTGCAGCCAACAATTTTGAAATCAAACCTTCACTCATTCAGATGGTTCAAAAGTCCCAGTTTGGAGGAGGAGTCATGGAAGATGCCAATGCTTATTTGGTAAATTTCTTAGAAATCTGTGATACAATCAAGATGAATGGTGTTACTGATGATGCCATTAGACTGAGGCTTTTCCCATTTTCTCTTAGGGATAAAGCAAAAACTTGGCTGATATCTCAAGCCCCAGGGTCAATCACTACATGGGATCAACTCACAAGTGCTTTTCTGGCAAAATATTTCCCTCCTGGAAAGACTGCTAAACTAAGGAATGATATTACTAGTTTCATTCAATTTGATGGAGAGACACTGTATGAAGCATGGGAAAGGTTTAAAGATTTGCAAAGAAAGTGTCCTCATCATGGTATCCCAGATTGGATGATAATGCAAACTTTTTACAATGGTCTTTCAAATCAAATAAGGAGCACAATTGATGCAGCAGCCGGAGGAGCTCTTATGAACAAATACTATCGAGGCTTATAATCTTCTTGAGCAAATGGCGACTAACAACTACCATTGGTCCAATGAAAGGACTACAACAAGGAGGGTTGCAAGTGTTCAACAAGATGATGGGTATTCTCTTCTTGCAGCAAAAGTTGATGCAATTGCCAAGTCATTGGAGAGGGTAAACATTAATGCCCCATCAAGTAGTCATCCAATTGTTTGTGACTCATGTGGGGGTAATCATCATAATTTTGAATGCCATGGAGTAGAGCAAGTCCAATTTGTCTCTAACCCCAATAGACAACAAAATAATCCCTACTCGAACACTTACAATCCAGGATGGAGGAACTACCCCAACTTAGCATGGGGAAATCAAGGAAATCAAGGAAGCAATCTAAGGCCACCATACCAATCCAACTTTCAAGGGAGAAATCAAATTCCATCCCAAACACTACAAGAAATCAAGCCTTCCTATGAAACCGCTTTGGAGAAATTCATTGGAGCCACTTCTGAAAGGTTTGACAAATTGAAGAAACAATATGACAAGTTGGAGATGAAAGTCGATCAAATTGCTAGCCAAAATAGAAATTTAGAGTTTCAAATGGGACAAATGGCTAACTCTTTTAATGCAAGACCTCAAGGTACATTGCCTAGCAAAACTGAAATTAATCCTAGAGAACAATGCAAGGCAATTACTTTGAGAAGTGGCAAGCAACTTGAAGAAATGGTACCAAAGAAAACAAATGAATATAGTGGTGAAGTTTCAAAAGAAGATACCCCAATGAATCAAGCTGAAGAAGAAAAAAGAGAGGAGGTATCTAAACCTTCACAAGTCAAGCCTTATGCACCACCCATTCCTTATCCTCAAAGATTGAAGCAGCAGAAGTTAGACAAACAATATGAGAAGTTTCTAGAAATTTTTAAGCAACTTCACACAAACATGCCGTTTGCTGAAGCCTTGGCACAAATGCCATCCTATGTGAAGTTCCTTAAAGATTTACTGTCTAACAAGAGGAAGATTGAGGAGCATGCTGTGGTAGCACTTACTGAGGAGTGTAGTGTAATTATTCAGAACAAACTTTCACAAAAGCTCAAAGATCCAGGTAACTTTTCTATCCCTTGTCTAATTGGTACCATTGAATTTAAAAAGGCTTTATGTGATTTAAGAGCTAGTGTTAGTCTTATGCCTTTATCTGTTTGTAAGACATTAGGGTTGGGTGAGCTAACCCCAACCACAATGACCTTGCAATTAGCTGACCGTTCTGTTAAGTATCCAATAGGTATCATTGAAAATGTCTTGTTAAAAATTGGTAAGTTTTATATACCTGTGGACTTTGTGGTATTGGACATGGATGAGGATGTTGAGATCCCGTTGATTCTTGGAAGACCATTTTTAGCAACAGCAGGAGCCTTAATTGATGTAAAACATGGCAAATTAACTTTGAGAGTAGTTGATGAGGAGATTGAGTTTGACATTGCTAAAGCAGAAAAATAACCTCCCATCATGGATTATTGCTTTCAAATTGATGTCATTGATGAGGAAGTTCAAAAAGTCTTGGAGGAAAAGCATTTTGCGAACCCCCTAGAAACATGCTTGGTTAATGGAGCAACTAGCAAGAATGAAAATCATGAGGTTGCCACAATTGCTAATCTTTTTGAGGGGAGTTCACCTATGCCTTTCTGTAGGAGACAACAATTTGAAGAATTGAAAAAAGGTAAGTCACTTCCTCCACCATCAATTGAGCAAGCACCAGTTCTTGAGTTGAAACCACTTCCTGCACATCTCAGGTATGCATTTCTTGGTCCCAGTGATACTTTACCTGTGATTGTGAATGCAAACTTGAATGATGTTCAACTTGAGAAAACATTGAGAATTTTGAGGGAAATTAAATCAGCAGTAGGTTGGAATATTTCTTACATTAAAGGGATTAGTCCAACTATTTGCATGCATAGAATTTTGATGGAGGATAACCACAAACCTGTAATTGAACATCAACGTAGGTTGAATCCAAACATGAAAGAAGTAGTTAGGGCTAAGATTACTAAGTTATTAGATGTAGGAATAATTTATCCCATTTTTGATAACTCTTGGGTTAGTCCTGTGCATGTAGTACCTAAAAAAGGTGGGATGACTGTTTTGAAAAATGATAATAATGAATTGATTCCCACTAGGACTGTAACAGGTTGGAGAATGTGCATTGACTATAGGAAACTGAATAATGCTACCAGAAAGGATCACTTTCCTTTACCTTTTATTGATCAAATGTTAGAAAGGCTTGTAGGTAATGCATATTTTTGCTTTCTAGATGGTTATTCAGGGTATTTTCAAATTCCTATTGCTCCTCAAGATCAGGAAAAGACCACTTTTACATGTCCTTATGGTACTTTCGCATATAGAAGAATGCCCTTTGGTTTGTGTAATGCCCCTGCTACTTTTCAACGTTGCATGTTGTCTATTTTCTCTGATTTTGTTGAGAAGTCCATGGAGGTTTTCATGGATGATTTTACTGTGTATGGTTCTTTATTTGATGCATGCTTAGAAAACTTGAGAAAAGTTTTACAATGTTGTGTTGAGTGCAATTTAGTGCTAAATTGGGAGAAGTACCATTTTATGGTACAAGAGGGAATTGTTTTGGGGCATAAAATTTCTCAAGTAGGAATTGAAGTAGATAGGGAAAAGGTAGAGACTATTGAAAAATTGCCTCCACCTACTAATGTAAAAGGGATAAGAAGTTTTTTTGGCCATGCCGGTTTTTATTGTCGGTTTATCAAAGATTTTTCTAAAATTGCTAAGCCTTCTGTGATTTGCTTAATAAAGATGCTACTTTTGATTTTAACCAGGAGTGCTTGAGTGCTTTTGACAAGTTAAAGAAAGCTTTGATTTCAGCTCCCATTATTGTATCGCCCGATTGGAGTTTGCCATTTGAAATCATGTGCGATGCAAGTGACTTTGCAATTGGAGCTGTCTTAGGCCAAAGAAAGAACAAAAAGGTACATGTGATATACTACACCAGCAAGATCTTAAATGATGCACAGAAAAATTATGCAACTACTGAAAAGGAGATGTTAGCAATGATAGTGGCGATAGAAAAATTTCGCTCCTACTTGGTTGGGTCAAAAGTTATAATCTTCACAGACCATGCAGCAATTAGGTACTTGATGTCCAAGAAAGATGCCAAACCCAGATTGATTAGATGGGTACTTTTGCTTCAAGAGTTTGACTTAGAAATCAAGGACAAGAAAGGAGTGGAGAATGTGGTTGTAGACCATTTGTCTAGATTGGAACGGGAGCGAACAGCTGAAGATGATGAGCCAGTCAATGATTATTTTCCAGAGGAGCAGTTATGGGTAGTGAAGGGATCAACTCCATGGTTTGCTGATTTTGTCAATTACTTGGTGAGTGGAATCATTCCTAGTGATTTTTCTTATCATCAGAAAAAGAAATTTCTTGCAGATGTCAAGTATTATTTCTGGGATGAACCATTACTTTTCAAGTATTATGGAGATGGGATGATCAAAAGATGCGTGCCAGAGGAGAAAATTTCAAGCATTTTGGAGCATTGTCACTCTAAGGAAAGTGGAGGGCATGCAAGCACAAATAAGACAGTTGCAAAGGTATGGCAATGTGGTTTTTATTGGCCTTCTATGTATAAGGATGCTAGAAACTTTGTGATGTCTTGTGATCATTGCCAAAGAACAGGGAACATAACTAGAAAGCAAAATATGCCGCTTAATGGGATTTTAGAGGTTGAAATATTCGATGTTTGGGGGATTGATTTCATGGGGCCATTCCCTTCATCCCTAAACAATCGATATATTTTGGTAGCGGTCGACTATGTGTCAAAGTGGGTTAAAGCAATTGCAAGTGCTACCAATGATTCTAGAGTTGTGCTGAGCTTTATTAAGAAGAATATTTTTTTCTCGATTTGGTGTTCCGAGAGCCATTATCAGTGATGGAGGCTCCCATTTTTGTAACAGGGCTTTTGACGCTTTATTAAAGAAAAGTGGAGTCAACCATAGAGTAGCCACTCCGTATCATCTTCAGACGAGTGGTCAGGTGGAAATTTCAAATAGAGAATTGAAAAATATTTTAGAAAAGACAGTGAATAACTCTAGGAAGGATTGGGCACTCAAATTGGATGATGTTTGATAACTCTATATTTTTAGAGTTATTTTAATTGTTTAAACTTAAATTTTAGCTCAGTTCTCGAGAATGCAATAATATTATTACTTATTTTTAGAAATAAATAGTTCTACAATTTATAAATAAATTATAACATATTTTAAGTATTTTTATTTTATTTTTGCAGATCAAAATGATGCAGTAAAAATAATGATGCAAGCAATGATTCAAGTTTTCAATTCATGAGAAATAAATTCAATGGTTGGTGGCCAAAATTTAATGGTTGGTAGCCAACCTAACCATTTTTGAATATTGATGAAGGAATTCAATGGTTGGTAGCCAACCTAACCATTTTTGAATATTGATGAAGGAATTTAATAGTTGGTGGCCAACCTAACCATCAATGTTGAATTTTTGATGTAAGAATTTTAATGGAACTTGAATTCTTCCACCAAACATGTCTATAAATACCATGCTTGGCAAAGGGAAATAGCATCAAAGAAAATCCATAAAAAAAATATGTAGAGAGATTTTTATATGTTTTCTTAGATTAGATTAGTTTTATTTTTTATTTTGATCAAGATGAGGAGTTTTTGGAAGCTTGAGTTCATCAAAGATTGTATCCCAAAACAAGTTCTCTCTAAACTCTATTCTTGAATTTAATTATAAGTTATTGTTATGTTTATTATTTTTATTATTAATTTAATTGTTTGTTCTCTTTTAATTATGAATAGCTAAATTTATTTTTCTAGGATTTAGATGTAATCTTTTGATTTGCATATGATTATTTATATTTAATTGATTGGATTTGATTGTTGGAATTAATCTTTTATCTTAGAATTTAATGCTTGTAATTAACTGGCTATTAATTGCATGATTTAAGATATTGTGTGAAGTAGCGAGAGTGGAAGCACAATATTAGTTCATTAGGATAATTGACTTAGGGAATGTATTGCTTAGAGATAAGAATACTCCTTTGTGATTTTTAAAAGGATTTTCATAAAACTTAATGGGTTTGTGTTAATTGCTTATGATCACGAGAGTAGACGTAAAGTTAATATAAACACACATATTGTATCTTGAGAGAGAACATCATATAATTTAGGGAAATCTAATCATTAATTCCAGCAAAAATAATCCAATCTAAAAAAATATAAAGTAATCATAGGTAATCAATTGATGAATTCTAAATCCTAGGCCTTTAATCTTATTTCATATTATCATCATTTATTTACTTGAACTTTACTTTAGCTTAAAATACGACTTCTCATAATTTATTTTCTAAATAATAGAATATTCAATAGTTTTGGTACTTGTCAACCCTTCCTCGTGGAATCGACACTTATTTCACTACTGTATTACCTGTTCACGACCTGTGCACTTGCAGAAATCGCGCAACACTCTATGGGCATATAGGACTGCTTTCAAGACCCCAATTGGTATGTCTCCATACCGACTTGTCTTTGGTAAAGCATGTCACTTACCTGTGGAGCTCGAACATAAAGCTTACTGGGCAATAAGAAAGTTGAATATGGATGTGGAAGCTGCTGGTCGCAAGAGGTTACTTCAATTGAGTGAGCTTGAAGAGATACGACTGGAAGGTTATGAAAATGCCAAGATTTATAAAGAGCGCACCAAACGTTGGCATGACAAACACATCCGTAAGAGGCATTTCAAGGAAGGCCAACAGGTATTGCTTTTCAACTCACGTTTGAAACTTTTTCCAGGGAAGTTGAAATCTAGATGGTCTGGACCGTTTCAAGTAGTGAAGGTACATCATCATGGAGCTATGGAGCTACAAAACAATGCGGGAGAAACATTCAAAGTAAATGGACAACGCCTTAAATCTTATTTTAGTGGAGATTTGGTGGAACAAGGGATGGTTTACTCCTTAAAAGAGGACACGTGATCAAAATTCTGAGAAAGTCTAGCTAAAAACTATAAATTAAGTACTTTTGGGAGGCAACCCAAATTTCTAACTTCTTTATTTATTTAATTATTTATTTGTTCTCCAAAATTAAAAAAAATTAAAAAAATTATATACAAAAAAAAAAATTTTGTGATTAATTTCTCATACTTGCTTTTAGTTGTTTCATGATGTTTTATAGGAAACAAAGAGATGGAATGCACACCCTCCTTACAATTTGAAATCCAATTTTCTACACGAGGGAGTATTTCTTCTTTTGATTTATTTCTTTGACATCGAGGACAATGTCAATTGCAAGTTTGGGGAAGCTTTAGTTTGTTTTTTTTTTATTTTCAGTCATTTCTTTTGTGTTTTGATGAATAAATTTAATTTTTTTTATAAAATATGCTTATATTAAATAATTTGATAAAAGGCCAATGATTGATTATAATTGGTATTTATAGACAATTTATTAAAGTATTTCAGGTCAAACAACTATTTTGGGGTAAAATTAACTTTTATTAAGATTATGTTTTATTTTGCTTTGTTTTGCATTATATTGATTGCATTGAATTTGTGTATGCTTATGATAACTCTATATTTTTAGAGTTATTTTAATTGTTTAAACTTAAATTTTAGCTCAATTATCAAGAATGCAATAATATTATTACTTATTTTTAGAAATAAATAGTTCTACAATTTATAAATAAATTATAACACATTTTAAGTATTTTATTTTATTTTTGCAGATCAAAATGATGCAATAAAAATAATGATGCAAGCAATGATTCAAGTTTTCAATCCATGAGAAATAAATTTAATGGTTGGTGGCCAAAATTCAATGGTTGGTAGCCAACCTAATCATTTTTGAATATTGATGAAGGAATTCAATGGTTGGTGGCCAAAATTCAATGGTTGGTAGCCAACCTAACCATTTTTGAATATTGATGAAGGAATTCAATGGTTGGTGGCCAACCTAACCATCAATGTTGAATTTTTGATGTAAGAATTTTAATGGAACTTGAATTCTTCCACCAAACATGTCTATAAATACCATGCTTGGCAAAGGGAAATAGCATCAAAGAAAATCTATAAAAAATATGTAGAGAGATTTTCATATGTTTTCTTAGAGTAGATTAGTTTTATTTTTTATTTTGATCAAGAGAAGGAGTTTTTGGAAGCTTGAGTTCATCAAAGATTGTATCCCAAAACAAGTTCTCTCTAAACTCTATTCTTGAATTTAATGTTAAGTTGTTATTATGTTTATTGTTAATTTAATTATTTCTTTCTTTTCAATTATGAATAGCTAATTTTATTTTCTAGGATTTAGATGTAATCTTTTGATTTGCATATGATTATTTATATTTAATTGATTGTGTTGATTGTTGGAATTAATCTTTTATCTTAGAACTAAATGCTTGTAATTAACTGGCCATTAATTGCATGATTTAAGATATTGTGTGAAGTAGCGAGAGTGGAAGCACAATATTAGTTCATTAGGATCACTGACCTAGGGAATGTATTGCTTAGAGATAAGAATACTCCTTTGTGATTTTTAAAAGGATTTCCATAAAACTTAATGGGTTTGTGTTAATTGCTTATGATCACGAGAGTAGACGTAAGGTTAATATGAACACACATGTTGTATCTTAAGAGAGAACATCATATAATTTAGGGAAATCTAATCATTAATTCCAGCAAAAATAATCCAATCTAAAAAATATAAAGTAATCATATGTGATCAATTGATGAATTCTAAATTCTAGACCTTTAATCTTATTTTCATATTTATCATTATTTATTTACTTCAATTTCATTTTAGGTTAAAATATAAAATCTCATAATTGATTTTCTAAATAATAGAGTAATATTAAAAATTGGTACTTGACAAACCCTTCCTCGTGGGAACGATACTCACTCATCACTTTATTACTTGTAAACGATCTGTGCACTTGCAGTAATCGCGCAACAAGTTTTTGGCGCCGTTACCGGGGAAGGCGACTTTTGACAATATCAATAGGTTGATATACTCTATTACTTTAGTTTTTTTTTTTTAAATTTTGCAGATTTTTTTTTAACTTTTATATTAAAAAAAAAAAACCAAGGAACAAAAAAAAAAAAAAAAAAAAAAGGATGGCTTTCCACAACTAGTAATGGTGTGATGGAGGAATGATACTAAATAGAGCAGCAAACATGTATGGTGAGGATGGTTTTAGTAAGTTAAATGCTAAAATCGATACATTGGTTAACTTAATTGATAAACTTGATGCAAATAGTTTATTTAATTCATGTTTGAGTTGTGATCTGTGTGGAGGTAATCATTTGAATTCTGAGTGCCAATATGCAGAGCAGGTACAATTTTTTCCAAATTATAATAGGCATGAGAATTATCCATATTCTAACATAAACAACTCAGGATGGAGTGACTATTCAAGCTTTTCATGGGGAAACCAATACGATCAAGGTAACAATTCATGGTATCCTTATCAATATGATTTTCAAGATCATACACCATTTGAGGAGCACAGACCACCTTATGAAGCAGCATTGGAAAGATTCATAAATGCTACTCATGAATGATGTGAAAGATTGGAAGATAGGATGAGTCAATGGACTAGCCACAATACAAATTTTGATGTACAAATGGAACAATTCGCTAGTCCATTAGATGCTCAAGGCCATGGTAACCTAACAAGTCAAATTGAAGAATATTCTAGAGAGCAATGCTTGGCAATTTCTTTGAGTGATGATGACGAATAGATGATTGATCAATGAGATACTTCAAGCAAGCAAGAAAAAAAGGAAGAAGTTGAGCCTAATTTGCCCAAGAAATATTATTCTCTTATGGATAATATCTGTGGAGTGGTTGAAATTGATGGGAAAATTGAAAAAGGATTTGAACATGAGCACTCAAAGGAAACTTTTTCAGTTTGTTTGGTGAATACAACATCATATATGTCAGACCATAAAGAATATCAATTTGATAACTTGGAAGAAAAGAAGAAGCATTCACCACCATTAACTGAGCACTCACCAACTATTGATTCAACACCACTGCCTTCCTATCTCAATTTCTTGAGAAAATTTAGAGCAAGAAAAAGAGTTCGTTTGAAAGCTTTTGAAAATTATGAGCCTAATTGTGAAATATTAAATAATTCTTGTCTTAACCTTTTTCCATGCAGGCTCAAATCAAGCTGGCTGGACTCATTAAAATTGGCAAAAGTCTATCTTTCCACAATTATCGAGATGATATACTTTGTGTATTATCCTCCATGATGAAGATCTAGCTATAGTCAAGCTAAAGACTATAAATAAAGCGCTTTTAGGAGGCAACCCAAATTTCTAACTTGTTTACTTCTTTGTAATTTCTTTTGTTCCTTTGTTTGTTTCATTTTATTTTAATTTTGCTTTAGTGTTGTTTGTGAGTTATTAAATAGCTTATTAGGAGGAAACCCAAGTTTTCTCTTTATTAGGTTTCTTTTATTTCTGTTTAGTTGTTTCGTTGTAAATTTTCTTTTTCATTTTCTTAACAAAGTTAATTAGACATGGAAGCATCTTTTGCAGCACTAAAAAACAGATTTCCAACTCTTCCCCAAGATGTGCTCAGGAAAATTGATGAACGCAGACTGGAAAGAATGAAGGCATTTAGGCGTCTGAATCTTCCTGAGGATATTCGCTGGATCATAGAAGCCAAAGTACGATTGGCAGGTGAGATTGATGACTCATTTATTAAATGTTTACCAGGTACGGGGAGAAGTTCTTACTCAAAGAAGAGGAGAGCTAAAAGAATGGGGGTCTGCTACAAGTGTGCAAGATGGAATTGCAACACACGCTGTAGAAATATTTGATTTGCATCCATAAATCGAGAAGACAAAATTAAATTCATAAAGGATGGACTGAGTAAGGAGTCTATGGATAATATCTTACAGACTCTTGAGACGCATCCTTGTGGACAAGTTCAACGCACTCTTTTGGATTTATGGGAACTATTCAAAGAAGAGAAGCAGCGTTACAGTCTAGAGAATCTGACGATAAAAGACCCTGTTTGCCAGTTAATAAGAAAATTGGATGGGAAGCCTATCCTCGACTCATAGAAGGCGTGTAAGAGGTTATTGGACGTAAAACCAGAGGAAAATGTGAGCCAAAATCACAACTACTGTTTATAATCAGGTGTATCACTAACTTTTTTATTTTTTAATGCATTATTTTTTCTACATCTTGCAGTACTTTTTGACTTTTTAGCATCTAAATTTTATTTTCTTGCAGATTTTTCTACTGTCGACAACTTTTTAGTCTTTCAATGTCTACTTTTAGCTTTTCAATATTTTTTTTTTTGACTTTTGTACACATGTTGCAGATTTTTCTACTTTTGTTAACTTTTTTGTCTTTCAATGTTTGTTTCTTTTTAGTTTTCAAATATTTCTTTTGACATTTGTATGCACAACATTGATTATTTTTGTTTTCATTATCATTTTTGTTTTTATACTTTTTCTATCAATAATTATTTTATCCCATTGAACTATTCTTTTACTCTTCTAGTTTCTTTATATGCACATTCATTATTGTCAATATGCACACAATCCTTTCGAGAAATCTGTGAGAGAAAATGGCAGAATCCTCAACACGCAAATTCAAAACTATTTGTGTCTTTTGTAGTCCAAACTTGGCAAGAAAAGAGAGTACTTGATAGCAGCTAATGAACTTGGTAGGTGTAATATCCCAACCCGATATAGGACATATGCACAGTATACGAGTGAAGATACCCATTTAACATCAGAATACGTTGCCAAATTGAAAATGAATATTTTCAATATTCAAATGATTTAAATATAAACGTTTTAAAATAATAATTTTATATGAAAATATTTTTCTTTATTGTTATATTTATATTGATATTGATATTTTTATTATTATTATATTGATATTAATAAGCTAAATTTATATTGATATTTGACATATGATTTATAAATATTGTTATATGAGTATTTAAAATAGTAGAAAATTATTTCAAATTTAAAATTGATATTTGAAAGGGGTATTGGTTTATTATATTATTATGTTAATATTTTTAAGAGAATATTTTATTAAATGAATTATTGAGTTATTATTTACTAAATTGATAAAATTTTAAATTAAAGAAATTGGAATTTTATTATAAAATATAGAAAATTTTGTAATTAATATTTGAAGTTATATATTATAATTTTTATATTAAAGTTAATGGATAATATGATGAAATTAATAAAATTAATATTTTGGTTAAAATTATTGTTTTAGAATTTATATGATAATTATTATTATTATTATTGTTATTATAATTAAAGTTAGTATATTTAAAAAAAAAAAAAAAAAAAAAAAAGGTAAAGTCGGCAGCCAAACAGAACAGAGAAGAAGAAATAGAAGCAGAGAGGAAGCAGAGGGAAACGGACAGAGGGCAGAGAGAGAGAGAGAGAGAGAGAGAGAGAGAGAGAGAGAGAGAGGCGCACAAGGGACTGCACGCCAGAACGCCGCCCTCCGGCCACCGCCGACCGACACGCGCCGCACCAGGAGGAAGGACGCCCGCCGCCCCGTCGACCGGTAGAGGCCCGTCGCCTGAAGCCACCGGACGGCGGCGCACGCTCCCTCCAAAGTTTCGCCGGCCGAAACTTCTAGGCCATTTTCCGACGACTTTTCGATCTCCGTTTTTAACGAAATTGGTATGGTTGAATCCCTTGTGATTCCAGCTTCGATTTGGTATATTGTTTGCTAATTTTAGATAATCTTTTTATTGACCGGAATCCGGCGACATCAACGGTTACCGATGCCGTTTCTACATGTTTTCCAGCGGATTATGGTAAACAAAAGTGATATTTGGACTCCTCTCATCACAAGCTAACTGATGATATCCTCGGATCGTGATTTGGTCGTCGTTGGAATTTTCCGGCGACCGGATTCCGGCGACCTCTGAAATCGACAAATTCGGACAGAAGCTCCGGCTCATTAAACCGAGCCATATGGTATAAATCTCGATTTCCAATTATGTATAGATAGCGAATTATGATTTTATTTGTAAGAATTTAGGTAGATAGTTTAATGGAATTAAGTGATTAAATGAGATAATTAAATTGAGTTAATTGTTATTTATATGATTATGGAGTATTATTGGTAGATTGAAGTGAAATGTTGATATTAGAATTGATTTAATTGAATTGAATTATTTGAAAGAATGAAGTGAGATGTAGATATTGGTATTGATTAGATTAAATTAGTGGTTATTAGTTTGATAATAAGGAATGAAGTGGGCGGATGGGATTAGTGTATTGAAGGTCCGGGTTGGACAATTTGATTGTGATATTGTGGATAATTTGAACTTATGGAAATTGCTTAATCGATTTTACTTGAATAGTATGAAGATTGAAATGTAAAAATTGAAAGAAAGGAGAATCATTCTTTTAAGTGAGTTATTGGAAAATAATTAGAGAAATGTTAAGTTTAGTAGTAAGTATAAGTTTAGAATATCTTAATTTTAGAATGCTAAGTTATGAATAAGATAGAAATGTTAATGACTTATGCTAAGTTAAGTAATGTGATAAATGATGAAGTGATTAATATATGATTGAAATGCATGTGTAGAGTCTAATAACAAGGACAAGGATATTGGGTAAAGTGCGAGAAGCACTAATCGTATCAGAGTCAAATGTACATAGGAGCAAAGGAGTCCACGGTGAGTACTTAATAATATAATATTCCTTGTTTCATATACTTGAACCTTTATTGTTCCAACCTTAATGGTTGAATTGTTTCTATGCCTTGAAAAGTTGAATGGCTCACTGATATTCCAAAATCTTGATTTCTTGATAAGCTTAATCTGCTTATTGAATATTGAACCGTTGATATAATACTTCCTTGATTATTGAGCCAAAGTGAACCAAACATTTCTTTATGGCACTTGGCCAAATGAGTCTATATTGTTTGATCTTATAGTATGATCAATAATGACAACCTAATTGATATTATATATTATCCATTGTAATATTATATTTCTTGTGCTTTGAATATAAGTCTAAATGTTGGATCACTTTTCTAATTAAAATGCATTGCAATTCTTTGGCATGCATGATATGCTTTACCAATTATTGAATTAAATATCCCTTATGGCACTTGGCCACATGAACCTTATTGCTTCATTTCCTAATATGATTAATGATGGAAATTTTGATTATTTATTGATATACTATCCATTGAAGTATTTCATGGATGGAAAGGAAAAATGTTTTAATGATATCGTGGCAAGCAGAATACCCCTCTGATGTGGGGCAATACATCAGACATTGTGCACAATGGTAATGAACCTGCGGATAGGGTAAAGAGTATCCGAACCCTAGCTGGGAAGGGTTTATGGCCCCCAGTACGTGCGACCCGATCAGTTGTACGTGTGACTGAAATGGGAGTGAGCAAGGCGTAAGCCGCCACTCAAGTGATAATGATAATGTGGGAAACACACCGTTTCCATAAAGGAAATATTCTGCTAAAAATGCAATAATTACTGTATATGGAAAACTATTCCATAAGAATGATTCTTGATTCGTTTCACTTCATTGCTATAAGAAATTATCACTAAACCACCTATCACTTGCTTACTTTATACAGTTTTATTATGTACTCACTGAGCTCTGTCTCATATTTTAGTGGTTTAAACTTTTCAGGTACAGTCAATGAGTTAGCAAAGTAAAAGTCCCAAGCCCATCCTTCGCTTGGAAACTGTTTTGATAAGTTTCGGTATTGTAAGTAGAGCTCCATGGTTATTGAAAGTTATAAGGTCCATATGTAACATGAATGGTTATTAATGGGTTAGCATTAATATGTTAAAGGATGTTTGTATAATATGATTCGTATCATAACCGTTATTGTAAATATATATGAACTATTGAACGTTGAGTTAATGACATGAAATGAAACTTTAAAGGTTTTACAAGTTATATATGTAAATAATATTATAAGTGGAAATGATAGCAAGTAATGGGTATTAAGGAAATATGATTAGGCTACGGTCTTGGGATATGGTTCAATGTAATGAATGTCAATTGTTTATGAGTGAAATGGGTTCTACGGGTTTTGGTGCCCTTATGGCTACCCATGCCCTAGGACCGTCGCGGCTCAAAAGGTGGGTCGTGACAGTAGGATTTTAGCTAAACGAAAAATTGATTTGCTGTTTGAGGGAGGTAGTTTAGGGTTAAGGGGTTGTGTCGCAAGTTCTGCATATATTAGAGGTAGTAAAGTCTTAGGAGTAGTTCTAAAGGCTTTGGCTCGAAATAAACAAATCACTGGTGGAACTATAGATAATGAGTTACAGGTCAATAGCATGTACGAACGAATGGCATACATGAATCTCAATGCTGATGCTTTTATCGCATTACCTGGTGGTTTAGAAACATTTGAAGATATTTTCACCATTGCATCTTGGACCCAATTAACTGTTCTTCAAAAGCCATTGGGATTACTTAATGTTGATGGTTTTTATAATGGTTTGTTATCTTTTCTCGATCATGCTGTGGAACAGGGTTTTATGACACTGGCGAGTCGACGCATCTTAGTCTCTACTTCAACTATTGAACAATTGATTGATCAACTTCAAAACTTTAAATCCGAACCTGATCCATTGATGGTGCAGGTAGTTTGGCACCCTAGGGCTAGTAGCAGTAAAAAGCGAGGACTAGATCTGAATCTCCGATTATAACTTCCCTAACTTTTGTAGTTTTTTTTTATCGCATTTTTTTTTTTTGTTTTGTGTGTGTTTTTTTTGTTGCACTTAATCAAGCAAAGTTTTAGGTTCGATTCACTAAATGAAAGATGGCTGAGTAAAGAGTTACTTTTGTACTCTTGATACGTATCTTAAATTTATGTGATTTTCCTTTTCAAAAAAAAAAAAAAAACTAACTAGCTAGCTAACTAACTAACTAACTCAAGAGTTATTCATACAAGATGGCTGAGTAAAGAGTACCTTTTGTGCTCTTGATACGCATTTGTATTTTTTTTCTTTCTTCTTTCTTTTTTTTTAGTTTCCAAAATAAAAAATTAAAAAAAATAAAAATAAACAAAAATAAAAAAATTGATATTTTCTTTTTGTGTGATTAATTTCTCATGCTTGCTTTTAGTGTTGTTTCAAGATGTTTTACAGGAAACAAGAAAGTGAAATCCATATCCTGCTTATAATTTGGAATCCACTTTTCTACAAGAGGGAGTATTTTCTTTCTTTTGGTTTGTTTCTTTGACATTGAGGACAATGTCCACTGCAAGTTTGGAGGAGGTTTAGTTTGTTTTTTGTTTTCAGTCATTTATTTTGTGTTTTGATGAATAAATTTAAAATTTTTAACTCTTTTATTGATAAAATATGTTTGAGTTAAATAATTTGATAAAAGGCCATAGATAGATTATAATTGATATTTATGGACAATTTATTAAAGTATTTCAGGTTGAGCAATTATTTTGGGTAAGAAATTAACTTTTATTAAGATTATGTTTTGTTTTGCTTTGCATTATATTAATTGCATTGAATTTGTGTATGCTTACTTAGAGAGGGCTTCTACACATTTTTATCTTCATTTGCCTCACCTATCTTAGAACATGTTTTTGCAAACTTTTGAGGCAAAATTTTGAATTCATTTTGAAACAGAGATATGATTTAGGCATTGTTTGTTTAGCCTATTACTTGTATCTACCCTTATTTTAATTTTTTCCCTAGTTTACCCTTTTGTGCCTTGATAATTTTAGCTTTCTTTTCTTTGATTAATTAACCTTAACTGTTATCCTTTACCCTATTTGTGAGATAATTTTGTCAAGTTTACATTCTAATGAAGAAAAGGGAATTATTGAAGTTTTAAAAGAAAAAAAGGATTTCTAATAACTAAGAGTATTATTCATTGTAAAAGACCACCTTTTGCTTAGAATAAGTTTGGGGGAAAGTAAGAAAATTTAATAAATAAAAAGTTAGTAATTCTTGCTTATCTTTAGAATAATGTTGTTGGCAAAAAAAAATAAAAAAAAATAGAAGAAGAAGAAGGGGGCTTAAAAGAAGAAAACATTGAAGAAGAATGATGCTTAAGATGGAAGGGATCCTTCATTAACATAATCCCTTTATTTGAGCTATTGATTTTCTTTTATAAACTTGGTATAATTATCTTACTTTTGTTCATTTAGCCTTTTCTTTGTTAAGCCAAAAAACCTCGTGTTAGCCCTATTACAAGCCTAGTTAAGACCTATTGATCTCTCTTGATTTGTGAATTCCATTAGTGGAGATTGTTTGCATTAACATGCTTATGAGATTTGCACATTTATTTTATATCTTTTGATAGAGGCATTTAAAGATATTAGTGTGTATATGCCTATCTGAAGTGCAACAATTTCTTTGCAGTTGATTTAATACATAGTTATTCAAGACATGATTAAGATGAGCATTGTTTTGAACCTGAGATAGAAACTTGACTTGTAATACTATTGATATGTTGTTTGTAAATATTAATTTCTTGAGACCTTTAAAAAAAAAATTCAACATAAGCATGAGGGGATTAAATTTTTTCTTTTTTTTGTGATATTTTATTTTTCTTTGAAATAAATTTTTAAAGGTGTTTGTGGGTATCACCACTGGAAGCCCTCACGAGACTATAACTCATCCTCTATGGGACACCTAGGGGTTTAAAGGCTTGTTACATACGCTAAATGCAATCGTAATTTCCTACGAAAGTGGACTAGTTTAGGTTTTGAATTTTCTTTTGCTTGAGGACAAGCAAAAACTTAAGTTTGGGGGTGTGATAACTCTATATTTTTAGAGTTATTTTAATTGTTTAAACTTAAATTTTAGCTCAATTATCAAGAATGCAATAATATTATTACTTATTTTTAGAAATAAATAGTTCTACAATTTATAAGTAAATTATAACATATTTTAAGTATTTTTATTTTATTTTTGCATATCAAAATGATGCAATAAAAATAATGATGCAAGCAATGATTCAAGTTTTGAATCCATGAGAAATAAATTCAATGGTTGGTGGCCAAAATTCAATGGTTGGTAGCCAACCTAATCATTTTTGAATATTGATGAAGGAATTCAATGGTTGGTGGCCAAAATTCAATGGTTGGTAGCCAACCTAACCATTTTTGAATATTGATGAAGGAATTCAATGGTTGGTGGCCAACCTAACCATCAATGTTGAATTTTTTATGTAAGAATTTTAATGGAACTTGAATTCTTCCACCAAACATGTCTATAAATACCATGCTTGGCAAAAGGAAAGGGCATCAAAGAAAATCTATAAAAAATATGTAGAGAGATTTTCATATGTTTTCTTAGAATAGATTAGTTTTATTTTTTATTTTGATCAAGAGAAGGAGTTTTTGGAAGCTAGAGTTCATCAAAGATTGTATCCCAAAACAAGTTCTCTCTAAACTCTATTCTTGAATTTAATTTTAAGTTGTTATTATGTTTATTGTTAATTTAATTATTTCTTTCTTTTCAATTATGAATAGCTAATTTTATTTTCTAGGATTTAGATGTAATCTTTTGATTTGCATATGATTATTTATATTTAATTGATTGGGTTGATTGTTGGAATTAATCTTTTATCTTAGAACTAAATGCTTGTAATTAACTGGCCATTAATTGCATGATTTAAGATATTGTGTGAAGTAGCGAGAGTGGAAGCACAATATTAGTTCATTAGGATAACTGACCTAGGGAATGTATTGTTTAAAAATAAGAATACTCCTTTGTGATTTTTAAAAGGATTTCCATAAAACTTAATGGGTTTGTGTTAATTGCTTATGATCACGAGAGTAGACGTAAGGTTAATATGAATACACATGTTGTATCTTGAGAGAGAACATCATATAATTTAGAGAAATCTAATCATTAATTCTAGCAAAAATAATCCAATCTAAAAAATATAAAGTAATCATATGTGATCAATTGATGAATTCTAAATTCTAGACCTTTAATCTTATTTTCATATTTATCATTATTTATTTACTTCAATTTCATTTTAGGTTAAAATATAAAATCTCATAATTGATTTTCTAAATAATAGAGTAATATTAAAAATTGATACTTGACAAACTCTTCCTCATGAGAACGATACTCACTCATCACTTTATTACTTGTAAACGATCTGTGCACTTGCAGTAATCGCGCAACAGCTTACTTAAAGAGGGCTTCTACATATTTTTTATCTTCAATTGCCTCACCTATCTTAGAACATATTTTTGCAAACTTTTGAGGCAAAATTTTGAATTCATTTTGAAAGAGAGATATGATTTAGGCATTGTTTGTTTAGCCTATTACTTATATCCACCCTTATTTTAATTTTTTTTTCCCTAGTTTATCCCTTTGTGCCTTGTTAATTTTAGCTTTCTTTCTTTGTTAAGTAACCTTAATTGTTATCCTTCACCCTATTTGTGAGATAATTTTGTCAAGTTTACATTCTAATAAAGAAAAGGGAATTATTGAAGTTTTAAAAAAAAAATAAGGATCGCTAATAACTGAGAGTATTATTCATTGTAAAAGATCACCTTCTGCTTAAAATAAATTTGGGGGAAAGCAAGAAAATTGAATAAAATAAAAGTTAGTATTCTTGGTTATCTTTAGAATAATGTTGTTGGCAAAAAAAAAATCAAAAAAAAAAAAAGAAAAAAATATATATATATAGAAGAAGAAGAAGGGGGCTTAAAAGAAGAAAACATTGAAGAAGAATGATGCTTAAGATGGAAGGGATCCTTCATTAACATAATCCCTTTATTTGAGCTATTGATTTTGTTTTGTAAACTTGGTATAATTATCTTACTTTTGTTCATTTAGCCTTTTCTTTGTTCAGCCAAAAGACCTTGTGTTAGCCCCATTACAAGCCTAGTTAAGACCTATTGATCTCTCTTGATTTGTGAATTTCATTAGTGGAGATTGTTTGCATTAACATGCTTATGAGATTTGCACATCTATTTTATATCTTTTGATAGAGGCATTTAAAGATATCAGTGCGTATATGCCTATCTGAATTGCAATAATTTCTTTGCAGTTGATTTAATGTATAGTTATTCAAGGCATGATTAAGATGAGGATTATTTTGAACCTGAGATAGAAGCTTGACTTGCAATACTATTGATATGTTGTTTGTAAATATTAATTTCTTGAGACCTTTAAAAAAAAAATTTAACATAAGCACGCGAGGATTAAATTTCTTTTTTTGTGATATTTTATTTATCTTTGAAATAAATAGTTGAAAATTTTGAGTTTTAAAGGTGTTTGTGGGTATCACCATTGGAAGTCCTCACGAGACTATAACTCGTCCTCTATGGGACACCTAGAGGTTTAAAGGCTTGTTGCATAAGCTAAATGCAATCATAATTTCCTACGAAAGTAGACTAGTTTAGGTTTTGAATTTTCTTTTGCTTGAGGACAAGCAAAAACTTAAGTTTGGGGGGTGTGATAACTCTATATTTTTAGAGTTATTTTAATTGTTTAAACTTAAATTTTAGCTCAATTCTCGAGAATGCAATAATATTATTGCTTATTTTTAGAAATAAATAGTTCTACAATTTATAAATAAATTATACCATATTTTAAGTATTTTTATTATTTTTGCAGATCAAAATGATGTAGTAAAAATAATGATGCAAGCAATGATTCAAGTTTTCAATCTATGAGAAATAAATTCAATGGTTGGTGGCCAAAATTCAATGGTTGGTAGTCAACCTAACCATTTTTGAATATTGATTAAGAAATTCAATGGTTGGTGGCCAAAATTCAATGGTTGGTAGCCAACCTAACTATTTTTGAATATTGATGAAGGAATTCAATGGTTGGTGGCCAACCTAACCATCAATGTTGAATTTTTGATGTAAGAATTTTAATGGAACTTGAATTCTTCCACCAAACATGTCTATAAATACCATGCTTGGCAAAGGGAAATGGCATCAAAGAAATCCATCAAAAAATATTTAGAGAGAAAAAAAATAGATTAGGTTTCTTTTTTGTTTATGTTATTTTTATCAAGAGGAGGAGTTTTTAGAGCTCAAGTTTATCAAAGATTGTACCTCAAAACAAGTTCTCTCTAAACTCTATTCTTGAATTTAATTATAAGTTATTATTATGTTTATTATTTTTATTGTTAATTTAATTGTTTTTTCTCTTTTAATTATGAATAGCTAAATTTATTTTTCTAGGATTTAGATGTAATCTTTTGATTTGCATATGATTATTTATATTTAATTGATTGGGTTGATTGTTGGAATTAATCTTTTATCTTAGAATTTAATGCTTGTAATTAACTGGCCATTAATTGCATGATTTAAGATATTGTGTGAAGTAACGAGAGTGGAAGCACAATATTAGTTCATTAGCATAATTGACCTAAGGAATGTATTGCTTAGAGATAAGAATACTCCTTTGTGATTGTTAAAGGATTTCCATAAAACTTAATGGGTTTATATTGATTGCTTATGATCACGAGAGTAGACATAAGGTTAATATGAGCACACATGTTGTATCTTGAGAGAGAACATCATATAATTTAGGGAAATCTAATCATTAATTCCAGCAAAAATAATCCAATCTAAAAAAATATAAAGTAATCATAGGTAATCAATTGATGAATTCTAAATCCTGAGCCTTTAATCTTATTTCATATTATCATCATTTATTTACTTGAACTTTACTTTAGCTTAAAATACGACTTCTCATAATTGATTTTCTAAGTAATAGAATACTCAATAGTTTTGGTACTTGTCAACCCTTCCTCGTGGGATTGACACTTATTTCACTACTATATTACTTGTTCACGACCTGTGCACTTGCAGAAATTGCGCAACACACATAGCACGTTGACTTTAAAAGTCTTGCATACTTTGTTCACACTTTTTGCACCGCAAGTGTACGGGTCTATTGTAGCGAATAGTTTTAATGAGTAAAGAGTTGTCGATCCCACAGGGAAACGAATTTATTACCAAAGTTGTCTAATTTTTCTAATATTTAATCTATGAAAAAGAATAATGGAGTAGGTGAATTTTAATTAACTAATGAAATTGATTTAAAACTAAACTAACAAAAATAAATCAAGCAAATTGACTAAGATTTAATTCAATAAAAGAAAGACCTAGGGTTTAGATATCAATTGGTTTTCATGCTAATGATTCATACACACTTATGCAATTATTCCAACAAATTGAAATTAAAGGTGGTTTTCCCTTAATAAAATAAAATCCTCTTTCAAGGTAGATTATCAATATTTAACTCTAAACTTACACTTACTGTCGTGGTTGCAAGAAATTAGATTAAACTCATTAAGCACATTGGAAAACTAAACAATTCACCACCTAGGCAATACCCATATGTCTATAAAGCATTAGTCCTAAGTTTGTTCTTCCCATAAACTAATGTTGTACTTCCACTTTCGCTACTTCATACAATACCTTAGATTGTGTAAATGGTGGCCAATCAATCACATACTTAAAGCACAAGAAAAACAATTTAATTCAATATGAATGAGTCAATGATAAGTGTATATGAATTCAATAACAATCAACCAAAATCCATCTAAACCCTAGAAAAATTGATTTAGCTACTCATAATTAATTCAATGAAAGAACAAATTGAATAAATCCAATAACAATCCATGAATTCAATAAAACTAAAGGAATAAAGAAATTAGGTTTAGAAAAACTTCTAGGAGATCAAAATTCTAGAATCTTGAAGGCTGAAATCACAATCCTCCAGCCTCAAAATCTCAGTTGTTTGCCCTCTTACTCTGTTGCCGTCCTCTGTTTCTTCCCCTTCTGCAGAAAAACGCCAATCTCTTTCTTTTGCCCCCAAATCTATCAAAAACGATCCTCCCTTGTTTTCTTGTTATTTCCTCTTTTAAAAATCCTATTTTCTTTTCCTTATATGATCCCCCTAATTTAGGATGGGTCCTAGTAATTTAAAAGAGGATTGGTTAAGATTTAATCTACATCAGCCCCATTTATTTTAATAAAACCCGTAACAGATTATGCAGTAGTTGTATAGGGCTTGTGCAATTCAGGTTGTGCAAACTGGGTTGACAGATTTCAGCTCAGAATTTTGCTTTGATCCTTTCTTCAATTCTTTTCCTCTATTTTTCACTTCAATTAAGTTCTAAAACCTGCAAAATCTATAAAACACATCAAAAATCATAAATTAATCAAATAAATGGAATTTTGAGGATTTAATCTAAATTTACACTAAAATGCCTCTAAATTAGGGGTAAAATAATAGCAATATTAATGTAAATTCCAGCACATCATACTTAGGCCTTATAGGCTCTCATGACAACACATTATAATCATATCAATACCTTTTTAAGGTCATCAAAATATTATTACCTCAATATCAATTCACTTTAACAATCATCTTAGTTCACTTTACACTTCCATTCATGTCAACTTAATAATTAACCTTTCAAGCATCATGCTTAACTCTTATGATCCCTTTCACTTCATTAACTCATAACCATATGTTCATCATCAAGTCATCATAACATCTAGTTCCAAATTCCCCAATCACATTTGCATTCCAATCACAATATAAGGTTAAGATACCTTAAGTATACCATAATGCATTTAAGCTTATCTAGGATCATACCTTCGACTAACATGAAATTTTATCATTTATTATACATATATACATGTCAATAATCATCAAAACACATCACATAAAATTTATAAACATTGGGATAAAAATGTTTATATAGGCCGAGTGCATCATCAAGGTAAAAACCAAATTCTTCTTCTTTTCGCACTTTCCGTATATTTCAAAAATATGTAAAAACATGGTTTAAATCAAGATTTTTCATGTAAACATAACAAAAATCATTTTAAATATAAATTCATAAGAATCGGCCACTATTGGTGTTATTTATACACAAAAATTCAACTTTTGGCTTATAGAGCACAAAACCATGAGTTTTCTTATTTTTGGTATTTTCCGATCATTTCAGAAATATGGAAACAGGTTATTTAAACTATTATTTTTCATTCAATCATAGAAAATATCAGTTTAGAACACATTCCTTATGATTCCGCAGCCATAGATAGGGTTTATACAAAAAAATTCCAAGTTCAAAGGCTTAGGTGAAAAATCATGAGTTTCCGCGCTTTTCGCGTATTTCATTCATTTCAACGATAAACAGACACATGATTCAAATCATTATTTTTCATGTAAACAAAACAAATATCATATTAGAACACCTATTCATACAAATCGGCAGCCATATGACCATGCAAGAATAAAATTTTCTAACTTCCAAGTTCTAACACGAAAACTTTGAATTCCTTTGTTTTTCGAAACTTTTCAGTCATCACAGAAATATGCAGAAATATTATTTAATCCAATATTTTTCAACAAAACAAATAAAAAATCAGTTTAGAATACAATCATGCACAAATTCCACCACCCCACCCCCCCCCCCCCCCCCCCCCCTCCTTAGATGTTTATGCAATAAAATTGTGATTTTAAGTTATGGAATTCACCTTTGGAGGAATCTTACGGAAAGAATCGTGTTTTCAGTAGAAAATAAATTTTCTCTCCCAAAAATTCACTCAAATAGAATTAAATCTGTAAAAATCAGTAATCAAACAGTTCAAAATAATTTTCCCACAATTTATTTCATAGAAATCAGTTTAAAAATCGAAAGAGAATAAAAACTTATGATTACGGTTACAAAATCGCGAAACGGAAAGGTGTTTTCAATATTTCGGTAGAGAGAGATATTTTGAGAGAATTTTCTGCCAAGATATAGAAAGAGTAAGAGAATAGCTGCTGGAAACCCTGATTTGGCCGAAATTTAGAACATATATTAGAGTTTGGGTGAAATTTCCACTAATACCCTTAATGAATTAGGTTAGGAGGATTTTTGTGTAGTGGGCTTTTGGGTATTTGGGCTTTTCCTTTAAATTTTCGGCTGAATAAGAATTAAAATAAAAAGAATATTTTTCTTATTAATTCTGGAACATTTTCCTCAAAAATATTTTTAAAATACCTATAAAATTATTTTATGCTTAAAAATTGTATTATGCATGAAAATTCATTTTATTTAAAATAAGTTCTTTTATGCAAATGTACTTCATGTAAATCATTTATTTCCCAATTGCAGTACATATTATGCATATTAAAATTAATTTAATATGTCACATACTCATCAATCACTTAGATTACAAATTTTCACACAAGCACACACTTAACCTTAATAGTCCTAATTCAAGCAATTTATCATGAAAATTCCTAGGGTGGATGTGAGTTGTTATAACTCGTGATGTCGAGAGCCATCAATTAACATTGTCTAATATAAGATCATAATAAAATCAGTCTTTTAAAGACTTGTACACAATGCATTTAGTTTTTCAAGAACATTAAATAATTCTTTAATGAATTTATATTTGTTTATTTTGATTAGTT
Organism: Reutealis trisperma; assembly: GCA_947687605.1. Lineage (NCBI taxonomy): Eukaryota > Viridiplantae > Streptophyta > Magnoliopsida > Malpighiales > Euphorbiaceae > Reutealis > Reutealis trisperma. The sequence continues at coordinate 1,627,627 of CANTUT010000200.1, forward strand.
TTTCAGGAACTATATAGAATATTAGTTCTTTAGGAATTGTAGAGAATATCAATTCTTCATGAACTGTAGAAAATATCAGTTTTTCAGGAACTGTAGAGAATACCAGTTCTTCAGTAACTGTAATTATTATTAGTTATTCAGGAACTCGTAGCTTAATTATTTATTTAATTAGTTTTTCAGGAATTATAAATAATACTAGTTTTTCAGGAACTAGAATTTAAAATATAATACTAGTTCTTTAGGAACTCATAGCTTAGTTATTTATTTAATTAGTTATTCAGGAACTATAAATAATATTAGTTATTCAAAAACTATTATTTAAAATATAATGCTAGTTATTTAGGAACTAGAATTTAAAATATAATATTAGTTTTTCAGGAACTAGAATTTAAAACATAGTGCTAGTTTTTCAGAAATTAGAGTTTAATTGATTAATCATTAAATAACATATCAAATCTTCATAAATCTAAAAAAAATGATTTGAGGTAAATGATTGTAAGAGAGAAAAAAGATTTCTTAAAAAAATAATGATTTAGTTTTTTTTTCTTAAAAAAATGTATTTGATGCATAAATATTAATAATAATAGTAATTAATTGGATAAAAATTATTTACCATAAATCTTGAATTTTATTTTTTCAAAATTTTCACCTTAACTGGGTTGTAGCAAACCACAAGCTATCCAAAATTATGAATAATATTGTAAAACGATTCGTGCTGATAATGTGTTATAAATATAATGGAGAAGAACAAAAACAAAGAATATAAAGAAAAGAATAGTTTTCTAATTCTTTCATTCAATAGTATTAGGCCCTTTATATAGAGTACAGAAGAGAAAAAAATAAAAAGCTTTTCTAATAAGGAAAATACAATCAATACTAATATGAAAACTAGAGTATTCATATATATGGAAAGATATCAATCAAATTTTATAATATATTATAATATTTTATGTATTAAAAGTAATAATAATAAAAAAAATATATAAGGAAATGAAAATTAAGTATTCATTTCTTATCAGAATTATTAACTTAAATAGAATTAATAAGGGTATTTTAGTCAAATTTGATAACTCTATATTTTTAGAGTTATTTTAATTGTTTAAACTTAAATTTTAGCTCAATTCTCAAGAATGCAATAATATTATTACTTATTTTTAGAAAAAAATAGTTCTACAATTTATAAATAAATTATAACATATTTTAAGTATTTTTATTTTATTTTTGCATATCAAAATGATGCAATAAAAATAATGATGCAAGCAATGATTCAAGTTTTCAATCCATGAGAAATAAATTTAATGGTTGGTGGCCAAAATTCAATGGCTAACCATTTTTGAATATTGATGAAGGAATTCAATGGTTGGTGGCCAACCTAACCATCAATGTTGAATTTTTGATGTAAGAATTTTAATGGAACTTGAATTCTTCCACCAAACATGTCTATAAATACCATGCTTGGCAAAGGGAAATAGCATCAAAGAAAATCCAAAAAAAAAAAAATATGTAGAGAGATTTTTATATGTTTTCTTAGAGTAGATTAGTTTTATTTTTTATTTTGATCAAGAGGAGGAGTTTTTGGAAGCTTGAGTTCATCAAATATTGTATCCCAAAACAAGTTATCTCTAAACTCTATTCTTAAATTTAATTATAAGTTATTATTATGTTTATTATTTTTATTGTTAATTTAATTATTTCTTTCTTTTTAATTATGAATAGCTAATTTTATTTTCTAGGATTTAGATGTAATCTTTTGATTTGCATATGATTATTTATATTTAATTGATTGGATTTGATTGTTGGAATTAATCTTTTATCTTAGAACTTAATGCTTGTAATTAACTGGCCATTAATTGCATGATTTAAGATATTGTGTGAAGTAGCGAGAGTGGAAGCACAATATTAGTTCGTTAGGATAATTGACCTAGGAAATGTATTGCTTAGAAATAAGAATACTCCTTTGTGATTTTTAAAAGGATTTCCATAAAACTTAATGGGTTAGTGTTAATTGCTTATGATCACGAGAGTAGACGTAAGGTTAATATAAACACACATATTGTATCTTGAGAGAGAACATCATATAATTTAGGGAAATCTAATCATTAATTCCAGCAAAAATAATCCATCTAAAAATTATAAAGAAATCATATGTGATCAATTGATGAATTCTAAATCCTAAACCTTTAATTTTATTTCATATTTATCATCATTTATTTACTTAAATTTCACTTTAGTTTAAAATATAAATTCTCATAGTTGATTTTCTAAATAATAGAGTAATCTTAATTTTGGTACTTGTCAACCCTTCCTCGTGGGATCGACACTTATTTCACTACTATATTACTTGTTCACGACCTGTGCACTTGCAGAAATCGCGCAACAAGTTTTTGGCGCCGTTGCCGGGGAAGGCAATTTTTGACAATATTAATAGATTGGTATACTCTATTACTTTAGATTTTGATTTTCTTTTCTATTTGTTTTTATTTTTATTTTACAGGAATTTTATAATAAAAAAAAAAAAAAAGGAAAGATGGCTTTCCACAACTTGTAATGGTGGAACAGAGAAGTGATGCTAAATAGAGCAGCAAGCATGTATGGTGATGATAGTTTTAGTAAGTTAAATGCTAAAATTGATGCATTGGTTAACTTAATTGATAAAGTTAATGCTAATACTTTATTTAATTCATGTTTGAGTTGTAATCTATGTGGAGGTAATCACTTGAATTATGAGTGCCAATATGCAGAACAGGTACAATTTTTTCCAAATTATAACATGTATGAGAATTATCCATATTCCAATATAGACAACTCAGGATGGAGTGACTATTCAAACTTTTCTTGGAAAAACCAATGCAATTCATGGTATTCTTATCAAGATGATTTTCAAGATCATGCACCATTTGAGGAGCACAAACCATCTTATGAAGCAGCATTGGAAAGATTCATAAATGCTACTCATGAACAATGTGAAAGATTGGAAGATAGGATGGATCAATGGGCTAGTCACAATATAGATGATGATGTACAAATGGAACAGTTTGTTAGTCCATTAGATGCTCAAGGCCATGGTAACCTAACAAGTCAAATTGAAGTATATTCTGGAAATCAATGTTTGGCAATTTCTTTGAGTGATGATGAGGAAGAGATGATTGATCAAGCAGATACTTCAAGCAAGCAAGAAAAAAAGGAAGAAGTTGAGATCAATTTGCCCAAGAAATATTCTTCTCTTATGGATAATATCTGCGAAGTAGTTAAAATTAATGGGGAAATTAAAGAGGTATTTGAAAAAGAGAACTCAAAGGAAACTCTTTCAGTTTGTTTGGTGAAAACAACACCAAATATGCCAGACCATAAAGAATATCAATTTGATGACTTGAAAGAAAAGAAGAAACATTCACCACCATCAACTAAGCACTCACCAACTCTTGATTCAACTCCACTACCTTCCTATCTCAATTTCTTAAGAAAATTTAGAGCAAGAAAAAGAGCTCGTTGGAAAGTTTTTAAAAATTATGAGCCTAATTATAAAATATTAAATAATTTTTGTTTTAATTTTTTTTCATGCAGGCTCAAATCAAGATGGCTTGACTCATTAAAATTGGCAAAAGTCTATCTTTCCACAATTATCGAGATGATATACTTTGTGTATTATCCTCCATGATGAAGATCTAGCTATAGTCAAGCTAAAGACTATAAATAAAGTGCTTTTGGGAGGCAACCCAAATTTCTAACTTTTTTACTTCTTTTTAATTTCTTTTGTTCTTTTGTTTGTTTCGTTCTATTTTAATTTTACTTTAGTGTTGTTATTAAATAGCTTATTAGGAGGAAATCTGAGTTTTCTCTTTATTAGGTTTCTTTTATTTCTGTTTAGTTATTTCGTTGTAAGTTTTCTCTTTCATTTTCTTAACTAAGTTAATCAGATATGGAAGCATCTCTTGCAGCACTAAAAAACAGGTTTCCAACTCTTCCCCAAGATGTACTCAGGAAAATTGATGAACGCAGACTAGAAAGAATGAAGGCATTTAGGCGTCTGAATCTTCCTGAGGATATTCGCTGGATCATAGAAGCCAAAGTACGATTGGCAGGTGAGATTAATGACTCATTTATTAAATGTTTGCCAGGTACAGGGAGAAGTTCTTACTCAAAGAAGAGGAGAGCTAAAAGAATGGGGGTCTGCTACAAGTGTGCAAGATGGAATTGCAACACACGCTGTAGAAATATTGGATTTGCATCCATAAATCGAGAAGACAAAATTAAATTCATAAAGGATGGACTGAGTAAGGAGTCTATGGATAATATCCTTCAGACTCTTGAGACGCATCCTTGTGGACAAGTTCAACGCACTCTTTTAGATTTATGGGAACTATTCAAGGAAGAGAAGCAGCGTTACAGTCTAGGAAATCTGATGATAAAAGACCCTGTTTGCCAATTAATAAGAAAACTGGATGGGAAGCCTATCTTGGACTCATAAAAGGCGTGTAAGCCGTTACTGGACGTAAAACCAGAGGAAGATGTGAGCCAAAATCACAACTACTGTTTATAATCAGGTGTATCACTAACTCTTTTATTTTTTTCAATGCATTATTTTTTTTACATCCTGCAGTACTTTTTGACTTTTTAGTATCTAGATTTTATTTTCCTGCAGATTTTTCTACTGTCGACAACTTTTTAGTCTTTTAATGTCTCCTTTTAGCTTTTCAATATTTTCTTTTTGACTTTTGTACTCACACTGCAGATTTTTCTACTTTCGTTAATTTTTTACTCTTTTAATGTTTGTTTTTAGTTTTTCAATGTTTTCTTTTAGACATTTGTACACACAGTATTAATTATTTTTGTTTTTATTATCATTTTTGTTTTTTATACTTTTTCTATCAATAATTATTTTATCCCATTGAACTATTCTTTTACTCTTTTAGTTTCTTTATATGCATATTCATTATTGTCAATATGCACACAACCCTTTCAAGAAATCTGTGAGAGAAAAATGGCAGAATCCTCAACACGCAAATTCAAAACTATCTGTGTCTTTTGTAGTCCAAACTCTGGCAAGAAAAGAGAGTACTTGATAGCAGCTAATGAACTTGGTAGGATTTTAGCTAAACGAAAAATTGATTTGCTGTTTGAGGGAGGTAGTTTAGGGTTAAGGGGTTGTGTCGCAAGTTCTGCATATATTAGAGGTAGTAAAGTCTTACAAGTAGTTCTAAAGGCTTTGGCTCAAAATAAACAAATCACTGGTGGAACTATAGGTAATGAGTTACAGGTCAATAGCATGTACGAACGAATGGCATACATGAATTTCAATGCTGATGCTTTTATCGCATTACCTGGTGGTTTAGAAACATTTGAAGATATTTTCACCATTGCATTTTGGACTCAATTAACTGTTCTTCAAAAGCCATTGGGATTACTTAATGTTGATGGTTTTTATAATGGTTTGTTATCTTTTCTTGATCATGCTGTGGAACAGGGTTTTATGACACCGGCGAGTCGACGCATCTTAGTCTCTGCTTCAACTATTGATCAATTGATTGATCAACTGCAAAACTTTAAATCCGAACCTGATCCATTGATGGCGCAGGTAGTTTGGCACCCCAGGGCTAGTAGCAGTAAAAAGCGAGGACTAGATCTGAATCTCCGATTATAACTTCCCTAACTTTTGTAGTTTTTTTTTTATCGCATTTTTTTTTGTGTGTGTTTTTTTTTTGTTGCACTTGATCAAGCGAAATTTTAGGTTCGAATCACTAAATGTAAGATGGCTGAGTAAAGAGTTACTTTTGTACTCTTGATACGCATCTTAAATTTATGTGATTTTCCTTTTCAAAAAAAAAAAAAACTAACTAGCTGGCTAACTAACTCAAGAGTTATTCATACAAGATGGCTGAGTAAAGAGTACTTTTTGTGCTCTTGATACGCATCTATATTTTTTTTTCTTTTTCTTCTTTCTTTTTCTTTAGTTTCCAAAATAAAAAAATAAACAAAAATAAAAAAATTGATATTTTCTTTTTGTGTGATTAATTTCTCATACTTGCTTTTAGTGTTGTTTCAAGATGTTTTACAGGAAGCAAGGAAGTGAAATGCATATCCTGCTTATAATTTGGAATCCACTTTTCTACAAGAGAGAGTATTTTCTTTCTTTTGGTTTGTTTCTTTGACATTAAGGACAATGTCCATTGCAAGTTTGGGGGAGGTTTAGTTTGTTTTTTCTTTTCAGTCATTTCTTTTGTGTTTTGATGAATAAATTAAATTTTTTTTTGATAAAATATGCTTATATTAAATAATTTGATGAAAGACTAATGATTGATTATAATTGATATTTATGAACAATTTATTAAAGTATTTCAGGTTGAGCAACTATTTTGGGTAAGAAATTAACTTTTAGTAAGATTATGTTTTGTTTTGCTTTGCATTATATTGATTGCATTGAATTTGTGTATGCTTACTTAGAGAGGGCTTCTACTTATCTCCATTTGCCTCACCTATCTTAGAACATGTTTTTGCAAACTTTTGAGGCGAAATTTTGAATTCATTTTGAAAGAGAGATATGATTTAGGCATTGTTTGTTTAGCCTATTACTTGTATCTACCCTTATTTTAATTTTTTTTCCTAGTTTACCCCTTTGTGCCTTGATAATTTTAACTTTCTTTTCTTTGTTAATTAACCTTAATTGTTATCTTTCACCCTGTTTGTGAGATAATTTTGTCAAGTTTACATTTTAATGAAGAAAAGGGAATTATTGAAGTTTTAAAAGAAAATAAGGATTTCTAATAACTGAGAGTATTATTCATTATAAAAGACCACCTTCTGCTTAAAATAAGTTTGGGGGAAAGCAAGAAAATTGAACCAATAAAAGTTAGTAATTCTTGCTTGTCTTTAGAATAATGTTGTTGGCGAAAAAAAAAAAAAAACAAGAAGAAGAAGAGGTGGGCTTAAAAGAAGAAAACATTGAAAAAGAATAGTGCTTAAGATGAAAAGGATCCTTCATTAATACAATTCCTTTATTTGAGCTATTGATTTTGTAAACTTGGCATAATTATTTTACTTTTATTTATTTAGCCTGTTCTTTGTTTAGCCAAAAATACCTTGTGTTAGCCCCATTACAACCCTAATCAAGACTTATTGATCTCTCTTGATTTGTGAATTCCATTAGTGGAGATTGTTTGCTTTAATATGCTTATGAGATTTGTACATCTATTTTATATCATTTGATAGAGGCATTTAAAGATATTAGTGTGTATATGCCTATCTGAAGTGCAACAATTTCTTTGCAGTTGATTTAATGCATAGTTATTCAAGGCATGATTAAGATGAGGATTGTTTTGAACCTGAGATAGAAGCTTAACTTGCAATACTATTGATATGTTGTTTGTAAATATTAATTTCTTAAGACCTTAAAAAAAAAAAATTCAACATAAGCATGAGGGGATTAAGTCTTTTTTTTGTGATATTTTATTTTTCTTTGAAATAAATTTTTAAAGGTGTTTGTGGGTATCACCACTGGAAGCCCTCACGAGACTATAACTCGTCCTCTATGGGACACTTAGGGGTTTAAAGGCTTGTTGCATACGCTAAATGCAATCGTAATTTCCTACGAAAGTGGACTAGTTTAGGTTTTGAATTTTCTTTTGCTTGAGGACAAGCAAAAACTTAAGTTTGGAGATATGATAACTCTATATTTTTAGAGTTATTTTAATTGTTTAAACTTAAATTTTAGCTCAATTCTCAAGAATGTAATAATATTATTACTTATTTTTAGAAATAAATAGTTCTACAATTTATAAATAAATTATAACATATTTTAAGTATTTTTATTTTATTTTTGCATATCAAAATGATGCAATAAAAATAATGATACAAGCAATGATTCAAGTTTTCAATCCATGAGAAATAAATTCAATGGTTGGTGGCTAAAATTTAATGGCTAACCATTTTCGAATATTGATGAAGGAATTCAATGGTTGGTGGCCAACCTAACCATCAATGTTGAATTTTTGATGTAAGAATTTTAATGGAACTTGAATTCTTCCACCAAACATGTCTATAAATACCATGCTTGGCAAAGGAAAATAGCATCAAAGAAAATCCAAAAAAAAAAATATGTAGAGAGATTTTTATATGTTTTCTTAGAGTAGATTAGTTTTATTTTTTATTTTGATCAAGAGGAGGAGTTTTTTGAAGCTTGAGTTCATCAAAGATTGTATCCCAAAACAAGTTCTCTCTAAACTCTATTCTTAAATTTAATTATAAGTTATTATTATGTTTATTATTTTTATTTTTAATTTAATTATTTCTTTCTTTTTAATTATCAATAGCTAATTTTATTTTCTAGAATTTAGATGTAATCTTTTGATTTGCATATGATTATTTATATTTAATTGATTGGATTTGATTGTTGGAATTAATCTTTTATCTTAGAACTTAATGCTTGTAATTAACTGGCCATTAATTGCATGATTTAAGATATTGTGTGAAGTAGCGAGAGTGGAAGCACAATATTAGTTCGTTAGGATAATTGACCTAGGGAATGTATTGTTTAGAAATAAGAATACTCATTTGTGATTTTTAAAAGGATTTCCATAAAACTTAATGGGTTAGTGTTAATTGCTTATGATCACGAGAGTAGACGTAAGGTTAATATGAACACACATATTGTATCTTCAGAGAGAACATCATATAATTTAAGGAAATCTAATCATTAATTCCAGCAAAAATAATCCATCTAAAAATTATAAAGAAATCATATGTGATCAATTGATGAATTCTAAATCCTAAACCTTTAATTTTATTTCATATTTATCATCATTTATTTACTTAAATTTCACTTTAGTTTAAAATATAAATTCTCATAGTTGATTTTCTAAATAATAGAGTAATCTTAATTTTGGTACTTGTCAATTCTTTCTCGTGGGATCGACACTTATTTCACTATTATATTACTTGTTCACGACCTGTGCACTTGCAGAAATCGCGCAACAAAATTCAATAATGAAAAAGTAATAAAAGTGCTAGAAATTAAAAGGGGAGTGCAAAATCATTATATATAAAAACTATTATTATTATTATTATTATTATTATTATTATTATTATTATTAAATTTAAATATTATGTTTTGATCATTTACAATTTAATATGAAAAAATAAGGACAAAGTTTATTATATATGAATCAACCCAAAAAAGAAAAGTACTAATTAAAGATAATCACATGAAAAAAAAAATGATGAATTACCGTCATATAAATTTAACACTTAAGAATGTATTTGACAAATGATAAAAAATTTTCTAAATATTCAGCTTTTATTTTATATATATAATTTATTATACGATGCAGCTGAGAAAATAATAAAAAAAATTATATGTATTTGTATATATAAATTTTAATAAGAAATTGATGAGATGACTTCATTTGAGCTTAGTTTTAGAAAAAGTTATTAGACACATGATAATTTTTTTTAAAACAATTTTTGAGTTTGGTTCTTATTTTATATATATATATATATATATATATATATATAGATTAATGATTAAATATAAATTAATAATATAATTACTTGAATTAAAAAATTATTTGTTCCAAAAATTGTAACAATATGCATTTTTAAATTATATTATAAAGTACATGTATCTCATAAGAAAAATAATTTAATATTATTTATTTGTTGAAATTTTGTTTAGAAATTTTTATCCAAAATGGATATCTCAAAAATCAATTTACAAAACAACATTTTATATTGGCCCAAACCGGTTACTCTTAGATTTTGGCACTAAAACTGCAAATAGAAATAGTAATATCTTAAAATAGAAACTCTTGCAACATGTTTTATTAGCTGCAAGAGTATTATGTTCTCAACAATACAAACAAAATAGAAACTCTTCAAACAGATGTTTTACAATGTTTGTTTTGAGAGATTAATTAATTAACTTAAAATGTGATTTTGAATAATACATAAACATTGTCCTCTAGAAAATATTTGAAATTGGTGATACATATTTCAATGAAGTAAAACCATGCTCGCCGCCAATAAAGATTTATCCATAGAACTGCAATTATTGCCAAAAATATTATGATGTAAGCCACCGTAAAGCTAATATAGAAAATATCCATATCTATGACTCCATTCTCTTCTTCATCATTAGTTGAAACTCTTGGCATTGAAGATGGTGATATTGCTTCAGTGCAACTCTTTTCTAAGGGCAATCCACAAAGAAAAGGATTTTCCTCGTAACTGTTCTTTTCAAATGTTGCAAATTGTGCAACTATCTCGGGAGTTCTTCCAGATAAATTATTATGTGCTACACTAAAGAAAGAGAGCTTATGTAGTTGAGTGAGCTGAGGAGGAATTTTCCCATCCAAGTTGTTGTAAGAAAGATCCAAGATTTCAATTTCACTCAGGTTTGAGAATGTTGATGGAATTTTTCCTGTCAAATTGTTGTGGGAAAGGTTCAACACTCTGATCATGCTAAGGATTCCAATTTCTGGAGGGATTTCTCCACTCAGTTTATTGTAGGAAAGATCAATTCCATAAAGGAAGCAGAGAATGCTTTTTTGGTAAGAATATGTAACCCACTTTATTGTAAAATCCAAAGGGTGCCTACCAAATGTTCCATCCACCCACCCGGAATACTTTATGCAAGAAGGGATATGGCCAGAAAGATTATTATGAGACAAATCAATTAACTTCAGGTCTAGATTGCACAACTGATTTGGAATTTCACCTTCAAGGTTGTTATGACCCAAGGATAGATAGCCTAATGAAGAAAGGCTACCAAGCCATTTTGGAATGGCTCCGGTCAAAAAATTATGGCCAAGATCTAAAGTCCTCAAATCAGAGCAGTTGAAGAATGCATATGCTATTGATCCGTGTATTCTATTTTTAGACAAGTAAATACTTACTAACAGTGGAGGGTTAAAATTTGGTGGTAGACTTCCATAAATGTTGTTTTTTGAAAGGTTCAAAATTCTAAGAAAAGTCATATTCCTCATCCAACCCGGGATCATGCCGGAAAGATGGTTATCACTGATATCCAACAAATCCAAGGAGCACTCAGATAAACTATCAGGGATATTTCCTGTGAAATTATTTCCATCCATTTGTAAGTATTGCAAGGAGCTGACATTGCAAAAGAAATCGAGAATGTTACCACTAAAATTATTTCTAGAAATTATTAAACTTTGTAACATTGGAAAAGATGCACCAATTCCCATTGGAATGTGTCCATGAAAGCCATTATTGGAAATATCTAACTCTATCAAACTTGTATGGTTATGAATTGGAAATTGGAGGGGCCCTGAAAGAGAATTATTTACTAAAAAAAGGTCTTCTAGTTTTGTGTTGTTCTCTAACAACCAAAATGGAAAGCCTCCCTCCATTTTATTAGAGCAGAGGGCAACAAATTTTAAATTATGTTGATAGTAAAGGAATTTGGGAAATGTTCCAATATATCTAAGACCAGACAACACAAGTATCTCTAACTGAAATTTTGGGATCAAATTATTCTCCTCTATTTCCTGATAGAACTCATTATCCTGACCATCAAAATACTTGAGTTCTGTATTGTTGAACAATGGACTAAGTGAAATTGGGATTTGAAAGTGATTTTCTGAAAGCCATAATTCTTGGATGGATGACAAAACTCCAAGGAGGGAGATTTTTCCAATAAAATGATTGTAAGAAAGATCTAATTGTCGAAGGGATGTCAAATTTGCTAGACACCAAGGCAATGTATCCTTGGGATCATTATTTGACATATCTAGAAATTGGAGATGTTTCAACTCGCATATATCTGAAATTTATTTATAAAAAAAAATTAGCTAGAAATTAGAATCCTTGCCGCATGTGTGAGAGAGAGGAAGAGAAGAGTGAGGATGATCAATCTTACCCACTGGTATACTGCCACTGAGTTCACAATTAGGCAATGATAGAGTCTTAAGAGAGGTGAAATTTGCAACAACTGGCAGGATGTTGCTGTCACTATTAGAATAGTTCAAGTATAAATGCTCCAAGTTCTTGAAATTAGGAAAGCCTACAATAGTAAAAATGAAAGTTCAAAAATGATATATACATTAATTAACATAAAACAAGACATTAGTACTAATTTGTGGTGGTAAAAGAATTACCATCTTTAATGCTAATATAAACATTAATTAATAATAAATAATGATGGAAGTAAAAGGTCATAATTTACCTTGACTTGATATGTTGCTCGAAATCAAAGACAAAAGTTTAAGAGAAGGCAATGCTCTACGACTTTGAAGGAAGTTTTCATCCAAAGAACAAGAGTCCAGGAATAACTCTTCCAAGTTGTTCAAATTATGCGACTCTGTTTAAAAGGAGCAACAAAATTTTCTAGAACATACAAAACATTAAGAACAAGAATACTTTGGTATCATTAATATGATCATTAGCAACAATTTTTCCTTTGAAATCATTTTCTCTTAGGGAGAGGGCCTTAAGATATGGAAATGCTCTCAATGATTGTAGCAGTGAAGAATTTCTTCCGTATGTGGTGGTGTTATCTAGAGCTAATTTGTGTAACTTGCTTAGACCTCTTGTATTTGAAAAGAAGTATGCTTGATTTAATTAATTTTATCAATTAAACTACTAAATATTAGAGACATTTGTTTTTGTGTTTCCTCAAATTTATATCAAACGTATCCAAATTTGGAGTGGTAAATTATCAATTCTCTTTTATTTCATTTTATTGGCAATATAAATTAGTTATAACTAATTGCTTAATCAAAAGAGTAATAAAGCTTAAATTGAGGTGGTACCTCTCGAAACTTGAAACTTGATTATCTCATTTCCACTCAGATCAAGCTCCTTTAAGTTACTCAATAAATCCAATTCTGGGACAGCAACCAATAAAGCAGAAATAATTAATTATATCACTATAAAACTATTAAAAAAAACTATAATTTAAATAATAAAAAAAAAAAAACTAGAATCTAACCTTTCATGTCAATTGTTCCTTTGAGTGAATTATACCTTAGATTCAAAGATTCAAGAGATGAAAGCCCCTTATGTTGAACTTTCAGATTGCTTTGTCCTGCAAATAATTAAATTTATTTCAAACATATCCAAATTTGAACTGCTAAATTATCAATTCTCTTTATTTTATTCTATTGGCGATAGAGATTATCTAGAAACTAATTGCTTAATCAAAAGAGTACCGCTAGAAGCTTGAAACTTGATTATCTCATTCAAACTCAGATCAAGAACCTTTAGATTGCTCAATCCTATAAATAATTAAATAATATAATTAGATTAATTTTTTTTAATTTTAATTCAGCTCCGTCTAGAGTTTGAATTTAATTCATATTTCATACCATGAGAGAATTCAAAACCTTCAATTTGATTGCGAGATAAATATAATCCCTTCAAGCTTGTTAGATTCAATTCTGCCAATATGGGTTTTACGTGAGAGGGACAAAGAAGAAGAGAAGAAGAAGAAGAAGAGTTATTAAAGAGGGGATTGAATAACTCACCTTGACTATTAATTGTTCCTTTGAGTCTATTGCCTATTAATTTTAAATATTTTAAAGATGAGAGACCACTTAGAGAAGGCAATATGCTGTTATTGAATTTGTTATCTCCTAAATTGAGGAACTCCAAATTGGGGAGACTGGATAATCTTTCAAAACCTAAAAAATAAAAAAGATTCTATAAATAATGAAATCAATTGAAATTTTGTTTACCATTTATTTCATAATTAGTAAGTTGGTAAGTGGCACTAAAGTAATTTCAAAAACAGTTCAAAACTTAGTCATAGTCTAATTAATTAAAGAAGAAAAAAAAAACTTATATTTAAAAGGAAATTAAACTTAAACTTTGCAATAGAGATATGAACCTTCATTTTCAACGCAACCCCAAATGTTCATAGAGTTCAAGTCAAGAAGCTTCAATTCTTTGAAGGGAAGAAAAAAAGAAGCATTCAGATACCAATCTTCCATTCTCCAATCTCTCAAAGGATAAAGTGAAGTTACTCTTCCAGTAATAGAGTCACATTTAACATATTCCCATAAACAACAATTAGGAATTTTCCCCCAGGAATGCATTTCCCTGCCATTTGGGTAATTTAAATAAGCTTTGAGGTTCAACAAAGCAATTCTCTCGTCCTCCAAACAACCATTACACCATTCTCCTTCTAACAATAAAATCATCACCACAAATACCCACAACTGCTGTAGAATTAAACCCATATCTTCTCAAACAAACACTTTCTTGCATATATGGAATGAAGCAATTTCCAAATGGGTTTAAAATATATATAGATAAGCATATCATATTGAAACGAGACTTTGACTTAGAAGTCAGTTATATTATTGCATACAAAAGTCTTTTGAAGATAAAAAATTTTTAATGGATAAAAATAGAATTAATTTAATATATTATTGAAAGAAGCATATATATATATATATATATATTAAACTTAAATTTCATGATGTAATTATGTAAATGAATTAAATTATTTGTGAGGTATTCATACTTGGCTCGCAAATTTCCAACTTGAATAACTCAAAAGTAACATAATTCTTGATTTGAGCTATTTACAAGCCTAATATTGAGTATTTAAATTTTAATATTTAAACATGTTTAATGTTATAATTTTTAATAATAGTAATTTATTAATTTCAGCTCAAACTTGATTTCATTTAAATTTATTCAAACTGTATTTTAATATTAATATATGAAATTTTTATTTTTGACTATAATTAAATTGAATCAAGTCAAATTTAGCTCGAGCATAAAAGTTAAAAGAGCTATCAAACCTGCGTTGATTAACTACCTATATTTTAATTATAAGGAAGAATAAAATGCACAAGTCAAGTCCAGTCTTGATCAAAGACAAATTAAAATTATATCAAACTAAACATAATTTTTTTAATTTTTATTTTTTAAAATGTATTTGATGAACCATATGTTTGCTAAAACTAAAGTGTAAAATTTTATATTGATAATTATATAAATGTGCTAATATATTAAGTTAATAGGTAAAATCGCCTATGAAATTCAATAATTTCCTAATTGTTCAAAATTAAAAATAAATTACAATAAAAAAAAAAAAAAAAAAAAAAAAAAAAAAAAAAACAAGATAGCGATTAGCATTTAAGGGATCTGAAGAAAAAGATTAAATTTAATAGTAAAAAAATCATTATAAAACCAAAATGATGAGAGAGGAAATTATTAAATTTATATAAGGCTCTATTTTTGGATTAAGTTATTTCCAATTATATTTTTGGATATATAAATAGGATGTGCATCGGTTGGTTTGGTTTAATTAGGTTTAAAAAATCGAAATTTTAAAAAGTTTAAATCGAATCGAATTTTAAACTTTAGTTTGGTTTGGTTAGAAATCAATTTTTTAATTAGGTTTTAATTTTTATATATAAAATAATTATTAAAAGAATATATAAATAAAAAAATATTAAAAATAATATTAAAAATATATTTAAATATATAATTTTGGATTTTTTGATTGGTTTAGTTTTCAAATATCTGAAACTGAATCAAAAGCTAAAATTCTTTAAGATTCCGAACCAAACCTCCTAACCGACTATTTAATAGCTAAATTAAATATGTATTTTCGGTTCAAAAAATCTTTAGGTTCGATTTAGGAATTTTCCCCCAGGAATACATTGACGTGCCATTTGGGTAATTGAAATAAGCTTTAAGGTTCAACAAAGCAATTCTCTCCTCCTCCTGACAACCATTACACCATTTTCCTTCTAACGATAAAATCATCATCACAAATACCCATATCTTCTCAATAAACAAACACTTTCTTGCATATCAAACTAAACATAATTTTTTTAATTTTTATTTTTTAAAATGTATTTGATCACGTTGGCACAATTTGATGAACCATATGTTTGCTAAAACTAAAATATAAAATTTTATATTGATAATTATATAAATGTGCTAATATAAAATTAATTTTTTCTCATTTTTAATTTTTAATTTTTACATTTTTCTAAGTAATTTTTATACTTTATTTATAAATATAAAATTAGTGGATGTGGAACTCAAATTAAAGGTAATTAATTTTTTGCTAGACAAGAAAGCAGTAGTGTATTTGTTCATAAAAATTTTCAATATATATAAAATTTTATAGAATTCATTTATTTCAAATGTTCTCTTAATATTTATTAAATAATTTATTATGATATAAAATTTAGTTGAATATTTAATTTTTTTTTATTAATAAGTACTTTAGATTTTTTATCCTTACTTGCCTTTTCAAGATTTTATGCCAACTCAATATCTACATATAAATTATTTTATATTGTAATAACTTCAATTTACAATACTTTTAATATTAATCGAATTAATTTATAATGATATAATATTTAATTAAAATTATTTGGCAAAAAAAGATTTAATTAAAATTTTAATTTTTTTTATTTTCGTGTAAAACACAGTTTTATAATTATTTCAGAATTTCTTATTCTTGAAGACTTTATATCAACTGAACTGTCATACATGCAAATACTTGAATCTTGACATTAATTTTTCAATGTATAAATGAAGGTTGTTAATTAATAACTTATTTTTCACTTTGGAAAATTGACATATCTCCCCATTAACTATTTGCATATCCATACACAATGTCCAATCTCATTTATCAAAACCTTCTTTTTTATATTTTTTAATTATATTTTTAGATTTTTTAGAATTTAATTTAATTTATGTTTATTGATATTATAATTATATTTTTTTAAGTAAAATATAAATAATGATGCATTATATATCTATAATTATGTGAATATAATGTATATATTTGCTTATAAAATGTAATATATATATATATATATATATATATATATATATATATATATATATATATATATATATATATATATATATATATATATATATATATATATATATATATATATATATATATATATATATATATATATATATATATATATATATATATATATATTATTTTTAAATAATAAATGCGTGCCCGCAATTTGATCTGTCTCGCCTTATGATTCGCCCCCTCTCTCCCTCTCCGATGCAAAACAAATAAGGTATAAATATACTACAATCCGTCGCATACTCTATAGACTCGTTACCATTCCTAGATAAAGGTTTTTTTTTTTTTTTGCTCTAATTTCAATCAGATTCAAATTTAAAACTCTATATAAATATTTTAAGTTGTAAATTTTAAATTTACTCCAATTGGGTTGTATCTAATGGAATTGAGCAACTTGTAGATTTATATAATGCTGCTCAGTTGGAGCTGAATCATATCATAAACATATTCTTGGTGTTTAATTAGAGCAATATGAAAAACTATATGGAGTGTTGATTAAATAATACATACAATATAATACGGTCAACTTACCGAACACTATACAAAATGGACAAGATTTCCATTCATTATATATATATATATATATATATATATATATATATATATATATATATATATATATATATATATATATATATATAATCTTCAACGGGCTTAGGAATTATTATGCCTAAATAATTCCCTTTTTTTTTTCGAAGTTTAATTGTACATTAATTCTTTTCTTGAAAATATCAACTGACTTAAATATAGAGAGAGAATGAAATTTGAAATTTAAATTGTAGTGAGACAATGAAAATAGACACTAATTGATTAACAAAAGGATATTTTAATCAATGAAAATAGCTGTATCACATTTACACCCCATTTAATGATCTATAATTTGCAAAGATAAGTAATAAATATTTTCTCTTTTTTACTTTCTCTTATTTCTTATCTATTCTTATGATGACACATAAATTAAAGTTGTGAATAATATATATCTATAAAATTTAATACAGTTTATGTATCATCATGAGAATGGAGAAAATAATAAGAGAAAGTAAAAAGGAAAAGATATTTAGCACTTCTCAATTTGCAAAATATGTCATTCTAACTACATAGATTCTGGTCATTTAGCAGGGTCCTAACTTCAATTTGCAATACTTTTAATATTTATCAAATTAATTCATAATGAAATAAGATTTAATTGAAATTTTATATTTTTTTTTAATTTTCATGCAAAGCATGGTTTTATAAGTATTTCTGAATTTCTTATCTTTTAAGACTTGATGTCAACTAAACTATTATGAGCGCAAGGCACTTAAGTCTTAGTGTTAATTTTTCGTGTAGATAGAGGTCGTTAATTAATAACTTACCTTTACTTTAAAAAATTGACATATTTCATTACATGTCCACATAAAATTACCAATCTCATTTATCAAAATCTTCTTTAGTGGTGGAAAGGCTTTATACAATTGTGAGTGGAGACTTGAAACCCAATTTACACTCTGAACTGGATGGATGCAACTTTTAAAAAACTTTATGTTTTCTAAATTCAAATTTCTATGAATAAGTCTACTCACATTTCTAATGAAATAAATTTAAATTTTATTATTTTTTCTGAGTATATTATTATTAGTTTATTTTTTATTAATTGAATTTTATGTGTGATTTAAAAATATATATATATAATATTGTGTGAGAATTCATTATTCAAAAGTAATTATTATTTTTTATTTTGAATTTAAATACAGTCAATAGTTTTAGTATAACCAGAAGCAGAGGGAGAGCTATATTAAGCTCAAAAGGGCCATTATATATATATATATATATATATATATATATATATATATATATATATATATATATATATATATAAACATGTCCATATTCTAGTTAGAAAATCTTAACACAATTGATTGGATTAGAGTTAACCATTTTAATATGATACTAATATTATAATATATATGACATAATTATTATTGTAGGACATGAATTATCAATTGTAGTCCATGCACGAGGGTAGAACTTAGAAATAAATAATATTTGAATTGAAGTGGTCTACACTCTATAGTCATTTGGCCAAAAAAAAGAATTGGTTTATAGTCAAGACAAAGACATTAGTAATTACGTCAGTATTAAACAATAATAACCTTCCATAAGGATAAAACACTTGCCGTAATGCAAGTGTTTTCACTATACAAGAAAATTTTATAGAATTTTATTTATTTCAAATGGGTTCTTAATATTTATCAAATAATTTACTGTGATATAAAATTTGGTTGCATATTTATTTTTTTTTTTTTATTAATAAGTACTTTAGATTTTCTCATCCTTAATTGCCTTTTCAAGACTTTATGTCCACTCAATGCCTACATATAAATTATTTTATTTTATAATAACTTCAATTTACAATACTTTTAATATGTATCAAATTAATTTATAATGATATAAAATTTAATGGCAAAAAAAATTTAATTAAAAATTTAATTTTTTTAATTTTCGTGCAAAACATTATTTTACAAGTACTTTAAAATTTATTATCATTGAAAACTTGATATCAAATGAACTATCATGCACGCAAAGTACTTAGGTCTTGGCATTAATTTTCCAATGTATAGATGAAATTCATTGATTAATGTTGCGCGATTTCTGCAAGTGCACAGGTCGTGAACAAGTAATAATGTGTGAATAGAGTGTCGAATCCACAGGGAAGGGTTGACAAGTACTAATTTTATGATTACTCTATTATTTAGAAAATCAATGATGAGAATTCGTATTTTAAGCTAAAGTAAAATTCAAGTAAATAAATGATGAAAATATGAAATAAGATTAAAGGCCTAGGATTTAGAATTCATCAATTGATTACCTATGATTACTTTATATTTTTTAGATTGGATTATTTTTGCTGGAATTAATGATTAGATTTCCCTAAATTATATGATGTTCTCTCTTAAGATACAATATGTGTGCTCATATTAACCTTATATCTACTCTCGTGATCATAAGCAATTAACACAAACCCATTAAGTTTTATGGAAATCTTTTTAAAAATCACAAAAGAGTATTCTTATCTCTAAGCAATACATTCCCTAGGTCAATTATCCTAATGAACTAATATTGTGCTTCCACTCTCGCTACTTCACACAATATCTTAAATCATGCAATTAATGGCCAGTTAATTACAAGCATTAAGTTCTAAGATAAAAAATTAATTCCAACAATCTAATCCAATCAATTAAATATAAAAAATCATATGCAAATCAAAAGATTACATCTAAATTCTAGAAAATAAAATTAACTATTCATAATTAAAAGAGAAGAAACAATTAAATTAAAAATAAAAATAATAAACATAATAATAACTTATAATTAAATTTAAGAATAGAGTTTAGAGAGAACTTGTTTTGAGATACAATCTTTGATAAACTTGAGCTCCAAAAACTCCTCCTCTTGATAAAAATAATATAAACAAAAAAGAAACCTAATCTATTTTTTTTTCTCTCTAAATATTTTTTTTGATAGATTTCTTTGATGCTATTTCCCTTTGCCAAGCATGGTATTTATAGACATGTTTGGTGGAAGAATTCAAGTTCCATTAAAATTCTTACATCAAAAATTCAACATTGATGGTTAGGTTGGCCACCAACCATTGAATTCCTTCATCAATATTCAAAAATGGTTAGGTTGGCTACCAATCATTAAATTTTGGCCACCAACCATTAAATTCCTTCATCAATATTCAAAAATGGTTAGGTTGGCTACCAACCATTGAATTTTGGCCACCAACCATTGAATTTATTTCTCATGGATTGAAAACTTGAATCATTGCTTGCATCAT
This sequence comes from Reutealis trisperma, assembly GCA_947687605.1. Taxonomy (NCBI): domain Eukaryota; kingdom Viridiplantae; phylum Streptophyta; class Magnoliopsida; order Malpighiales; family Euphorbiaceae; genus Reutealis; species Reutealis trisperma. Next base: position 1,648,263 of record CANTUT010000200.1, read on the forward strand.
TATTTTTATTGCATCATTTTGATCTGCAAAAATAAAATAAAAATACTTAAAATATGTTATAATTTATTTATAAATTGTAGAACTATTTATTTCTAAAAATAAGTAATAATATTATTGCATTCTCGAGAATTGAGCTAAAAGTTAAGTTTAAACAATTAAAATAACTCTAAAAATATAGAGTTATCACACCCCCAAACTTAAGTTTTTGCTTGTCCTCAAGCAAAGGAAAATTCAAAACCTAAACTAGTCCACTTTCGTAGGAAATTATGATTGCATTTAGCGTATGCAACAAGCCTTTAAACCCTTAGGTATCCCATAGAGGACGAGTTATAGTCTCGTGAGGGCTTCCAGTGGTGATACCCACAAATACCTATAAAACTCTAAACCTTCAAATATTTATTTCAAAAAGAAAATTTAATCTTCTTATGCTTAGTTTGAATAATTTTTCAAAGGTCTCAAGAAATTAATATTTACAAACAACATATCAATAGTATTACAAGTCGAGCTTCTATCTCAAGTTCAAAATAATCCTCATCTTAATTATGCCTTGAATAACTATACATTAAATCAACTACAAAGAAATTGTTGCACTTCAGATAAGCATATATACATTAATATCTTTAAATGCCTCTATCAAATGATATAAAATAGATGTACAAATCTCATAAGCATATTAAAGCAAACAATCTCCACTAATGAAATTCACAAATCAAGAGAGATCAATAGGTCTTGACTAGGGTTGTAATGGGGCTAACACAAGGTATTTTTGGCTAAACAAAGAACAGGCTAAATGAACAAAAGTAAAATAATTATGCCAAGTTTACAAAATCAATAGCTCAAATAAAGGAATTATATTAATGAAGGATCCTTTTCATCTTAAGCACTATTCTTTTTCAATGTTTTCTTCTTTTAAGCCCACCTCTTCTTCTTCTTGTTCTTTTTTTTTTTTTTTTCGCCAACAACATTATTCTAAAGACAAGCAAGAATTACTAACTTTTATTGGTTCAATTTTCTTGCTTTCCCCCAAACTTATTTTAAGCAGAAGGTGGTCTTTTATAATGAATAATACTCTCAGTTATTAGAAATCCTTATTTTCTTTTAAAACTTCAATAATTCCCTTTTCTTCATTAAAATGTAAACTTGACAAAATTATCTCACAAACAGGGTGAAAGATAACAATTAAGGTTAATTAATAAAGAAAAGAAAGCTAAAATTATCAAGACACAAAGGGGTAAACTAGGAAAAAAAAATTAAAATAAGGGTAGATACAAGTAACAGGCTAAACAAACAATGCCTAAATCATATCTCTCTTTCAAAATGAATTCAAAATTTCGCCTCAAAAGTTTGCAAAAACATGTTCTAAGATAGGTGAGGCAAATGAAGATAAAAATGTGTAGAAGCCCTCTCTAAGTAAGTATACACAAATTCAATGCAATCAATATAATGCAAAGCAAAGCAAAACATAATCTTAATAAAAGTTAATTTCTTACCCAAAATAGTTGCTCAACCTGAAATACTTTAATAAATTGTCCATAAATATCGATTATAATCAATCATTAGCCTTTCATCAAATTATTTAATATAAGCATATTTTATATAAAAAAAATTAAATTTATTCATCAAAACACAAAAGAAATGACTAAAAATAAAAAACAAACTAAATCTCCCCCAAACTTGCAATTGACATTGTCCTCAATGTCAAAGAAACAAACCAAAAGAAAGAAAATACTCCCTCTTGTAGAAAAGTGGATTCCAAATTATAAGTAGGATATGCATTTCACTTCCTTACTTCCTGTAAAACATCTTGAAACAACACTAAAAGCAAACATGAGAAATTAATCACACAAAAAGAAAATATCAATTTTTTTTATTTTGGAAACTTAAAAAAAAAGAAAGGAGAAAAAAAAAATACAAATGCATATCAAGAGCACAAAAAGTACTCTTTACTCAGCCATCTTGTATGAATAACTCTTGAGTTAGTTAGTTAGCTAGCTAGCTAGCTAGTTTTTTTTTTTTTTTTTTTTTTGAAAAGAAAAATCACATAAATTTAAGATGCGTATCAAGAGTACAAAAGTAACTCTTTACTCAGCCATCTTACATTTAGTGAATCGAACCTAAAACTTCGTTTGATCAAGTGCAACAAAAAAAACACACACAAAACAAAAAAAAATGCGATAAAAAAAAAACTACAAAAGTTAGGGAAGTTATAATCGGAGATTCAGATCTAGTCCTCGCTTTTTACTGCTACTAGCCCTGGGGTGCCAAACTACCTGCGCCATCAATGGATCAGGTTCGGATTTAAAGTTTTGCAGTTGATCAATCAATTGTTCAATAGTTGAAGCAGAGACTAAGATGCGTCGACTCGCCGGTGTCATAAAACCCTGTTCCACAGCATGATCGAGAAAAGATAATAAACCATTATAAAAACCATCAACATTAAGTAATCCCAATGGCTTTTGAAGAATAGTTAATTGGGTCCAAGATGCAATGGTGAAAATATCTTCAAATGTTTCTAAACCACCAGGTAATGCGATAAAAGCATCAGCATTGAGATTCATGTATGCCATTCGTTCGTACATGCTATTGACCTGTAACTCATTACCTATAGTTCCACCAGTGATTTGTTTATTTCGAGCCAAAGCCTTTAGAACTACTCCTAAGACTTTACTACCTCTAATATATGCAGAACTTGCGACACAACCCCTTAACCCTAGACTACCTCCCTCAAACACCAAATCAATTTTTCGTTCAGCTAAAATCCTACCAAGTTCATTAGCTGCTATCAAGTACTCTCTTTTCTTGCCAGAGTTTGGACTACAAAAGACACAAATAGTTTTGAATTTGCGTGTTGAGGATTCTGCCATTTTCTCTCACAGATCTCTCGAAATGGTTGTGTGCATATTGACAATAATGAATGTGCATATAAAGAAATTAGAAAAGTAAAAGAACAGTTCAATGGGATAAAATAATTATTGACAGAAAAAGTATAAAAATAAAAATGATAATAAAAATAAAAAATAATCAATGCTGTGTGTACAAATGTCAAAAGAAATATTTGAAAAACTAAAAAGAAACAGACATTGAAAAACTAAAAAGCTAACGAAAGTAGAAAAATCTGCAGCATGTGTACAAAAGTCAAAAAGAAAATATTGAAAAGCTAAAAGTAGACATTGAAAGACTAAAAAGTTGTCGACAGTAGAAAAAATATGCAGGAAAATAAAATCTAGGTGCTAAAAAGTCAAAAAGTACTGCAAGATGTAAAAAAAAATAATGCATTGAAAAATAAAAAAGTTAGTGATACACCTGATTATAAACAGTAGTTGTGATTTTGACTCATATCTTCCTCTGGTTTTACGTCCAGTAACCGCTTACACACCATCTATGAGTCGAGGATAGGCTTCCCATCCAGTTTTCTTATTAACTGGAAAATAGGGTCTTTTATCGTCAGATTCCCTAGACTGTAACGCTGCTTCTCTTCTTTGAATAGTTCCCATAAATCTAAAAGAGTGCGTTGAACTTGTCCACAAGGATGCGTCTCAAGAGTCTGTAAGATATTATCTATAGACTCCTTACTCAGTCCATCCTTTATGAATTTAATTTTGTCTTCTCGATTTATGGATGCAAATCCAATATTTCTACAGCGTGTGTTGCAATTCCATCTTGCACACTTGTAGCAGACTCCCATTCTCTTAGCTCTCCTCTTCTTTGAGTAAGAACTTCTCCCCGTACCTGGCAAACATTTAATAAATGAGTCATCAAGCTCACCTGCCAATCGTACTTTGGCTTCTATGATCCAGCGAATATCCCCAGGAAGATTCAGACGCCTAAATGCCTTCATTCTTTCCAGTCTGCGTTCATCAATTTTCCTGAGCACATCTTGGGGAAGAGTTGAAAATCTGTTTTTTAGTGCTGCAAGAGATGCTTCCATGTCTAATTAACTTTGTTAAGAAAATGAAAGAGAAAATTTACAACGAAACAACTAAACAGAAATAAAAGAAACCTAATAAAGAGAAAACTTGGGTTTCCTCCTAATAAGCTATTTAATAACTCACAAACAACACTAAAGCAAAATTAAAATAGAATGAAACAAGCAAAAGAACAAAAGAAATTAAAAAGAAGTAAAAAGTTAGAAATTTGGGTTGCCTCCCAAAAGCGCTTAATTTATAGTCTTTAGCTTGACTATAGCTAGATCTTCATCATGGAGGATAATACACAAAGTATATCATCTCCATAATTGTGGAAAGATAGACTTTTATCAATTTTAATGAGTCAAGCCAGCTTGATTTGAGTCTGCATGGAAAAAAATTAAGACAAAAATTATTTAATATTTTATAATTAGGCTCATAATTTTTAAAAATTTTCCAACGAGCTCTTTTTCTTGCTCTAAATTTTCTTAAGAAATTGAGATAGGAAGGTAGTGGAGTTGAATCAAGAGTTGGTGAGTACTCAGTTGATGGTGGTGAATGTTTCTTCTTTTCTTTCAAGTCATCAAATTGATATTCTTTATGGTCTGGCATATTTGGTGTTGTTTTCACCAAACAAACTGAAAGAGTTTCCTTTGAGTTCTCTTTTTCAAATACCTCTTTAATTTCCCCATTAATTTTAACTACTTCGCAGATACTATCCATAAGAGAAGAATATTTCTTGGGCAAATTGATCTCAACTTCTTCCTTTTTTTCTTGCTTGCTTGAAGTATCTGCTTGATCAATCATCTCTTCCTCATCATCACTCAAAGAAATTGCCAAACATTGATCTCCAGAATATTCTTCAATTTGACTTGTTAGGTTACCATGGCCTTGAGCATCTAATGGACTAACAAACTGTTCCATTTGTACATCATCATCTGTATTGTGACTAGCCCATTGATCCATCCTATCTTCCAATCTTTCACATCGTTCATGAGTAGCATTTATGAATCTTTCCAATGCTGCTTCATAAGATGGTTTGTGCTCTTCAAATGGTGCATGATCTTGAAAATCATCTTGATAAGGATACCATGAACTACATTGGTTTTTCCAAGAAAAGTTTGAATAGTCACTCCATCCTGAGTTGTCTATATTTGAATATGGATAATTCTCATACATGTTATAATTTGGGAAAAATTGTACCTGTTCTGCATATTGGCACTCAGAATTCAAATGATTACCTCCACATAGATCACAACTCAAACATGAATTAAATAAACTATTTGCATCAAGTTTATCAATTAAATTAACCAATGTATCAATTTTAGCATTTAACTTACTAAAACTATCCTCACCATACATGTTTGCTGCTCTATTTAGTATCATTCCTCCATCACACCATTAAAAGTTGTGGAAAACGTTCTTTTTTTTTTTTTTTATAAAAGTCCTGCAAAATAATAAAAAAATATAAAAGAAAAAAAAATCTAAAGTAATAGAGTATATCAATCTATTGATATTGTCAAAAATTGTATTCCCCGGCAACGGCGCCAAAAACTTGTTGCGCGATTTCTGCAAGTGCACAGGTCGTGAACAAGTAATAATGTGTGAATAGAGTGTCGAATCCACAGGAAAGGGTTGATAAGTACTAATTTTATGATTACTCTATTATTTAGAAAATCAATGATGAGAATTCGTATTTTAAGCTAAAGTAAAATTCAAGTAAATAAATGATGAAAATATGAAATAAGATTAAAGGCCTAGGATTTAGAATTCATCAATTGATTACCTATGATTACTTTATATTTTTTAGATTGGATTATTTTTGCTGGAATTAATGATTAGATTTCCCTAAATTATATGATGTTCTCTCTCAAGATACAATATGTGTGCTCATATTAACCTTATATCTACTCTCGTGATCATAAGCAATTAACACGAATTCATTAAGTTTTATGGAAATCTTTTTGAAAATCACAAAGGAGTATTCTTATCTCTAAGCAATACATTCCCTAGGTCAATTATCCTAATGAACTAATATTGTGCTTCCACTCTCGCTACTTCACACAATATCTTAAATCATGCAACTAATGGCCAGTTAATTACAAGCATTAAGTTCTAAGATAAAAAATTAATTCCAACAATCTAATCCAATCAATTAAATATAAAAAATCATATGCAAATCAAAAGATTACATCTAAATCCTAGAAAATAAAATTAACTATTCATAATTAAAAGAGAAGAAACAATTAAATTAAAAATAAAAATAATAAACATAATAATAACTTATAATTAAATTTAAGAATAGAGTTTAGAGAGAACTTGTTTTGAGATACAATCTTTGATAAACTTGAGCTCCAAAAACTCCTCCTCTTGATAAAAATAATATAAACAAAAAAGAAACCTAATCTATTTTTTTTTTCTCTCTAAATATTTTTTTTGATAGATTTCTTTGATGCTATTTCCCTTTGCCAAGCATGGTATTTATAGACATGTTTGGTGGAAGAATTCAAGTTTCATTAAAATTCTTACATCAAAAATTCAATATTGATGGTTAGGTTGGCCACCAACCATTGAATTCCTTCATCAATATTCAAAAATGGTTAGGTTGGCTACCAACCATTAAATTTTGGCCACCAACCATTGAATTCCTTCATCAATATTCAAAAATGGTTAGGTTGGCTACCAACCATTGAATTTTGGCCACCAACCATTGAATTTATTTCTCATGGATTGAAAACTTGAATCATTGCTTGCATCATTATTTTTATTGCATCATTTTGATCTGCAAAAATAAAATAAAAATACTTAAAATATGTTATAATTTATTTATAAA
>CANTUT010000200.1:1660000-1775000 GCA_947687605.1 Reutealis trisperma
TAAATTTATTAAATTACCGACAGAATACCTACGACACATGAAAATTTTCTTTTTTTTTTAATTACCAACAAACTACTGACGGTTTACTAACAAAAAATTATCGACTATCAAATTTTATCGCTAAATAAGGTGCAAAAAAATGGCGTAAAAAATTAGCAACAATTTACCGACTAAACTTTTTACCGAACAAAATTTTAGTCGGTAAATTAAAAGGCAAAATTTTCTTTAATTCAACTATAAAAGCTTTCTAGTTTACCGACAATATCATTCCGTTGATAAATTTACCGACCAAATTTTTGGTTGGTAAATTAAAAAAATTTAAAATTACTGACTAAAATTTTAGTCGGTAAATTTACCGATCAAAAGTTTAGTCGGTAAATTAAAAGGCAAAATTTTTTTTAATTCAATAACAAAAGCTTTTTAATTTACCGACCATATTATTCTGTCGGTAAATTTACCGACCAAATTTTCAGTCGATAAATTAGAAAATAAAATATTTGTAATTTTTTGAAATTACCGACTAAAATTTTGTCGGTAAATTAGAAAACAAAATATTTACTGAAAAATTTTTGAAATTAACGACTAAAATTTTGGTCAATAAATTTACCAACCAAAATTTTAGTCGGTAAATTAAAAGGCAAAATTTTTTTTAATTCAATTACAAAAGCTTTCTAATTTACCGACCATATTATTCCGTTAGTAAATTTATTGACCAAATTTTCGGTCGGTAAATTAGAAAATAAGATATTTGTAATTTTTTGAAATTACCGACTAAAATTTTGGTCGGTAAATTTACCGACCAAAATTTTAGTCGGTAAATTAAAAGGCAAATTTTTTTTTAATTCAATTACAAAACTTTCTAATTTACCGACAATATTATTCCGTTGGTAAATTTACCGACCAAATTTTTGGTCGGTAAATTAAAAAACAAAATATTTACTAAAAATTTTTGAAATTACCGACTAAAATTTTGGTCGGTAAATTTACAGACCAAAATTTCGGTAAATTAAAAGGCAAAATTTTCTTTAATTCAATTAGAAAAGCTTTCTAATTTACCGACAATATTATTCTGTCGGTAAATTAAAAAATAAAATATTTGTTAATTTACCAATAAAAAATTTTAGTCGGTAAATTAAAAAGCAAAAATTTCTTTGATTTAATTAAAAACTTTCCTATTTACCGACAAAAATTTTTGATACTAAATTTACCGACTAAAATTTCAGTCGGTAAATTATAAAGAATTTTTTTTAATTTACCAACAAAATAATATGTCGGTAAATATAAATTTTGGAGGGAAATTTCCCTCCAAATTTTCATTTGATGTTCAAAAAAATTACCGACAGAAATTTAGTTAGTAATCAGTCGGTAAATGAAAATTTTGGAGGAAAATTTTCCTCCAAAATTTTCTTTTGATTTTTAAAAAATAAAAAAAAAATTACCGACAGAAATTTAGTCAGTAATCTGTCGGTAAATAAAAATTTTGGAGGGAAATTTCCCTCCAAATTTTCATTTGAAAAATTTGCCGACGGAAATTTAGTCAGTAATTAATCGGTAAATGACGTAAAAAAAAGTATAAAAAGATTCATTCTCATCATTTTTTCCCACACTTCTTCTCTTTCCCTTTTCTTATCTTTCTTTTTTCTTATCTTTCTCTCAATTTATTCTCTCCATTTCTCACAAATAAAATTTCTTTTTTTTTTCTTTCTCTTTTAACTATTTTTATATTTTTTTTTCATCATTTAATATTTTCATACTCTTTAATACTTATATACTCTTTGTTTCATATTCTATTTTATTTCTATTTTATTTCTTAAATTTCAAACCCTTCAATACAAAAAATCTAATAAATTTATTTCAATTTTTTTTTAGTTTTTATAATTTATTATTTATATTTCTTAAATTGTTTATAGTATAAAAAAGTGTTAATGTGATTTTTTAAAAAATAATTATTTGCTATCTTAAATTTATTTTTTTATTAAATTTTTTATATAAATTTAGTAAACAAAAAAATAAATTTAATAAATTATTTATCTTACCTTTTCGTTTTTACTCTTATTATTTTCTCTCTTAATTTTAGCTTCATTTCATTCTTTTTATAGTTTTGGAATATAATTTTAATTTAGTCATTTTTTATATTCTTTAAGCTTCCTAATTTATTTTATAACTTTTTATTACTTAATTTTCATGTTCACTCTAAAAATTTTAACTTTTTAAATTATTATTCTTATTTTTTGAAGAATATGTATTTTTTAAAAAAATAGAATTTTACCGACAGATTACCGACAAAATATTTTATTTTTTAAAAATTAATTTACAAAATTACCGACATATTACCGATAAAATATTTACTTTTAAAAAATATTTGTTTAAACTTTACCGATAAATTACCGACTAAATATTAGTTGGTAAAAATTTTTTTGCCAATATTTTGTATATTTACTGACCCAAACTTATCAATTACCGACGGAAAATATAGTCGGAAAAACATAGTGACAAAATAATTTACTAATTTACCGACCAAAATTATATTTTACCGACTATATTTGTAGTCGGTAATTTGTTGAGCCGACTATTCTTTATAAATTTACCGATAAAAATAAGACAGTATACTGACAAAAATATCCGTCGGTATTTACCGACTATATTGTATTCAGTCGGTATTTTTTTACCGACAACAAAAATACTGACTAAATATTATTGTCGGTATATGGTCGGTATTTATAAATACCGACTAATTTTCTATATTTACCGATAAAAAATTTAGTCTGTATTTAGCGCTTTTTTTGTAGTGATATATATTCGCTAATAAAATGTAATTTTTATATAAATATATGTATATATTTTTATATTTAAATAATAAATGCGTATCCACAACTTCATCTGCCTCACCCGATGATCCGCCCCCTCTCCCCCTCCCCTATACAAGAAAAATAAGGTATAGATATACCACAATCCGTCCAATACTCGATCCGTTGCCATTTTTTGATAAAAGGTTTTTTTTTTCTCTAATTTCAATCATATTCAAATTTAAAATACTATGTAAATTTTTTAAATTTATAAATTTTAAATTTACTCCAATTGGGTTGCATCTAATGGAATTGAGCAATTTGTAGATTTATATAATGCTGCTCAGTTGAAGCCGAATCATATCATTAACATTGATTGGCAATGGGAGATGAAGTGCATAAACATATTCTTGGTGTTTAATTAGAGCAATATGAAAAACTATATGGAGTATGGATTAAATAATACATATAATATAATACGGTCAACTTACCCAACACTATACAAAATGGACAAGGTATCACATTTACACCTCATTTAATGATATAAAATTTATAAAATATGTCATTCTAGCTAGGTAGATTTTGGTCATTTGATAGGGTCCTAACTTCAATTTGCAATACTTAATATTTATCAAATTAATTCATAATAATATAAGATTTAATTAAATTTTTAATTTTTTTTAATTTTCATGCAAAGCACTATTTAATAAGTATTTTAGAATTTCTCAGTTTTCAAGATTTGATATCATGCATGCAAAGAACTTTAGTCTTAGCGTTAATTTTCCAATGTATAATAGTAGAAAGGCTTTATACAATTGTCTTCATTTTAAAAAATTAACATATCTCATTCATCAAAATCTTTTTTAGTGGTGGAAAAGTTTTATTCAATTGTGAGTGAAAGACTTGAAACCCAATTTACACTTTAGATTGGATGGATCCAAATTTCTATATACAAGTCTACTCACATTTTTAATGAAATAAATTTAAATTTTATTATTTTTTCTGAGTATATTATTATTAGTTTATTTTTTATTAATTGAATTTTATGTGTGATTTAAAATATATATATATATAATATTGTGTCAGAATTCATTATTCAAAAGTAATTATTATTTTTTAGTTTGAATTTAAATACAGTGAATAGTTTTAGTCTAACCAGAAGCACAGGTACAGCTATATTAAGTTCAAAAGGGCCATTAATTATATATATATATATATATATATATATATATATATATATATATATATATATATATATATATGATAAACATGTCTATATATTTTTTTTTTGCCACATATAAACATGTGCATATTCTAGTTATAAAATCTTAACCCAATTGATTGGATCAGAGTTAACCATTTTAATATTAAACTAATATTATAATATATATGACATAATTATTACTATAGGACATGAATTATGATCAGTTGTAGTCCATGCAGTGGTCTACACTCTATAGTCATTTGGCCAAAAAAAAAAGAATTGGTTTATAGTTGTAAACCCTTAATTTTACACTCTCAGCATTCAATCGCAGTTTTAACACTTGCTAAATTTAACTCATTGTGCAGAGCTATTACGGTGGTCCCGTTAATCGGTTAGCAGGCAGGGGTTCAGGGGCAGTGCCCCTGTAAGAAAATTTTTTAGACTTCATTTATATTGCCACCAGGCATCCAAATTTCTCAAACTTCATACTAACAACCAATCTCTAAAAAAAAAAAAGAAAGAAAAGAACAGCTTCGAAAAATATGCTAGCACCACGTGACGTGCGGCGCCGCTTCAGAACTGTGTGGCGCTGCATGCTCTCTGTGCGACACGCCACAAATGTCTGATGCAACGCAGCATAGACCTGGTGCAACGCCGCACCAGGCTCTGGTCTCTGTGGGCTCCACCTGCGCAGAAAATGATCCTTTTATCTCTTTCAGTCCAATTTTCAGTCATTTCTAGCCCTACCCCTCATGGTCTTTTCACATTTTCATTACCTAAACTACTCTCACTCATTTTTCCTATAAATACCCCCCCTTCACTTCTTATTCTAACACACCTCTTGAATTTGAGTAGATTGTTATTCTCAAATTCCTCTCTTATTCTCCCTCCAATCACTCTCTAATTAATTAGTTAATCTTTTTAATTAATTAATTACCTCACCCTAACCAAGTTAATAATTTTTTTAATTAACTAAAACTCTTTTTAATTAATCACTTTTTTCCAAAATCAAATTAATCATTTCTCTTAATCCATTTTTTATCTAAATTAATTAATTAATCATTTTAATTAATTAATCACTTTTTTCCAAAATCAAATTAATCCTTTTTCTTAATCCACTTTTCATCTAAATTAATTAATTAATCTTTTTAATTAATTAATCCTTCTATCCTTTTAATCATATTAATTAGTTAATTAATCTTTTTAATTAATTAATTAATCTCCCAATCAATCTAGTCACCCGGTCCAGATAAAACAAAACTTCAGTCCGGTAAAATTCTCCACTCACCAAAAGTCAAGGTATTAGCTTTTTTCTCTCAAATCCAAATCAAATCAATCAATCTGATCAACTCTTAAACCCCTCCACTTAACCGTGAAACGAACTTCGTGGGTTTTGATCCCCATTCAATAGAATACGTAGGCACGTTTGGAATTTAAATCCAAATCTCTATCAATCTCTTTTCCCTTTTTTTAATTAATTTGTTAATGTTTTATTTTTACCATACATTCATGTTTTGCTATATTTATACATTTCTCTTTAATATCATCTTATAAATATCATTCATGAAATCCAATTTTCAAGTCAAATTAAACTTAAAAGTTAAATTTTGATTATTTAAAACAAAAAATCTAGTCCATGAACTCAACCTGGTTCGAAAACTAGTTATTTTTATCCTTGGGCAAATTAATTTAAAAATTAATAAATTTGAGTCAATTTGAGTTTTTTCCTTAATATTTTCCGAACTAAATAAAATTGGTGACTCCTAAAAATCATTTTTAAAATCAATCAAATCCGAACCCGAGAATTCCATCGTGAGTCTAAATCATAATGAGCATCCCGTTTCCCTCTAGGGGACTGGGCCGGTACTCGGGCGAGGCCTCACAATAGTGAAGACAAAGACATTCGGAATTACATCAGTATCAAACAATAAAATTTTATAGAATTTTATTTATTTCAAATGAATTCTTAATATTTATCAAATAATTTATTATGATATAAAATTTAGTTGAATATTAATTTTTTATTATTAAATATTTTTTATTTTCTCTTCCTTAATTACCTTTTCAAGACTTTATATCAACTCAACGCCTATATATAAATTATTTTATTTTATAATAACATCAATTCACAATACTTTTAATATTTATCAAATTAATTTATAATGATATAAAATTTAATTTCAATTATTTGTCAAAACAAAGATTTAATTGAAATTTTAATTTTTTTAATTTTCGTGCAAAACATGATTTTACAAGTGCTTTAGAATTTCTTATTATTAAAGACTTGATATCAACTAAACTATCATGCACGCAAAACACTTAGATCTTGGCATTAATTTTTCAATGTATAGATGAGGTTCGTTGATTAATAACTTGTCTTTCACTTTAAAAAATTGACATATCTCCTTATTAACCACTTGCATATCCACACACAATTTCCAATCTCATTTATCAAAACTTTTTTTAGTGGTGGAAGGACTTTGACAATGGTGAATGAAGACTTGAAACTCAATTTACACTCTAATTTAAATGAACTCATTATGTTTCCTAAGTAGACTCGCATTTTTAATGAAATATATTTAAATTTTATTATTTTTCTCTAAGTATATTATTATTAGTCTATTTTATTAATTGAATTTTATGTGCGATATAAAAAAATTTAAATAATATTGTGTGAAAACTCATTACTCAAAAAAATTATTATTTTTTATTTTGAATTCAAATAAAGTGAATAGTTTTAGCATAGTCATAAGCGGAGATGAAGTTATATTAAGTTCAAAAAGGCCATGCCTCCATCCTGATTAAATACAATGAATTGTAATTTTAAATATTAATATTCTTTATATATGACCCCTTCATTTATTTTTAAATTCAAAATTTTACTGGCCAATAAATAAAAAAAAAAATTCGTTTTGTAAAATATGAACCCATTATTTTTTTATTCATATTAGGTAAAGATAAGAAATAGATCCACCTCTTCGAGCTATGTTGTATCTAACTACTCATATATATTTAATGTGTTAAAATATATTAATATCCTAACAATATATTCTAACTAAAATATGATAGAATGTTGACTATATCTACGAATTAAATACCTCAATAATTTATATAACCTGCAAAGAAAAAGCACTTCCAATATATATAATTTAAGTTTATGTATATATATAATTTATGTATATATATAATTTATATAACCTGCAAAGAAAAAACACTTCCAATATATACCTCAATAATTTATATAACCTGCACAACCTCACCTTCAAATTTAAGTTACAAAAAATTCAACAATCTCATAAACAACAATAAAATTCAACAATCATTATAACATAAATTTATCTATATAATAATTTAAGTTTTTGTAATCTTTACTATGTTATATAATTTTATTAATAATACTAATTAAACTAATTAATATAAATATTTTTAAATTAATATTATTAATGTAAAACTATGATTTACCTAATACTTATGTAATTTATTATTTCAAATTAATTTAATTTATTCAATTATTCTAACAAACTAATTATTATATATATAAATTTTAAATTAATATAACCAAAATAAAATTTACCGAATAAATTTATAGTCTATTATTTTAACTTAATTTATTTTATTCAATTATCTAAACAATTATTTTCCTATATAAATTTTTCTAATATATAATAGAAAAATAAATTAATTAAAATATAACAAATTCATAATTTATATATTCTAAAATTTACCTAAAGTTTTCATACATGCAAACAATTTATAAAAGTTAGCACTAAATTACATTCAATCAAAATACAAAATAAATAAAATAAATAAAAAGTACATTTGTACCTACCTCAGAAATAGACCAATGAAGTCTGACCAGAGAAGATGAAGATGACTGGATCAGAGAAGCCTATGCCATAGAGCAAAAAAGCTCACATCGCCAAATGTAGCGAACGGAGAAGACGATGATCAATGAACAGACGACGTTGAGTGACCAGAGAAGACAATGAATGGGAACAGCAGATGGGTGTTCTAGAAAGAGAGAGAGAGAGAGAGATGAAGAAAAAGAAGCATATGGGTTTTAACCCTAAAAATTTAGTGATTATTTCATGCAGTCTTTGAACATAAAAACAACATACGATGTTGCCATTCATTTAAGTCAAGTTTAGTGACCAAACAATAGTTGCTACTTGGTGACTATAGTCATCGTTGAATCCTTCTCGCCTTCATATTTATATCTTCCTCCAATCTCTTTTTGGTGATTACCTCTATTGTAGTTACTAATTAGCAAATAATTTACTGCTAAATTTCAATAGCCAAATATCCCAACATTTTTTAGCAGTATTCTTAACGACTATTTGGTCACAAATTGCTTGCAAAACTATAACATTTTATCCTTGTCCTCAGTTTAGTCGCTAAGTAGTCGCTGGTAGTCACTAATTAGCTACTATGTTTCGGTAGTCGCTAAAGGGCAAGTTTCTAGTGGTGTTGTTTATTTTTTCTTTTGCTTGTTTTGTTCTTCTTTGCAATATCTCAACATCACAATTATAAATAAAGCATCTTTTTGAAAGCAATTCCTACACTTCTTCTATTATCGCATGTTAATATCGTATATGTTAAACTTCCATTCTCTTATTAATTCTTTTTAATTTTTTAATTTTAAATTTTTCTACCTAATGTTTATGCTTTATTTATAAATATAAAATTAGTGGGTGTGGCACTCAATTTAGAGGTAATTAATTTTTTCCTAGACAAGAAAGAAGTAGTGGATTTGTCCATAAAAATTTTCAATAAATATAAAATTTTCTGGATTTCATTTATTTTAAACAAACTTTTAATAATTATCAAATTAATTTTTTATGATATATAATTTAATTAAATAGTTTTTTTTTATTTATAAAGTACTTTAGAATTTTTCATCCTTAATTACCTTCAAATCTTGATATCAACTTTCAAATCTTGATGTCAACTGAACAATTTATATATAAATTATGTTATTTTATAATAACTTCAATTCACAATACTTTTAATATTTATCAAACTAATTTAAGATGATAGAATAAGATTTAATTGAAATTTTAATTTTTTGTTTAATTTTCATGCAAACCATAGTTTTACAAGTACTTTAGAATTTTTCATCCTTAAATACTTGATATACATCAACTGAATTGTCATGCACGCAAAATACTTGGGTATTGACATTAATTTTCCTTCACTTTGAAAAATTGATATATATCATTAATCACTTTGTCATACTGATTTTTCAATCTCATTTATCAAAACGTTTTTCAGTTGTGGAAAAACTAGTTATTGTTGAAAAAATATAATTATGAGTGAAGGCTTGAAATCCAATTAACACTTTAGATAAGACGAATACAACTTTTAGAAAATTTTATATTTTCTAAATTCAAATTTCTATGAATAAGTCTACTCGCATTTTTAATGAAATTTAGTATAATCAAAAGCGGATATAGAGCTATATTAAGTTCAAAAGGGCCATGCCCCCCAGTCCAATTAAATGTAATGAATTGTGCATTTTAAATATAAATATTCTTTATATATGACCCCTTCATATATTTTTTAATTCAAAGCTTTATAGGCCAATGAATATAAAAAAATTATATTGTAAAATATAAATCCATTATTTTTTTTATTAAATTTTGATCGAGTTTATAATCATATATATTAGATAAAAATTAACTAAGATTTTAAAAATTACCACTTAACCAATTAAAAAAAAAAAAAAAAAGGTCATTAGCGTCTCTTCTCATCTTCCATTCATACAAGATTAGCTTTGATGGTTTAAAGATTTTAAATTAATTTTGTATTTTTTTAATTTTTTTCTTAACTAATTAGCTTTGCTTGTTTGCTCTATATATGTTGTTTTTCTCTTTTTTCTAAAGTATGATTAAGTTAGAAAGTATATATGAACTATTGTTATTATTATTTTATTAAATTTAAATATTACCTTTTCGTAATTTTGAATATTAATATAAAGAAAATATATAAGTTGATTTTATTATATATTGAATCAATTGAAAAAAAATAATAAAATGAAATATAAATTTTAATTGAGACCCATATAAAAATAACGATGTGAAAAGAAATTAAGAAATAATTTCTTCTAAATTTAATTTTTTAGAAAGTTACTTAATATATAGGAAAATTCTTAAAGAATTCTTGGGTTCAACTTGTATATCTATACACACATATAAAGATTTATGATTAAATATAAATTAATTAATTGAATTAATACAATATTAACATGCATTTTTTAATTATATTTTGAATATTGTATAGAGCACTTATATTTAATAAGAAAATTACTGAGCATTATTTATTTGTTGAAGTTTTATTTAGAAATTTTAGTCCAAAAATGTATTATAATTTAAATATGTAGAATACATTTCTTACATGCATACATGAGTAAATTGTTATTCTTCACCTTTACTGGGGAAAGGCACTAAGCTCAAATTTGAGTAAACAGTCTTGTTGATACTATTTTTACCTATTCATGCAAATGAATATTTATATTTATAGTTTTTTATATAGAAGATTATGGATCTAAGTAAACTTCCCACTATCAAGTAGTTAAACCCACTCATCAAAATGATCACTTAATGAGTTGCTCTAAGTAATATTCATTGCTTTGATAATACTCCTGTCATTTCTAATTATATATATATTATATTTATTTTTAATATATAAATAATAAATATATGATATTATTTAAAATTTTAGTCCAATTTCAATTGAACTTTTAATTTTTGACTATCTGACTTGTAATCCTCTGTTTTTACCGATTTTAAGACCGGAACAAATTTAAAAACTTTGATATGAATACATAATGCCATATTAATGTATGTTTGTTTCTGCAATACAAGAGATGGAATTTGACAAAGAAAAAACTAAAAAAAAAAATATTTTTTATTTTGTGAGATCATCATGGTCATTTCTTTTTGGTAAGATTTTACCTTTTGTAAGGAAGTGAGCAACAACTTCCAAACCATCTTTATAATATGGTCTCAAATTTGTTGAAAGAATCTATTATGCATGTAGTTTAATTAGGAGTCTTAACCAAAGAACTTTGGCTTACTGGTTGTGAGATTTACACCTTTAAACCAAATAAGACTTGAATTAACTGATAATCTTAAAATGCAAATGAATTTTGTTTCATGTGCAATCATAAAAGGAAAGCTGTTAATTTTATTTCACAATTTTGTCCACTGAGAGCTGATCTGAATTTATTGAAGTATATACTCATGCATGGGGTGGACAAAAATTCTGATAAGTGTAAAGGAAATGAGTCAATATAGAATTAGACATGTCTATGCTAATGTGAAATAATTTGTGGAGATGCAGAAGCATTAGAATCTTTTTTTAAGTTTTATGGGCCCATTAGTAAAGCCAGTTTCTGCCGAACCCTAAGCCGACTGCTCCTAAAACTATATGGCCAGTCCATACTGATGTTCATACTGCTAGTCAGTGAGCTTTGGGCTCTGTCACTGGTCAACCAGCAGGACCGATCTCAATTATCAAGGTACTTAGCCCTCATTTGATTCAAACTCTGAAATTGAAAATAGAAGGAAGCAGAATTAAAAATAAAATAATTATTTTCCTCAAGTATTTAGTTTAATGATAAAAATGAGTGAATTAAAATCAATTTATTATAAAATTATTTGATTTTTTGAATGCGAATGAATGTAAAAATTTTAATAAATAGTATTATTAACGTACATATATATTGTTAATGGTATTTTTATAAATATTATAGTGGTCATATTTAAAATTTTAATTATTTTAAATAGTGAAAACATTTTAAATAAGATATTTAACATAATTTAAAAATATATGTTAATTTTAATTCTATATTTTGATAAATATTTAATCGGATGATAAAATTAATTTTTTAATTTTAATTCTATATTTTAATTTTTTTTGAGATAATAAAATTAATTTTTATTTTTTATCATTATTTTAATTTTTATTAATTTCATATTTTATCTTATTTTATATTTAACATTAATATTTAAAATAACACAATAATTGTATGTTTGACCAAAATAAAATATTCGACTTAATTCCAATGAGAATGAGAATTTGATTCCTTAGAGATATAAGGGAAATGAGAAATTCTCCCAAATTGGGAAATTACATTTCGATTTTTGAACATTTTTTGTGAAACAAACACTAGGAATTGGAATCACCCATTTTGATTATGATTCTAGACTTTATTTTTAGTGAAACAAATGACCTCTTATGAATTTTCCTTCTCGAATGGGTGTAAGGGTACCTTCAAGCTCATCCTATATATTTAGGAATTATCTTTTATGTGTTAATTAAAAAAATTTAACTTAATTAGGGGCGGACTCATTAAGAGTCTTGTGGAGGCTAAAGCCTCCACTCAAGTTTAGCTATTGTGTGATGTTATTAAAACTAAACTGGACCAAATTGTCAGACTGATTAAACTGAAAATTGATCATTAATTTGATTTTTACTATAACTTCTCTAAACTATGTCATTTTGAGTTAACATTTTTAAAAAAAAAATTAAAAAGAAAAAAAATAAAAAATGCAAATTGATTAATGAAGTTGAACCTGCTAATTGAATCAGTCGGACCAGTTAGACTGTGAATCGGCAAAGATGGTTCAACTTCCAGTCTAGTTTATATATATATATATATATATATATACACGTAAAAAAAATATTCAATAAATGATCAATTTTCTAATCTTACGGTGTTAGTTAGCTCTTCTAAAAATTGGTTTAAGTGAGAAACACATCGCATTTATTTATTGATATATTTGCTCATGAAATTACTTTTTACATTACCTATAGCAACAATAACAGTTGAAAAGAGTTTTGTCTGTGATGAATAAAGGTGGACGCGGAATTTAGACAGAGAGTAGGTTAGGAGCAAATATCAAAATATAAAATTTTAAATTAAAAGTAAAAATAATAAAATATTTATTTTAATTGTATGCAAGCTATAATAAAACTCATCAATAATTGAATTTAAATCTAACTTTTTAGTTAAATCTTTCTCAATAAAAAGTATCATACAATCGGCAAGATTTTCATCTTCTATTTTATTGTAAATTGTTGTTTTAACACGTTTGATACCGTTGAGTTATCGCAGTCGACAATTTGAATCAAATGAAAAATCAAATGATAATTATGCATCATTTTTGTGCAAATTAATGCTTGGCATAAATCTAAAAAAGTACTAATTTTTCCTGGCCTAGCATCAATAAGAATATCAAACTTAGAATATTGCAACTCAATTATTAGAGCGTGAATTTCTTATTTAGTAAAGTTTAGAGGATAAAATTTATTTGCAAGCTTACTGATATCCTCCATATAATATAAAAAATTTATACAACAAGGTTTATTATATATACTAATTGAAAAAATAATATATATATATATATATATATTGATCTGTATTTTGAAACTTAAAATTATACAGTGATGTAAAAAATTTTTGATTATAATTTTATATAAATTTAGATTTTTGGAAGAATTATTTGAAACATGTGGAAATTTTTTTACTAGTTACTGAGCTTAGCTTTTATAAGAACATATTATATTAATAAAAAAATAATTGAGCTCTTACGTGGCATGATGGGAGGGGGTGTTATGGGCTAGGCAGCGATAAGAGACCGACAAGTCACCCTTCAAAAGAGCAAAAATCGCTTAGTTGGACTCGGACATGATGTAAGTGGGAAATGGACTGGGCTATTTTCCAACTGAGGTGTATATATGCATATTAAATAAAAATAGCTTTTATTTACTTTTAAAAAAAAATTACTTTTTATTTTCCAACTGAGGTGTACATATGCTATTTTCCAACTGAGGTGTATGTAGGAAATGGACCTTTTTTTTTATTTACTTTTTTATGCTTGTTTTGGAAGTTTTACTTTTTTTGCTAATTATTTTTTTTCTTTTACATGTTTCTTTCATTTGTGCTTTTATTTTTTATTTTTTACTTTTTCACGCCTCCATACTTTCTTTTTGTCTCTCTATTTTTTTTCTTCGATTTTTTATCATTTTTGCTTGGATTTCCTATTTTTGCTTTAAATTAGGGATTCGTGAGTACGAAAGAAATAACGAAAATCAAGTCTAGATTGACTCTCAAGAAGTAAAATCAATGAAGGCTTTATTCAATTTGTGATGATTATTTGTGATAATTTCTTCAATTTGTCTTTCATAATACCATATTTGAGTGTTTATCCTTTAGCTAGATTTTTTACTATTATTTTTTTTTTCAAATCTTTAGCATTAAAAGAAAAAAGAAAAAAGAATAGTCTTAGTTATCAAACGCTTCTACCAAACACCTATTCTGTTTCAATATTTGTTTTATTGAATTTGTTGAATTTATACAAAGCATATACTTTAACATTTTGAGGGGAAATTCTAAAATGTATATGTGGGTTCACTCTATTTTATTTTGGGATTTGTGAATTTCTTAACAAAATGAGTTTGTGGTTCTTTCAAACATTTTCTATCTTTGCTCTTGGTTCGAAAAGTAATGTTGAGGTTATTAACATTTGGATTTTTTATTTTTTTTTTGGCATCTTAAGAGTGATGTTTTGTTGCAAAATTCATTATGCTGTAATTAAATTGGATTTTAGATTTGATTTGTATTTTTGCAATATGATAATTGAGATTTATACAAAATATGGATGCGATTATTGTGCTCAAAAGGTGTTCGATAAAATGACACAGGGATATATTGTAAAACATGTTATATTATAAATTTTCAGTCCACAAAAGAGAAGTGAAGATTTGTTTTATTTTGAGTACACATGTTACAATGAAGTATTCTATGATCAATTGCAACTTGTAGATATCAATAATAATTGGAATTTCTTTAGAATTTTTTTTTAGGTATATAATTGGTTGATTTTGTTTTTATATTTGGTTGATCTGATACCATTTTATTGTTGTACAATGTTTCTTAAAGTAAATGAAGAAAACAAGCCACAGAAAAACGGAATAATGGAGACTAATTATCTAATTAATCACCACATATTAAAGACTCAAGTTTTGAAAATATACTCATTTAGATATGTGTCTATTAGACATAACCCTAGTTACACATGTCACTAGTAATATAATTAATTATCACATATCAAAGATTTAAGCTTTGAAAAATAATTATTTGGACATGTGTCTATTGGGCATAACCTTAGTTATGCATGTTACTAATTATCTAATTAATCACTATATGTTAAAGATTCAACTTTTCAAAAATATCCATTTGGACATGTGTCGATTGGGCATAACCATAGTTACACGTGTTACATATTTTTTGTATTACTCAATTGATATAGATTTTACAACACTAGCATTTTAGATATTATTAAGTTGCGTTTTGATTAATCAGAGATTGATTTTTCATTGATTATTGGTTGATAACAGGTTAATTGCAAGTTGATTACATATTGATTATTTGTTCTTGCATATTTAGCATTAGTTTTGCTAAAATACTGGTTGTTTTTTAGTGATTGGAGGTTGATTTGTGATTGTCTTAATTCATTTATCAAAAAGGGAGGATGTACTTATTAGGTAAATTTAATATGGAGAACTAAATAGTAATATGTACTTTATATTTTTAATCTATGTTATATGTAGATAAGTAAAAATTTCAAATGAACATGAATTTTGATTAAAGTGTATTTTAATCTTTTTTTTAAAGGATAGAGTAGAAGTTTGGGCATGTTAAAAGGAATTTAGTTGCTTTGAGCTGTGCAATTTTAGTTTTAATAAATCTAAGGTTTTTGTTGTGTGAGAAATTTGTCAATTTATTGATTTTGACAAGGAAATTGGTGCTATTATTGCAGCTTGTGAACGTCTAATAATCATATTCCATGTATTGTTAATCAAAGTTTCCCTCTAATGGTCTTGCATGTGTCACAATTGTTCTTTTTTTAAAGTACATGCGTCACAAATGTCAGAATTGCCTTGCTCTTTCATAATTGTATTATTAATTGCACGATCTTTCTTTAAAGTACACATTCCAATCTCACCAACCTCTTTTTAATGTCTTGTATTTTGATCTTTTTTTTTTCATCATCTGCTATACAAGGGATATCTTCTCAAGTTTTTCTTTGTTTTTATTTTTTTAATTTGAGTGTCTTCCCATCTCAATGAATTATTCTTTCCTAGGTTTAAAGATTTTGAATCAAACATAACCAACAATAATCAAAAGGATTTTGGTTCATCTCCTCCACTCTTACCATTGCATGTGAATATTACAATTAAGGATTTTGATTCATCTCCTTCACTATTATCACATTACAACTAATCCATTTGAAAATTGTTCTATGTGCATATTTTCTCTTTTAAATTATTAGTACTTTTGATTTTTAATTTTCAAATACTTCTTAATTTATTGGTTTGACCTAAAAATTAAATTTGAGATATAATGAATATGCATAGTAATATATTTCAGATATAATGAACATGCACATCAATACACTTAAAATATACTCAGATTATACTTAAAATATACTCTTTACTAGGTTTTGATAGAAAATATTCTTATTTTCTATAAATTTTGAAAGTTCATGTTCTAAATATTTTAGAAACTTGACGGTATCTAAAAGACGGTGTTTGTCCTATTTAGTTGATCGGCAATCTATCATCCAGGGGTGATCTCCTCATACAGGAGTATGACAATGCTTAACCTGATTTTTATTAAATTACAAAATTGACATTACATGCAAATCAAAATTTAACTTTAAATAAAAGTGGTTTTTTACTAATTTAGGCTTTTTTTATAAAGTATTTCTCAATTTAAATTTTTTTTATTTAAAATTCTCATTTTCTTTTATTTTTAAATATTTTCCAAGTTAGACTACTTTTTAGTGAGATGGAGTAAAAAAATATATATATATATGTGGCCGCGAGCGGAAAGGCGGCCAGCCCCAAGCCGCTAGTCAGAACAGCGGCAAGGCCAGGCCACT
This sequence comes from Reutealis trisperma, assembly GCA_947687605.1. Classification (NCBI taxonomy): domain Eukaryota; kingdom Viridiplantae; phylum Streptophyta; class Magnoliopsida; order Malpighiales; family Euphorbiaceae; genus Reutealis; species Reutealis trisperma. The sequence continues at coordinate 1,676,941 of CANTUT010000200.1, forward strand.
GGCTAAAAAAGCAGCAAGGCCCCAGTCTGCTGGTCACACCAACGGCCAGCGTTCTATCCTTCTCATGGGCACACATACAGAATTTCACTTTTGCATTCAAGCTTGCTTCTTCTTCTTCCCTTTTTTTTTTTTTAGTTACTAAATGTTTTCTTAATATTTTATTTGTATAATAATGAAAATATGTTATTATATTATTTGGTTATTTCTTTTAGTGATTGATAATATTTTGTAAATAATTTGTTTATTTTTTAAAAATTTATAGTAATAAAGAAAATAGCAATAAAAAAATAATATTATTCATAAAAGTAATTGAATTTCACTCAAATTACAGTAATTAATAACTATAATTTATTAATGATAAAAAAAAAACTATGTTTAATAATAATAATAAAAATAAGAATAACAATAATAATATGCATAATAATAATAATAAAATGATGTTGATTTATTATTAATATTTCATCTTTGTTCATATTGACATTTACTTCTATATTCATAAAATCACAATGGAAAAGAGTAATTTTTATAAAAATTTAGTATTCAAAAATAAATTATGAAATTATATATAAGATTTATTTATCATTATATTTAATCTATATTTTTTAAAGCTTTTTATGCAATGTGAGTCGAAAAAACATAAACTATGTTCGAATATGTATATATAATTTGATTTACCTTTGAATCAATTAAAAATTTAGTTTGATTTTGAACCCAATTGTTGAAATGTCGACAAATCTATAAATTTGTCAATTGTTTGTATGATTTGAGTTTTGATTTTGATGGGAAAATGAAATTTGAAGCTTGGGAGTTTTGACAAGGTTTAGATCGAGTTGATTTTGAATTTGATTTTCGATTTCGTATGCAATTTTTTATTTAAAGGCAGATTAACATATAAAAATTATAAAAGATGAGTTGGATGTAAAAAATTAAAATACTTAGACCAAGCGTAAATTTATTAGTGTGCATTCAATTTTAAGAATTTATGTAGAAATCTAAAAAAAAAAATTGGAGGTTGACTTGGACTTCAGCCCAGGTCAACCCCTCTTATGTCTGCCTTTGGTGATGAATCTTTTCAAGATTTCATCATTACACAATCAGCTTAGAGATGAGTTGATAGATGATTATTTACATACATATATTGAGAAAGACATAATAAAATCTATTAATACCGCGGATATTATTCAAATGTTTCAAAATATGGCATCTCAAGAAATATTGTTATAATAAAAATATTATGTGACTTTTTATTATTTATTAATTACATTTTAAATTTTAATCATAAATTAATGATATTGTTATCGTCAATTCTCACTCACTTTAAATATTATATCTACCACTAAATTTGATTATTAAAAAAAAAAAAAACTCTCTTACTAACTTGGCTAATTCTTGATTTATTTAAATAAAAAATCTCATAATTCTAGCAATAACTCTTATATCACCAAATCAAATTCAGGGTATTGATAGGATTTGATTTTCAATCTTATAAAATTTGATAGTTCTCCAATATTGCTTGCTATTGAACCAACCTAATCTTTCAATTGCCATTATTAATTGATAATTCTAAGTCCATTAATCTACATCTTATATAATTTGCCTGCAACATTAATCTCTAGCCAAACAGATTAGAAAGCATACAACATGCTTTCCAGATATTTTCTTTAAGTTGAAGTGTTATGATAATATGATACAAAGTAATAAGAGTAAAAAGAACAAATGGGAAACAGCAAAATCTGTTCCCATACGAAATGTCTATCCAAACTACACAAGCAATAACAAGGATTACAATAATTACATATATAACAAGATTAAGTAAGTTAAATAAAATATTTCAGGAATTATATTTATTTAATTATTATGATTATATTTAAAATTATTACAAATTTAAATTTAAATTTCAAGTGTAAAATTATTAAAAATAAGTATTATGACAAATTTTAAATGTTTAATTATTTTAAATGACGAATAATTCAAATGTCTGTAAACAAAACAAAGAGCTTTACTTATCATCTAATATGATAATTATTTAAATTAAATAATTTTTTAAAATTATCAATCAAAAAAAATTTATACATTTTTATTATTTTTATTATGTAATTCTTTATTTATATATTAAAAAAAAAAAGATTTTTTTGCTTGTGTTATATAAATGCATTATTTCTGATAAGTAGATTTATTCGCAAATCAAGTTTTTAATTTTAATTTATAAAAGAAAAATTCAAATTGAACAGATTAAATTTAAAAAAAAATTAATATTTTCTAATTCATATCTCATGAATAAAATTAAATAAAGTTGGCCTGTCAGTAAATCGTTGGCTTGACGATTTGGAAATGATGAATAGAAGATGTCTTGCTTGTTGTTTGTCATCATCAAAAGCTTTTTTAATAAAACCGTTCGTGCGATGTGGGACAATATTTAATATATTAGTTGTTCTACTACATCTATAATATGTTTTTGTAAATTGGCCCACAATAACTTCCTTGTTATTTCTTCTACTTAGTACATTTTTGGAACAAAATTAAGGTCCTTTCAAAAATCCAAAAAAAAAACAATAAAAAAAAGAAAATCAAATTGAAGTCCCTTTCGAAAATTTAATTTTTAAATAAAAATAATAGCACGAATTTTTAAAGACTCGTCTGAACATCTTAGCTAAATTAATACCATTTTGGCGTCTAATATCATTATACTCACATAATTTTTTATAAGTCGAGGTTAATTTAATAATCTAGTGTTAATTTTAAGACAAATAATTTAAGTGTCAACATTTTCTTAATTTAAAGTTTAAGATTGACAACTACTTTACCCATAAGAGAAAAAATTATCATTCTCCCTTATATAATCCAATAATAACAATATGCATAATATGTGTCATTCTTTTAAAAAATTTGGTCACAATTTATTAATTAAAAAATAATAAATTAATTTAAGAAGTGTGAAAGTATGGGCATGATTCTCTTGCCTTAAAATTAAAATAAGTAATCAAGTAATATAAAAGTCATGAAATTAAAATGGAATCCAAATGAGAAATATATTACAACTCTATAAAAATAAATAAGTGCATTAAATATTAAAATTTATTAAATAGGAAGGGCAAGGAAGGACCTATAGCTTAAATTTTTTCAATTTTATATATATATATTTTAAAAAAATTATTTTTGGCCCCTCCAATTTCTTTTATCCACAAAAATTTAACCATTAAATCTAAATAAATAATCTAAAAAAGAAAATTTTCAAATTCAATTCAAATAAAAATAAATTGCTTATAAAATTGAATTTAGTTTAATTTATAATTTGTAATCAACTTTAATCATTTTATAGAAATTACTCGATAAAATATAAAAAATATAAAAATTGTCACTTAACAATCATCTTTATACTAAATTACTTTAATTCAATTAAAAATTATTTATACTAAAAAATAATTATCTTTATATTAATTGCAATTATAAATTGTATAATTATAATTATAATATATTATTGTATGCAATTTAGTATGATTTTTATAATTTATTATTATCTTTAACTAAATTTTACAATTATAATTTATTACCATAATTTTTACTAATTTAAAAAAAAGTTACTAATTTTATAATTATAAATGATTATAAAACTTTACAAAAATTTTATCAAGCAATTTCAATGTGTAATTTAGAAAATCTCTATTTTGATAGATAACAAAATAATATAAAAATTATATTTTGAAATTATTATTAGAATGAGATTTGATATATTTTTTTAATGAGTTATATTATAATTTTTTCTTTTTTAATTTTGATCCTCCTTGACATCTCATGCTGTGTTGGCCTTGAGGTAAAGGCAACTCTAAAAAATTAATTTAATATTATATTAAGAAGAAATCTAAATCTTTTTTATTTGCAAACTTTGGATAATAGTCCATTGTTTTGTCCATGCTTGACTTGGGAAAACAATGGACAAAATTTATAGGACAAAAAGTCCACAATTGAGTGTTGAGTGATTATTAAATTATGCCACAAAAACCACACATCATTAGTTAAATCCTAATTGAATTATTGTGTGTAAATCTTCTTTATGTTTACATTGAAGAAAAGTGCACAATAAGAAGAGGGATCCAAAATTACTAAAATATAATACAAATTTTGCTCGTATTGCAATTGCAATTAATCAATTAAAATTGAAATAATAAAATATATTTGAAATAATTAAAAATTTAAAAATAATTTTGGCACATTTCAATAAAAAAAAAGCTTAAAAAAAAAGAGCTTAAAAAATAATCATGTTTTGCAATAACATAAAATAAAAAATAGTTTTCAAAAAATCCATTTTAACCACAATATTCATATTATTGTTTTGAATATGCATTTATAAATAATGTATGGGTAGTACATTTTTCTACTGGATGATAGAATTCTCGTTACTTTTGTAAAAGATATAATATATTTTAATTTTTGCACTACAATTTAATATGATAATTTGAAAATTAGTTTTTGATTGTAGAAACCTATTGAAATAAATAAATTTTATAATAATTACATTTCAAAAATCTTAGTGTGATAGAACTTTATCAAAATAGTTAATAAACTCATTATGATCTACTTGTTTAAATTTTATATGAAAAAAATAAAAAATAGAACGAATATTTTATATGAAAATAAATAATGAAAATGTTACAAAAGTAAAATATTAAAGTGTATTGAAATTAAAGTGTTTTTTTTTAGGAATTTGTAATTAAAAAGTTCTTTTTTAATTAAATAATCAATTTCAAAATTTTAAAAAAAATCAATATTTCCTAGGAAAAACCATATTTTTGTAAAAAAAAAAAATAATAATAATAATTTTGCCTTTGATTTCACACACGTGAATTACTTTAATAAATTAATCATCATTGGAATCTAATTAGGGATTAATGCAAGTCAGAAAATGATCTGCCATTTCCCATTTCCGAAGGAAGAGGATCCGACAAGAGGTCCAAATGTCCAAATACGACCAATTCAAACAAAATTTCGGGTCTGATAGCACAGAATTTTCATACACCCATCCAATCAAATTAAATCATTCATGGGAAGCTCAAAGCAAACCCATCGCTGTCTTCACTTCGCAGCAACCGAACCAAACTCACATTCTTCTTTTTGACTCCATTAAAGAATAGTAGGTAGCTTCTCTACAATACCCATATCTTTCTCTTTACAATCATCTGTAAAGAGTTTCTTTTTTTGATCACGCTTGTTTTGATTTTATCATAAACCCGCCTTTCAAATTGTTTCCATTCGCTGCAGCTCCCCAGTTGATTTCTTTGTTAAGGTATCGAATTTTCTTGCTTCTTAGTCACATTTTGTTTTTTTAATGTATACCCAGTTCAAATTTATGATTTGTTGAGGTTAATTGAGTTTGGATATGGTTAATGTCTACCCAGTTGAAATTTATGATTCATTAAGCTTGACTGAGTTTGGATATTGTGAAATGAGAATTGAGCATGTTTTTGTGTATAATTAGTTTTGTTATGGACGATATTCAACTGAATAATTGGCTGTTTTTGATTCAGAGAAATGAGAACAAGGGATTGAGCATTTTGGTTCCTGTTTGTTTCTTGTTGGTGAAGTGAAAGATGGAGTTGTTTTCGCCTTTTAGTGTTCGTGTTTGGTTTTGGGTTTCTATAGCGCTTTTGTTGCTGAATAGTGGATTAGTGTTCTCGGATGATTCCAAGTATCTGATTGGGCTTGGAAGCTATGATATTACAGGACCTGCAGCTGATGTTAATATGATGGGATATGCTAATACTGATCAGGTTACTTCTGGGGTTCACTTTAGATTGCGAGCTCGGACATTTATTGTGGCACAGCCACAGGGGAATTCGGTAGTATTTGTGAATCTGGATGCTTGTATGGCCTCACAAATTGTGGTAATTAAAGTGATGGAGAGATTGAAGGCAAGGTAATTAAAATCTCTGCATACTAGTGTCTTAAACTGTGTTCTAATCTTTTAGTATGTATAAGACAAGGTTGCCTTGTTTGAAACAGTAATGGCTTTATAATTGTAGAAAAATTTCTTAACAATTTGTATATGGAAAGTTGATTTTACAAGGGGAAAAAGAAGTGCTTATCTTTTTATAACTTAAATTCACAGGATTGTGTTTTCTTGTGAAATGACATTATGTGAATAAAATGGCAGGTATGGGAATCTGTATACTGAGAAAAATGTTGCTATCAGTGGTATTCACACCCATGCTGGTCCAGGGGGCTATCTCCAATATGTTGTGTATATTGTAACGTCTCTGGGATTTGTGCGACAATCATTTGATGTTCTTGTAGATGGCATTGAGAAGAGCATAATACAAGCACATGAAAATCTCCGCCCAGGATCAATTTTTGTGAACAAGGGTAAGCAAGATGAGCTTTTACTATCACTATACTATTCTGCTGCATATCAACAAGATCAAATGTTTGCATATTTTCTGATCTATGAATACTTTGGCTAATGGATGAAAAGAAAAATTCATGCTGAAAAAGGGCAGAAAATGGTGCCCTCCTGGCATTTCTGGGATTTGGTCTGTTAATGAATGCGTCAAGTCTATGGCCTCGTTGATTTTAACTGCACTTCTCTTTTTGAAATTAGAGACCTAGTTTTTGAGCCATTTAATTCATTCACTGATCTTTCCCTCTTCAGTCTTATCTCAATCCATAGCATTGATATACATGTCTTATGCTTGATTATGTATGCTCTGTGCACAAAGGAATAGTTTTTCCTTTTGGCAATTTGTTTTGGGGAAGAACTGTGATATCTCTTTCTATATAGTGATGTCATGTCTGTGATCCACTACATACTTTACATTAATTCTTTTATCTTTTGAACTGCGCCAAGTTGCCACACATGAAAATGCACACATGTTCTATTATGCTTGCATGACCGTTTCTGTTTTAAGTTGGACTTCTATGCCAATTGTTTTGTTAACCATAAGCCAATTATATGGCAAGATAAAATGGCTTTCATCTGTTTTGCTCTTCTAGAAAAATGAACCTTTAACATTTAGAGAATTTTTAATTTTACATTTATTAATGAAATTTACCCAATTCTCTAAAGGTTTCTTGAAAAATGGATTTGAACCCAGAGTTAATATTCTCCTACTCTTGCCTTTGTCATTCTGCCATGTTCCCATTTTGCACCTTGAATCTATGTTCTTATAGGGAAAGTTGTTATTGCTTCCTTTATCTTGTGTTTTGTTTTCCTTCTATTCTTCTTCTTTTCATTGTTGTTGTTATTCAGGGGCCAGTTGTTATTATATGTTGTAAAAATCTGATAAAGGTTATGGATTTTTACTTAATACTGACAGGAGAGCTGTTAGATGCTGGTGTAAATCGCAGTCCAAGTGCATATCTTAATAATCCTGCAGAAGAGCGCAACAAATATAAGTATGATGTTGACAAAGAAATGACCCTTTTGAAGTTTGTTGATGATGAGTGGGGTCCAATAGGCAGTTTCAATTGGTTTGCTACTCACGGAACTTCGATGAGCCGTTCAAACTCTTTGATAAGTGGAGATAACAAGGGTGCTGCTGCACGATTTATGGAGGACTGGTTTGACAAGAAAGGCATTGGAAGCTCATATTCTGATGAAAGTGTAGCTGATGGGATCCCTCGAAGAGTCTCAAATATAATTCCAGACCTACGTAGTAATCGTAAGTTACTAGTTTTCAATTTTGATTAAGGTACTGCAATTCATGTCTGCTTGTGTTCGGGTTGCACAACTGTATCGGGACAAGAGTTCAAATGATGCAATGTATCTCCAACTCTACAGCTCTGTTGCCCATTGAAATGTATACTATGAGAGAGAGGAAAAGCGCATACCTTCATTTACTTGTTGATGTCCATTTGCAGATCATGAACTCCTAGAGCTTGCTGCATCTTTCCAGTCTCCTCCTGGTAGTCCAGCAACCAAGATTCTGAGTGTTTCAAGACGTGTCAGAGGTGCTCTTAGGCAGGCTGACAAACCTAGATTTGTATCTGCATTTTGTCAAACTAACTGTGGTGATGTTAGCCCCAATGTGCTGGGAGCCTTCTGTATAGACACTGGTCTACCCTGTGACTTCAATCACAGTACCTGCGGTGGAAAGAATGAATTGTGCTACGGACGAGGACCAGGGTATTTAATCATCTGCTTTCTGATTCTTTTAATGGAGAAGATGCTTTAACTTGTTAAAATACTAAATTGAACTTTGGAACTTATCCTGATAGTTATCCTGATGAGTTTGAAAGTACCCGTATTGTTGGGGAGAGGCAATTCAGAAAAGCTGTGGAGCTTTTTGACAAAGCATCTGAGCGATTAAGTGGAAAGATTGACTATCGTCACACTTACCTAAACTTCACCCAGATTGAAGTGACACTTCCTAAAGAAGGGGGAGGTTTTGAGGTAGTGAAAACTTGTCCTGCTGCAATGGGGTTTGCATTTGCTGCAGGAACGACAGATGGGCCTGGAGCTTTTGATTTTAAGCAAGGAGATGACAAGGTAATAACTATTGTTATCCTAATGTGTCTGAAGTAGCCCTATTATCTTAAATCTCACGGTAATCAGTGCTGATGTTTAACATGATTGTTTTTGTTCTGATATTATATGTTAGGGAAACGCCTTCTGGAGGCTGGTTCGCAACTTCCTGAAAACACCAAGTAAGGAACAGATTGATTGTCAGCATCCAAAGCCCTTGTTACTTGATACCGGTGAAATGAAGCAACCATATGATTGGGCAGTAAGTTGCATTCTTGTTGAATTTAATCAGTAATAAAAGTTTGAAATATGATGGCACTGTATCCTTTCCCAAATTTGACCATTATTATTTTGGTGAATGGTAAGATGGTTTTCACTGTCAGTCTTTTGATGTTGGCCTGAAGAGACTATTAGTTCTTTTCTTTTCTTTCTTTTTTTCTTTTTTTTTTTTTTTAAAAGCAATTTGTTTGTTCATGAATTATGCAGCCTGCAATACTTCCAATCCAGATCTTCAGAGTGGGGCAGCTGGTCATTCTTAGTGTACCAGGAGGTATGAGTTTGCCTATCCATTTTCTCTGTTTTCCGGTGTTGTTAATGCCATGGTAGATTAATTTGTTTCATTGTTGTAAAGAAACCACCCTCTAAATCTGGATGAAATGATAGTCATTGATTGGATAAACATGCCAAGCTCTGAGTTCCACCAACTAGAATTGTTGAGTTGTTTCATTGACTGGATGGATCAAATGTGGTCAACTTGAGCACAATTCATTTTGTATCATGGTTCTGTATAGTGAAACCTAACTTATTTGTTTAATTGTGGAATGTTTCTGTTGTATAATGGGCTAAAACCTAGACATTTTTGCTGGGAATAAAATTTCTCTTTATTATCAATTGACAACATGCATTAGATCCAAACTGGTGAGGCAGTGCCAGTGCCAAATTGGCTGAACAGGCCAGGTTTAGCCTCCCAGCTCTATCTATCTGTAATCTAATCACTGAACCTGTGTGCTGAGTAACGTTTATGGTAAAATTAAAGATGCTAGGAGAATCATTGTTTATCTGTTTTGACTTCGAGGGAACTTAAACCAGTGATAATATTTTGCTGAGTTACTTTCAATCCCTCTTATGCATTAAGATTTGTTTTGTTTAACCAATATATTTCTGTAAGTTCATGAATTTTACATTTCTTTCAAACAGAATTTACAACAATGGCTGGGAGGCGTCTTCGAGATGCTGTGAAGATGGTTCTCACTAGTGGAAATAAAGAATTTAATGACAATGTTCATGTTGTTATAGCTGGATTGACTAATACTTATTCACAGTATGTGACCACCTTTGAAGAGTACCAAATACAGAGATATGAGGTAAGTAAATATTTTAGATACTGATTGCTCAACTAAGCTGTAATCACAAGCTAGTTGGGGAAAGTAAATATTTTAGATAATGCATAAAAACATAACAGTTTTCACATTTGCGAAGTAAACTGGTAAATGAGAAGATTAGGGCTTTTTTTTTTTTTTTTTTTTTTTTTTGTGGGTATGGCAACTAAACTGCACAAATTCATAAAACATGACTCAATTTTCAAAAAATTAAGGTTGGTTAGGTTGCTTACATATTTAGGGAAAATGTCTCATTGACAAACCAGCTTTCCAGCTGGTTCCATAAGGAAGTTCTTTGAGGCTGTCAAGTGCCAACCTTAAAATTGGTATGGCATGGTATGAACACATGCTGTTCCATGAAGCATGCAGTGGATTATGATAGGGTATAATTGTGTTAGCCTAAACATAACAGTCATAACTTTTGTTTTAGGCTTCTTTGATATGTACTTGTTTAGCTCTATAATTCATTATTCTTATAAAATGATACCTATCTCAGGGTGGCTCCACTCTATATGGTCCACACACACTAAGTGCATATATCCAGGAGTTCAAGAAGCTTGCAAGTGCCCTTATCAGTGGCCAGCCAGTACAACCTGGTCCACAACCACCTGATCTTCTTAATAGGCAAATAAGCTTACTTGCACCAGTTATAATGGATGCAACCCCTTCTGGTGTAAATTTTGGCGACTGCAGCTCTGACGTTCCCAAGAACTCCACCTTCAAGAGAGGTGACAAAGTGACAGTTGTCTTCTGGTCAGCATGCCCCAGGAATGATCTCATGACTGAAGGTACATTTGCTCTTGTCGAGATCCTTGAGGGAAAGGATACTTGGGTCCCGGCTTATGACGATGATGATTTCTGCCTCTGTTTTAAGTGGTCAAGACCTTCAAGGCTAAGTGCTCGTAGTCAGGCAACAATGGAATGGACCATCCCTTTATCTGCTACACCTGGTATCTATAGAATAAGACATTTTGGTGCTGCAAAGAGCCTTCTGGGTTCAATTCGCCATTTCACTGGTTCATCTAGCGCTTTTGTTGTAGTGTGATTCAAAATTTATCAAGCACACGTATCTTTGTATTTGTTTTGAACTACATATTATATAATACCAGGCAGTTAGTGGCTAGCATGGTATAACATTTATTTTCGATAATCTCTAATCTGTATATACATTATCTTGAACTCCGGAAGCCCTTGTTCTGCTGAAAGAAAAACGAGGATAAACTTGAACTGATCAGTGATTACTACATATTTGATCTGACAAAATCACAGGTTAAAAATGTAGTTGCAGCAGGCATCACGTGATTGCTACTACTTACAAAAATTGAATTGTACAGGATTAAAAGTTATGCTTTTAGATCCAGCGCAGTCTTAGATGAAGGCAGAGATTAACATGCAAAAGTTCAATTGAGATCAAACAGAAATTTTAGTTAATATTAAAAATAAATATAATATATTGATAAATATTATTTATGCCGAATATTTGCTAATATATGTGAATAGTGAACGAATGTTACAAAAAAATTTCAGATAAATTACTGTTACATATTATGAATATTCGTTACGGAATATGTACAGTTTATTGGTGATATGAATTAATTTATATATTGGTTCTCAATTTTTTTAATTGATTCTGTTAGGCCGGTCCGACTTTGACAACATAGGATAATACTATATAAGATTTAAATTGAATAACAATACCTCTCTTCCTTGTCTATTTTCTTCCTTTCTTTCAAGGAAACTTTTTATGCTGCTGCCTATCATTTTAATTTATATTTTATCTAAATAATGTTCTCTTTGGAGAGTTGATTTATATGATTTTATGGAATAAAAAGAAATAGAATTTACAAAAAGAAAAAAAAATTACAATCCATAAATTGTTTAGCTATGGAATTGATTTAGATAAATTTTGATTGGCCCCTATATATAATATAATATATATTTTCAAAGTTCACTAAATTTTGGAAATGCTCAAACGACACCGTTTCAACCTAAACCGTAGCATTTAAACCAGCAGCCAGCAACAGAATCTGGAGAAGCAAATTGATTTCACGATCAACTCTTCTTCTCTCGGAGTTCAAAATTTTCAAAATTCTCTCTCAGACGCTCAGTAGCAGCAAGCAATCTTCTTTAGATCCTTTCAGATTTCTCATTAGCTGCTACGAACACTAACACTGAAGAAACTTAAGAAGAAATGTCGGTTCAAGAGTATCTAGACAAGCACATGCTTTCTCGGAAAATTGAGGACGCCGTCAATGCCGCTGTCAGGGCCAAAACTCCCGATCCCGTTCTTTTCATCGTAATTCCTACTGTATATCTGTTTTATTTTTTTTCTTTTGTTTTCTTGGTAACCAAACAACTGATGCTTGAATGAATTTCTCAGTCTAATCACATGAGAAAAGCGGTTCCTTCTGTGATAACGAGGATAATAGCTAGGCAGATCCTTGATAGCAGAGGGATTCCAACTGTTGAAGTTGATTTGTATACTAACAAAGGCATGTTTCGTGCTTCAACTCCTAGTGGCGATGTTACTGGCATGTAAGCCTCACTTTCTTTTCCCTTTGAATTCAAGTTTTTTTCCATTTCTTGCTTATTTCGAATTCTGTTGGTTTAAATGATAGGTATGAAGCTGTTGAACTTCGAGATGGAGATAAAGGAACATACCTTGGGAACAGTGTGACAAGAGCTGTTAAGAATATCAATGAGAAAATTTCTGAAGCATTAATTGGGATGGATCCAACGCTTCAGTCTCAGATTGATCAGGCCATGATTGACTTGGATAAAACAGAGAATAAGGTAAATTTTCGCTGGCATTTATTCTAATTAATAGTCTGTTTTGTTCTTTATGTTTAATTTTGAGCTTTCAGTGGATAGGAAAGGCATGATAAGTTCAAAACAATACAATTCAAGGCTGTCTAGATACTTGCGGGCATAATGAGTTATTGGTTAGTGAAGCATAATGAGTTCAAGTATCCAAACAACCTTGAGGGTATTGTTATATAGGATAATACTTCTATTGTTGAAGATTTAGCCATACTTTTTATGTTGAAAAACTACGTTTTGAAAATGGTTGTATTCCAGTATATGTATCACTTACATCATATGGGGCATTCTTACTGTTCTAGTCATCTGTCATCTGCAGGGTGAACTGGGAGCCAATGCTATTTTAGCTGTATCAATTGCTGCATGCAAAGCTGGAGCTGCTGAAAAGGAGGCATGAATAAATTCTCTTTCTCATATGTGATATTTTGTTCAATATAGTTGGAACATATGCACTTACTTTGAGCTTTGTGGCATGAATATCAGGTTCCACTTTACACACACATTGCTGATCTTTCTGGCAAAACGAACCTTACTCTTCCTGTCCCTGCCTTCACGGTCATAAGTGGTGGCAATCATGCTGGGAATAGTCTAGCCATCCAGGCATGCTCTGTTTTAACTTCAGTCTTTAAATATATGCACAGCATGGTTCTTTGAACAATTTTCATTAAGCATGCCACCTTCAGAGCAAGTTATTATTAATGACTTTATATGGAAATTCTTAAATTGGCAATCATCTTTTGAGATTTGGGAATTAGGACAATTAGAATTGGTTAGACATGGACATCCGAATAACAGATCTTTATTCAGTTTGTAATTAAATTTGTTGTTTCTTTCTGCATTGGGAAAGGGATAATATAGTTCATAGTCAAAAGAATTGATTGTACATGCTTTCACTGGAGATTTGTGTTAAGAAACATTATTATGTTGGAAGGAATTCGATGCTGCAACATCTAATATTATTTTGCCTATGGTTCTCCTTCAGAATCTAATTTCACGTCACTATCACATGAAAGTTAAGAATATTCATATAATTTGCTGTGTCAAGTCTGTCATATAATGCTTCATGTTCAAATTAAATCATCATTGACCTGATTAGGTAATGCACAAACTTGAAGCACCTTGCTGTAAGAATCTAGCTTCTCCTTGACTGGATGGGCATAATGCAGAAAGGCTTTTGTCCTGAATTTATATATTGATATATCATGATTCCAGCACCATATTTAAGTTTTTTTCTTGGCATTGATTTACTGTCTCTTCCATTCATCAAAGAAGTGCAATGGCTTAATGTTTTTAAACTGGTTTTCAAAAAGCAAGGTAAGTGGTATTTATTGCTTAGCTCATTGGATCATTGGCATAGATTTGATTCACTTTTCTTCCATAGATGCATCAAAATGCATTCAAGTCTAATGTTTATGTCTGCTATTTATTTCATTGTTTTTACATGCTCCATAACATTGCAGCCGCTCTTCTTGCCTCTATCGCAATTTAGATTCCTTGCATCTGAAGCTTCATTACACTCACTTTTGTCTGACTTATTAAAAAAATGATTTTTTTTACTTGAAATTTTATCAGGAAATCATGGTTCTTCCAATTGGTGCCAATAGATTTGCTGAGGCACTGCAAATGGGCTCCGAGACTTATCATCATCTAAAGGTGATTTATTTACTTGATGTTCAAGAACTTTTACTTTCAATAGCACATGGTCTTTGCCCTAGCTTTATCTTCAGGTTCTACCTTTATATAATTGGTGGCATTTTTGTCATTTTATATTTAAATAGATTTTGTTCTATTTTGCTTCTTTTTTCCACGAACTCTTGATCCCTGATCTTAAAAGTAGTCACATGAATGAAACGACAAGGATGGCCGGTATAATTTTTAGATATACCATTTTCATGTTCTCTAATACGCGTAGAACCAACTATGAATTTAGCAAGGGTGTTCTGTTGATGCTTCTATTCCAATTGCAGGTAATCTGTATACATGTGAATATGTGCACATAAATGAACACCTGTTTATCCTAGAAATAAATGTGAAAAATCCTTGGTAGATGACCTTGCGCCTAACAATTTTTCCTTATACATGGTGTTATTTGGTTTAAATGGTCAGGCTATCCTTGTTGCCTCTGACTGTTGGTAGGGGTATAGACATGATTATATTGTGACATATTTAGTGAGCTTGTCTTTTATTGACAACTCTTTTCCACTCATCCATTGATTATAATTATGTTATTAAATAGAACAGGCTGTTATTAGAGAAAAATATGGTGAACTTGGATGTAATGTTGGTGAAGATGGTGGTTTTGCTCCAAACATCTCCAGGCAAGCATTTCTTTGCGCCATGCTTGATGTTCCTATTTTCTACTTTGGCCTCTTAATCTTTTAGGAAATAATTGAATAGGGAACTGGATTAGGCCAAAGCATGTTTCATGCATAAATCATTTCTTGAAAAAATAATTTAAGCAAAGAGCATGCTCATTCATAAATCATAGGAAGTAATTGTATCTTGTCTTAGTAAGTTACTATTATCTTGTCTCAAGAATTGTTACAATCATCTGTTGTCATGTTCTGGCCTCTGAAAGAGGACTATATTTCTTTAATAATCATAGTTTTTCATTCTTTATTAATTATTCTTATTAAACACCATATCTTTGGCAGTGTTCGAGAAGGCTTGGATCTTGTTAAAGAGGCCATTAACAGAACAGGGTTTAATGACAGAATAAAAATAGCAATTGATGTTGCTGCTACTGCTTTTTGCATGGGTAATCAGCTTTCTTATTTAAAATGGTCTTGCAGCAGTGATAGCATTTATGGGAACTAAAATTGCTTAGTCATCATTGTTGAGAGCCATGCTCAGCAGTTGATATTATTGTGCTGTTCGATAACCATTAAATTATATGTTATTCAGATATGAGTTTGATATGGAAAAATTTGTGGCTGACGCTGAAACTGCTGCTTTTTCCTTCTTATGTTTCTTGTCTGTTGCTTCTGCACAATTTCCAACTGGGGCTCTGCAATTTGCAATGTACTGTTTGCATAAATAATGATCACTAACAGCTTATACTGTACCTTTTTTGCAATCCCTCCCACCCAAAATGTAGGTACCAAGTACAATTTGGATTTCAAATCTCATAATAGGTCAGGGCAAAATTTCAAGTCAGGAGAGGACATGATTGACATGTACAAAGAACTATGCAGCGGTATACCACTCTGTTGTGCATTCTTTGGCCTTCTTGTTGGCTTACATTTTCACTCATGACTTATAGTTCGCTTTTTTTGGATCTCAGAGTACCCAATAGTTTCAATTGAAGATCCGTTTGACAAAGAGGACTGGGAACATATCAAGTATTTTTCTAGCCTTGGACTCTGTCAGGTTTGCTCTTAACATCTTCTGATCAGTTGCAAGCGCCTGGAAATTTATGGGTTTCATCTTTTGTGGAAGCATATGAACAAAGGTGAACTGAGAGATAATTTGCAGGTGGTAGGGGATAGATTATTGATGTCAAATCCAAAACGAATTGAGAAAGCAATCCATGATTCCACTTGTAATGCTTTTCTTCTCAAGGTATGCAGCTAAGCTTCGATTAGATGTTCTTCAATGCTTAGGGCCTTTTAGCTCATGCTATTGAGCTTCGTTTTAGCAAAACAAATGTCTTTCATTGTAATGGCCACCTGGATCCTAAATCTGCTAAACTGCCTCTATTTTAGTTTTGAATCCTTTTGTAAGGGTAAAAAACAAGGTTTTTCTGTATCTTATGATGAATTATAATGAAAGCTTCAACACAGAAATAAAGACAACTGATTCAGCCAACCTCTAACTTGGTAAGAATTTGAGTTCTTTTGTGCCGAGGAGAATACTGTGAGATTTTGTGTGGCCCATTGTTCTCTAAGCATCTACTTTCTATCGTTGTAATCTATTGTTGTGAAGGCCTCTTTCTACTTGTGTGGTTTAAATTCAGATAAATCAGATTGGGACAGTAACAGAGGCCTTAGAAGTTGTGAAACTGGCAAAGGATGCCCACTGGGGAGTGGTGGCTTCTCATAGATCTGGGGAAACAGATGATTCTTTCATAGCTGATTTATCTGTTGGCTTGGGCACCGGTCAGATCAAAGCAGGTGCTCCATGTAGGGGGGAGCGACTAGCAAAATACAACCAGGTTCCCTTCTGATTCACAACCTGTACTTTTTTCTTCCATGTATTATTTTTCAGCACTTCCTACAATTTCCACTTTTTCTGTAATTTTTTATTAGGCGGGGAAGTTGGGGTTAGGGATGTTGAGGCCAATTGGATGGTAGGGATGTTGAGGCCAATTGGCTTGATTAAATCCATCGTTGGTTTCTTACTTCTATTTCACCATGGACAGTCTAGAATGTGAGGAAACTAATCTCCACGTATAGCCAGCTTCTTTAAAATTATCTCCATCAACTTAATGCTGTACAATATTCATAAAGAAAACTGGGTTGGTTGAAGCCTAAAAATTTTCTTACATCATGCTTGCATCAAGGTAGAAATTTAATTGGCTTTATGCTGCTATTGTAATCCAAAAACAAGATTGACAAACTGCAAGTTCAGTCCTCTTCATTTATTTTCTCTTTCTAAAGGTGGTTGTGGTGTGGAGACTGGGGAAATAGTCCAGGAAGGGGTGGAGATTGGCAGATAATATTGGCCCAAATTTTTTATTCCAAATGCCTTATGTAATATGATGTGGATTGGTGAATTATCCAAGATTTACTAGAGGAATCGCATCCTTTGTTAAAGACACGTTTGTGCTCCCTACATCACAAAAATTGGCATGCATTCATACAAGGAACTGCCCACTTTCTATAAATTATATATGTTCAAGTTAAATACCAACCCAAAGATGGGGATGTTTGTTAACAAAAGACAACCATTTCTCATGCTCGAGAGTCCCATCAAAACTAAAGTGGAAAGCGATGTAGATATGAACCTAATAGCCTGAACTTTCTTGCAGTTGCTTCGCATTGAGGAAGAACTCGGTGAGCAAGCAGTTTATGCTGGTGAAGATTGGAGACCGACCTGATCCGTCCTCAAGGTTTTCATCCCCACATTTTTTTAAAATCTTCATTTCTTTGCTTGAGGCTTCTCAAGTAAATATCCGGTTATGTCAAGCAATTTTGTGTTATGATGTAATATTGTTAGGCTTCCTGTGGCTTTGGCTTTGAATACGTGCTTCCGGCTTTGCTATTTTATATTTGGAGAAGAATGAATCATGTTGAAGAATGTGCAAGATTCTTTAAGAAATATTGTGGTGTGATGAAATTGATAGCTCAGATTCCATTGCTAATTTCTGTTAGTAGAAGAATATAAAATTTCATAAATTAGGGCAATCCTTAAAAATGAAAAACGATTTAAAGAATGGTTATGGTTTGATACATTTAATCCTAAATCCTTCTACACAACTACAGTGCTCATTACACTTGGAGTGAGATCAAACCCCTAAAAGATCAGTGGTCAACTACCTAAAAATAATAGTATCTTATCAATCATGAGCTGAAAGATTAGAATGCTAAGCATAATTTCTAATGAGAAATCTGTAAAAATGTGACTTGTTTTTTCTTGGTACTGGGTGATACGAATCCCAAACAATTTGGTTTAAAACTCAATACCTTTACACTTGCAAACGACTCCCTTGGAAAGTCAAATCAAGTTTGCAAGGAAAAATCTTAACTTAATGATGAGCCTGTGTTAAGAAATCTTGGTATGTTGTGAACAAAACAAAGTGATTAACTTTGGAAGTTTGAATTGTTGGTTCAAGCAAGAATCGAAATTGAGAATTTTCTCACAAAGCACAAGGCTGTATTTTCAAATTATCCAAAAGTTTCATTTTTTCCTAGATTACGCTAAGTGTTTATATCATCTTAACTAAGTTACAAACTCTAAAATTCTTATTAATTAAAATTCGGATTTGGGCTTAAATTAAACAAAGTAAAAGCCTAAATAACTAATTAAAATATTAAAGCAGAAAAAGGATAGATATGGGCTTAATTAACAAAATCAGCCCGATGACAATATGAGAATAAAGAAAAATAATTAAATTTGAAAATAGAAAGCATAAACAGTCTAGCTCATTGTGTGCAGCTCGTCTGATGCCTCAGTCCAGCTCGCTCGAAGCCTCAGTCCAGCTCGTTCGAAGTCTCAGCCCAGCTCGCTCAAGGCCTCAGCCAGCTCATTGTGTGCCGCTCGCCCAACGCCTCAACCCAATTTGAATAAAGAATAGCAGTCTTGTAAACGCTTGAATAGATTAGGCTCAAGCCAATAAGAATATAATTTGGCCTCTTCATCTTGATATTAGGCTTGACTAGATTGATTAAGCCCTTGAAGTTTTTTTAAATACAATTGGATCCGTATACAAAGCTCATGATCCAAATATCCTTGACTAGTTCATAGGAAACTTTATATAATCTTATTTTCTTCTTGAACGATCCATCAATCATGCACAATGGTTGTATTGTATGCCTTTGTAAGCCATATTGAAAGAAATGATAATCTTGAAGAATCTTTGTTGAAGTCTTTATCATGTATGTATTTGTAAGGTTCTTGCAAGGCATATGGATTCTCATCATTCCCTCCCTCCTCAAAAGGATTCATTTTCAAATCTTGACTTGAACAATTGGAACTAGGGAATGTGTTGCTCCTACCATCTTCTTGTTCTTGTTCATTTTCTTGTACATCTAACTCAACCACATCTTGTGCTTCCTTCAAGATTTCTAGATGAGTATTGATCGTTGAAACCTCTTCATGAACAATAACAACATCTTCTTCTTCATCACCAATTAAAGAATCATGCTTCCTAGGCAACAAGTCACTAGCATAAATCCAAGTAGCTTCACATGTAGCTTGAACCGGCCTAGCTATGATGACGTCTCCACTATTTTCTTGATCACTTACATCTTCCAAAGAGGGCATGCTTTCATTGTCATCATCCTTGTCACTTTCAGAAAAGAGCTCTCCATTAAATGTAATCATCACCCTCTTGTTAGGGCATTGGGAAGCTATACGACCTGAACCCAAACATTTAAAGCATTTAATATCACGATGATGTTGTACATCTAACTCAGCCACATCTTGTGCTTCCTTCAAGATTTCTAGATGAGTATCGATTGTTGAAACCTCTTCATAAACAACAACAACATCTTCTTCTTCATCACCAATTAAAGAATCATGCTTCCTAGGCAACAAGTCACTAGCATAAATCCAAGCAGCTTCGCATGTAGCTTGAACCGGCCTAGCTATGATGACTTCTCCACTATTTTCTTGCTCATTTATATCTTCCAAAGAGGGCATGCTTTCATTATCATCATCCTTGTCACTTTCAGAAAAGAGCTCTCCATTAAATGTAATCATCACCCTCTTGTTAGGGCATTGGAAAGCTATATGACCTGAACCCAAACACTTAAAGCATTTAATATCATGATAATGGTTTGAAGTTTTAGATTTACCTTTCTCCTTCTCCTTTGACATTGGTACAACTTGTCCCTTTCTTGAGTTGAATTTGGACTTGGAATCAGTTCGCTCATCTTCCTTCCAACTTGATTTCCATGACTTGGATGAATTTGAAGAAGATGAGCTTCAATTGTTGCCCTTATGCCTAGGTTGCTTCTCAACCTTGATTGTCATATCCCTAAGGTGACATCTTCTTTAAAATTCATTCCACCTTTTGTCCATCTTGTTATTAAGATGTTCTAAGAACTCTAAGAAATTTTGCTCATCATCTTTAACTTTGGTAATCATGGTGAAAACCTGAAAGGAATGTTAGTAACAAATCACTCAAGTTCACTTATGTTTGTTTTCATACAAATCAGTAGGCTTTTTCTAGATAAACTCACGCTCTTGCCTTTTACCACTCAATTCTTTCTTATAATTCTTACAAGAGCCAATTTTCCAAAACTACACAAAATTGATTTTCCTTTTTTTTTTTTTTTGAATTGCTCAACAATTAACCAAGACTTATAAGTGAAATTTGACACAAATTTAAGGTAAAACAGAAACGAGAATACCTAAAACAATAACCCTAGACATTTTCGACAATGATGGAACGAAGACACCAAATACGAATTTTTCTAATAAATTGAAAAAATTATAAAATTAAACAGAAATAAAATAGATAACAATACGAGAAGAACACAACTAACAGCACTCAAAATTGAGTTTTCTACAGAAAGTCATAACAAAACGAAATTTACTGAGAAACTTAAAAACGCGAATTTTGAGGCCTAAATGATGAAATTTGGCAGAAAAACCACAGACATCACAAGCAAAGCTTGTGATATTTGATTGTTGACCCATTTTCCTTGAAACTGTGTACTCAGAAGAGTCAAAATAATGCAACTTTCTCAATATTATATATTTTTTTTAATTTTCGAGAAAGAATAGATAGCTGTTATAGAATTAGGGTTGGAAATGGAAAAGGAAACAAAGATATTAATGAAAACAAAAAGGAAACAATAAAAGAAAGGAAAAAAAAAAAAAGAAAAAGAATCAGAATGGGATAAGGAAACTCAAATCGAAATTGAAAGTAAATTCTAGCTTGTTTTTGGAGGGTAGGCTTAATTTGATCAACTTTTTGATTCTCCTCGATTTGATTTGATTCGAATAATCTTCCTTTTTTTTTTTCTTTCACTCTAGAATTGGAAACAAATACTATATATTCTGATTTGGCCAAGATTCTTTCTTTTTTTTTTTTTTCCCTCTCTTTCCTTAGTCAATTTCAAGATTCTTTCCTCTCTTTTTTTTTTCCTTTTTTTCTTCTAGCCAAATGCTCTCTCTCCCTCTCTCTCTCTCTCTCTTTTAATTCAGCAATAATTCGAAAGAAATAAAATAAACAAATAAAAGATCTACACAAGAAGCCAACGAAAACACAAAGAACGAAAGGAATAGAAATACGAACAGATAGAAGACAGAGAACCAAAATAGAATGGATCGACGAATTTGGATTTTTTTTTTATTTTTGAATTCAGACCAATCACAAGGAAACAGAATTAATGAAAATGAAAACAAAGGAATTTTAACAAAAACGAAAACAAACGAAAACAGGAAACATAAACAAACGGAAAGATATAACCTAATTTAAAGCCTAAGCTCTGATACCAAATTGATACGAACCTCAAACAACCTGTTTTGAGACTCAATACCTTTACGCTTAGAAGTAACTCTCTCGGAAAGTCAAATCAAATTTGTAAGGAAAAACCTCAACTCAATAACAAACATGTGTCAAGGAATCTTGGTATGTTGTGAACAAAACAAAGTGATTAACTTTGGAAGTTCGGATTGTTGGTTCAAGCAAGAATCGAAATTGAGAATTTTCTCACAAAACACAAGGCTGTATTTTCAAATTATCCAAAAGTCCCCCTATTTCCTAGATTAGCTAAGTATTTATATCATTTTAGCTAAGTTATAAATCTCAAAATTCTTACTAACAAAATTTCAGACTTGGACTTAAATTAAACAAAGTAAAAGCCCAAATAACTAATTAAAATATTAAAGCAGAAAAATGATAGATATGGGCTTAATTAACAAAATCAGCCCAATGACAATATGAGAATAAAGAAAAATAATTAAATTTTAAAATAGAAAGTATAGGCAGCCCAGCCCATTGTGTGCAGCTCGTCTTAGCCCAGCTTGCCCGATGCCTCAGCGTTGCTCGCCCGACGCCTTAGCCAGCTCATTATTTGCAGCTCGCTCGATGCCTCAACCCAATTTGAATAAAGAATGACAGCCCTGTAAACGCTTGAATAGATTAGGCCCAAGCTAATAGGAATGTAATTTGGTCTCTTCATCTAGACATTGGGCTTAACTAGATTGATTAAGCCTTTGAAACTTTCTTGAATACAATTGGATCCGTATGCAAAGTTCATGATCCAAATATCCTTCAATAGTTCATAGAAAACTTTATACAACCTTATTTCTTCTTGAATGATCCATCAATCATGCACAATGGTTGTATTGCATACCTTTGTAAGCTATATTGATAGAAATGACAATCTTGAAAAATCTTCTTCAAGTCTTTATCATGTATGTATTTGTAAGGTTCTTGTAAGGCATATGGATTCTCATCACTGGGGGAGGAGACTCGAACTTGGGTTTCTGCCCAAAGTGAATATGAACTTAACGATTAGCTAATGCCTACAAGTGCAAAAATGTAACAATTGTTAATTACTTGGTAACTGGAATTTGCACTTCCAACATTTGTAACTTTTCTTATGATCTTCATACCATAATTTCTTGTCTACATCAGCCAACGAATCAGTGTCTGGAAAGCCATTGTCATGGCAGACATTATGCAGAGATCCTTGCATAAGGAACACCTCTTGTTGCAGCTCCTTATGCCAAACTGCAAAAACTGGCCTTCTAAGCTAGGTTCCCAGAAACTGTCAGAGCTGTGTCCAGTCCATGATCTATTGTGGTCCTTGCTAAATCATCGTCTGCTGAATTTGAATTGCAGAGATTTAAAAGGCTTGCTTCCTACAAGTGACATCTTTCACAGGTTGGGAAGAGGACCATAATCTTTGTCTCTCTGATTCAGGCCTTATTCATGCGTCAAAGACAGCATCACTCTCAACAGTTGGTTGCTGCAAGACAGTCATTCGGATATACCCATTAAAACTCTTCCTATGGCAGGGAATTGGCAACAACACTGAAAAAAAACATTGTGCATTTCCCATCATCTTTCTCACTAAATTGTGCATTAAAATTCCTGGCTGCTTCAGGCACATTATCAAATCAAAATGATGCTTGGCTATGCTTCAAGGTCCTAGCTTCTACTGTGCCTGTAACTAGCTAATACGACTATGCGATGCAACCAAGAATATTAAATCTTCTGAAATTCAGGAAGAAAACAACTAACAAAAACACAATTCTGTACATTAAATTATGCATTTGCAATTCAATTGCTGAACAGAGTTAAACAAGCAACCTCTCAAGTTTTCCATATGTAAGTTAAAAGAATTTCAATCCACTACCTCAAATGGAAAAACAATTAAACAAAAGAACACTAATGGTTGTTATTCAATCATTTCCCTAAATTAACCTGATAAATTTTCTCAAGCATTCGAGTTTTGACAACTATAATGCTCATGAATGTAACCCCAGTTTCTAGGCTCAACCTGAACTAATACATCAAGAATAAAAGTTAAGCTTCACACAAGTTTTTTGCCAAGTAAATATTGCATACTATGATGCTAAGATTTTTTGCCTAAGTAAATATTGATTTTTTGGTTTTT
This sequence comes from Reutealis trisperma, assembly GCA_947687605.1. Taxonomy (NCBI): domain Eukaryota; kingdom Viridiplantae; phylum Streptophyta; class Magnoliopsida; order Malpighiales; family Euphorbiaceae; genus Reutealis; species Reutealis trisperma. Next base: position 1,700,832 of record CANTUT010000200.1, read on the forward strand.
GATTCCATTGACAGGATTTGTAAGTCAAGTTCATGTAAATAAAATAGAAAAATGTATGCATACTGCATAGGCATGATAAGGCATGTGAATCATTTAAATCATTCAATATTCTAAACCTTTTTTTTTAAAAAAAAAAAAAAAAGATTACAAATCTGTAACAATATCAATAGTAACACATATTTAAGGAAATTTTAAGCTATTTAGATTGTAAGGATTCAAAAGCAAAAACAGAAAAACAAAGGCCAAAGACAGCTTTGATCAAGCCAAATTGGCATTCAAAAAAAAAAAAAAAAGAAAGAAAATCTATTCAAGCCAGTACCTGCATTGAAAACATAATGTCAATCATCCAACAAAGTAGTACCTACATTGAAAACACAGTGTCAATCATCCCACAAAGTAAATTAGAATTATTTGGCAGATCCAACCCTTTGGAGTTTCTTTAAGACAGAATCTTCATATAACTATTTTATTATATTTAACTATTATAAACTTCTAAAAAATTATATATTCATAATAAATATAAAAGAACGAATTCGAAATCACGTACAGCACACATACAAATTTAACAATAATAATAATAATAATTTTTATTTGAGAATAATTAATTCTTAACACATTTCAACCATAATTATTATTATAATAATTAATATCATAGAATAATTTTGAATATTATTTATGAAAAAAAAACATAAAATATAAAGAATCAACAATGAAGAAGATTTTATTCCTTAACGGTGTTTAATAATGCTATTCAACACTTCAAATTAAAAAAATATTTAGCATTTAATCATTTTAAGTTGTTTACAGTGTTTATCTTAAAATTAATAACTTTTTTTTTTCTATCTCTATGTTTTATAGTTTTTATTGGATATGCTTTAAATAGGCTGATGAAGATATTAGAGAAAATTATTGATATTTATATAGAGAATTATTGATAAATATTATAATTATCAAGCTTATAATGGAAATTAAAAACTGAAATTTACAAATCTTATTTATATGGATCATAATTAACCTAATCCATATAAAGAAAAAGAAAGAATAGAAACAGTGGGGAATACATTTTTCTCTATTTTGTTTGTAAAGGATGGAGAAAAAAAAAAAGAAAAAGAATAAAATTATTAAAATTATAATTATTATTATACCCTAAAATAAAATAAAAAAGAGAGAGTATATAATGAATGACAAAAATATCAATTTAAAAAAAAATACTGCAAGTTAGCAATTTTTATACCATGCATGTTCTTTTCTCTTCCTTTTCTCTATATTTTTTAAACAGGGAAAAAAGGCAATAAGGTTGGAGTTTGGTAGTGATTGATGATTGTTAGTTTGTTAACTAGTAAGAAACTTTCTACTTGTTTATTTATAAAAAAAATATTTATTTTCATTTTTTAATTTTTATACATCAAATCAATTATTGATTGATATTTTTAAAATTTTATTACGAATATACTCGTTATTTTGTCAAGTATAAAGATGTCAATATTCTCTTTACATTCATTTATAATTTTCATATTAGACTTATATAACATATACCAGGTGTAACTAAGTTTTTTCCTTCTATATTTTTTAATTTTCTAATTTTTCATTCTCCAAATGGAAATCTAGAAATTAGAAAACTATTTCATTTTTATAATTTTATTATCATATATTTTCATCTACACTTAATATAATTATCTTCTTAAACTATTTATAAATAATTATTATTAATTAAAATATTTATTTTATATATATATATATATATATATATATATATATATATATATATATATATATATATATATATATATATATATATATATATATATATATATATATAACTATTTATTATAGCATTTCAAAAATGAACATGCATGGTAATAAATAGGTTGTAAATTAAAAAAAAAATTAAAACATTAACATGGGTGTATTGGATTGGGAGAATTAAGAATATTTATAGATTTAAAAAGTTATGTGGTATTTAATAATGACTTTTAAAGACTCTATAAAATTCAATCAATATTTAATAATGACTTTTAAAATCTATAGAAATAAAGGGGTATTCAATTGTAACTTTTCTAAAATCTATAAAAATAAACATGTATTCAAAAAGTCATTGACTTTTATAAAAAAGAGATTTTTAATGATTTTTTATATAGTTATATGAATAAAAAATCTCAAAAAATCTCAAAAATTCTCTTTCACTATTCCGCAAGATTTCTATAGACTTTTTTTTTTCCCAGTCACAAGTAGCACACAAACATAATAATCAACCCACCTTCCCTCTTCAATGTAACTTGCATCACAAACTAAAGTATATGAAAATATGAGTTTACTCGTGAAACCTATCAAAACAATGAAATCATAGGTCATGAATTTACTTTATTCTTAGTCTCTATATATAATCAAGCAAAAAATGATTTATTTTTTATTTTATTCTATATAATTCATACATTCATTGGCACGCAACATTTAATGATTATATTATATAACCTATCTTCTAGTTTAATAATTGATTATAGGGTGAAAACTAATGGGTTGAAAACATTATTAGAATTTTAAAAATGTTGACGCATGGATTAATCAAGACAACAACATTCAATTAAAAAACTTAAAATAACGAATTAGTTAAGATTAAACTTGTTCATAGGTTAGGTCATATATGAATTTGAAAAATGTTAAATTTTTCAAAAACTTAATTGGTTTGGTCACAATAATAATCATTGAAAGTCTATTAATGTCTATAAAAGTCTATCAATATCTATAAAAATTTTTTAAAATAAAATTTTTGAAAATGATTCATAAATTTATAAATTATGCAAAAGTTATTTACTTAAAAAAAAACTCTATAAATATTTTTAAAAATCTTAATTGAATACACTCTCATAAGAATAGCATCTTGTTAGGATTGATTATAACTTTGCATTTGAAAATTTTAGTCAATATAATTAATATTTTAATTTGATAATTATTCATTTAATGTTTATTTCATTAATAAAAGGAAAAAAGGAAATTAAAACTTAATAAAAATAAAACTTAAGTTAATAAAAATAAAACTTAAATTAATAAAAAGGAAAAAAAGAGAGAGATTGTTGCTTGGTTGGAAACTATCAAAATTGTATGACCAAGTAATCACTAATAAATATCCATAGTTAATGTAAATACTATATAATAATAATAATAATAATAATAACAACAACAAGAGAGGATGCCATTAAATTTGAAAGAGTAATGTAAATTTGAAAATTTTTGAAAATGAGATTTGATTTTCTATTTAGAAAATTTTTGCAAATTAAACATTAAATTCTATTTTTCAATTTTCTTAAAGTAATTTTTTAGAAAATAAGATTTACTTTCTACAACTAAACATGACCTTCACTTCTCTCCTTGTATAAGGAGATACTGGCGCTAACCCAACATTTGACTCAATATTGGTTGGGCGGACTTGTAGTACATCAGCCTGACTCCTTTGGCTATGTAGTCCATTCAGTCTTAACACATGGTCCAAGGTTAGAATCTTCTTTACTATTCATTCAGATCTCATTCTTAACCATTTCTTAATATTCATCTTAAATTTATAGTTTCATTAGTGCAAATTCAATAACCTCAAATTTCAATTTTAAAAAGGAAAAATTACTGATTGGCAAAAGATTATCTATTAAGTAAGAGAAATCTTATTTAAACTAAAAGAAAAGGCTGAAAAATTATGCTCTACTCTTGCAACAATGGACTAACAAGTTCAACTAATTAGCCAAAATAAAGATATTATTTGAAGCATTTATATTAAAAGGTAAAATTTTTGAATTATCCGAAAAAAAAGATTAATTTCATTCATAATTCTCGAATTTCAACTAATACACATTATAATCCTTCAACTCAAATTTGTCACTTAAAAATTATCGAACTTATGCTAACAATCAATTAAAAGACCTTCTGTTTAATTTCTGTCAACACAACTAATGATCAACAAGCTTACGAGACTGTTAATTCATCATTTTCAAAGTCCACATGAGTGCCAAGAAGCTCACTTAGCCTTCCATTCTCTCTCCACTGTCATCACCTACTTCTTCTTTCTTTAGTACTATAAAGATTTTTTTTTTATTATTATTATTTTTATAAGGATCTATTATTTTATTTTAAGAATGATATTATATAAAATATAAATTATGAAAATTAATATTTTAAAGGAAAAGAAGAAGAATGAAAAGTGTAATTAATGTAATATGATAATTAATGGGAAGATTATTATATAAGGGAATTTTAATTAAAGAATAAGTAAAGGTTAATATTGTTAAGACAAGAGTTTAAAAATTAATTTGCTGTATTATTTGGTCAATAATAAAGATTTTATAGTATGTTTAATAGACGGTAATAAAACGTAATGAAATATAATTAAATTTTTTTAATGTACTTTTTAAACTAAAAATATATCTAATTATATTATATTATGTATGATTACGATCTATTAAATATTTGTTTAGTAGTGTATTTAAGTCCCTTCCCAGCAATGTAAATAAAAAATGCCAAAACATAACAGAAACTCTTCTCCGATTTTACCTCATCAAAAATTTTCCTCTGCCTCTTAAACATCAAATTCTTCTTTCACCTTCAAATCCCAAAAAAAATAAAAATAAAAATTATTGTAATAAAAACTATTCTTTCTTCTCCTTAATTCTCTCTCTAGATCTTTATTACCATCTCTTCTCTTTAGCTACGTTAATTACTTAATTAATCACTTGCAAAAACCCATTTTCATTTCTTAACTACCAACAAGATCCATGTAAAACGACAACCGAAGACCTTAACTTCCCTCTATTTAAATCAGATTCAAAAATTTCTTAAATGGGTCGTTTGTTTACAGTCGGATTAATTACAGCCTGGTACTCCTCAAATATTGGAGTGTTATTATTAAACAAGTACTTGCTTAGCAACTATGGATTCAAATACCCATTTTTTCTTACATTATGTCATATGATGTCTTGTTCTATGCTTAGTTATATTGCAATTTCTTGGTTAAAGATTGTGCCTTTACAAACTATAAAGTCAAGAGTTCAATTTTTCAAGATTTCTGCACTTGGGATCCTTTTTTGCTTATCTGTTGTTACTGGCAATTTGTCGCTTAAGTATCTTCCTGTGTCGTTTAATCAAGCTGTTGGGGGCTACGACACCATTTTTTACTGCCGTTTTTGTTTGCTTAATGACATTGAAGGGGGAGAGTTGGGTTTACTTATGTTACTCTCATTCCTGTTGTTACTGGTGTTATCATTGCCACTGGGGTAAGAATTTTTTTTTTTTTTTTCCAAATTATTTTTTTTTCTTTTTAATATAATTTTGACGAGTATTTACTATTTATTCTTTTTAAAAAAATTGATTTTTAATTATTGAAAAACAAAATAATTGATTTTATATGTTTGTTCTGTTTTCTTTTTGCATGAACAAATTAAGGGAGAATCAAGTTTTCATCTCTTTGGATTTATAATATGTATCGGTGCAACAGCAGCAAGAGCACTCAAGTCAATTCTTCGAGGGATTTTGCTGTCTTCTGAAGGGTAATACCATACTTAATAAAAATTAAGAGTCCGTTTGATATTGAAATTGAAATTATTTTTCTAAAACTATATTATTTTAGATATTGTAGAAAAAACAGTTTGAGAATGTTATTCTCAAGTTTTTATAAACAAAACATGTAATTAAAATTCACCTTAAAATAAATTTTAATGGCTTCTAATCAATATTTCAACATAATACTTTTTATCAATATTTCAACATAATACTTTTTTCGTCAACAGCTAAAACAGTAATGCTAAACAAACTCTAAGGGATACTCTATAACTGTAACCGCTGTCATTCTCCACGATGAAGCCAAGAAAAGGAACAAATGAGGCATTTATACATACAGATTCAATCTATTTTCTGTTGTTATATTTTTCTGAAAAATTTTTCAATAGCAGCAAAAAAGCTTTGCGACCAAGGCAGCAAAGTTCTTCAACCACAATCGCAGATGCTATAACTTCACCCTTTTTTCTTCCTTTTAAATTTTCAAGTTCTTACAGTAGGGAACTATTAAATAAAGGAAGGCCCTAGTTTCTGTTAGTTTCTCAGCTGGAGATGCTGGTCATCATTTTTCTTTTCTTATTTGGAGGATTTGGCAGAATAGTTTGTTTGATTTCTCTCTACTTTTGCTCTCTTTCTCGATTTTCTAGTTTTATACTGGCACTTGTTTAAGTTTATAAGCTCTCACAATTTGCTCGTGCCAATTCTAATAGCATGTAATTTGAAAACTGTTCTAGACAGTGTTTTTATTTTAAGACTGGATCATATCAGATTCACTTTAATAACTTTCAATGGCATTCAATTAACATTTTTAATGATATAAAGCAAACAAGCTCCTCCAATCTTGTTTGGCTTGTTTTCCAAAAACTCTCGATTGTCAAACACAAACCAGAAACACTAGAGGAGCCTTCCAATGGTTACTGGTTAGCAGCCTAAATGATTTGAGGTAACAGCAAAATAAAAAGGAATACAAACCACATCGAAGACACAAATGAGGATGAATCTTACTAACATACATAGGAAAAGGACAAGTTTATCACATTATAAATATCTAAAAACCTTAGCATTAAAACAAACTGTTAAGAACTCTACATACTACTGATAATTGGGTGTCGGAATGAAAGGCATTAACTAGGATGAGAAACATCCTAAACTTGAGTTCAAAACTTGAAGAGCAATTGCACTGAACAAGATAATGAGACATAGCAATGATAGCTAACATTTAAGCTTGGGGCTTAGTCTCATCTTCATCCTCTTCAATCTTTGGAGCCAAGTAGAATCTGATATAACCCATCTCAGCAATCTTGTACTCAACTACAACAGGCAGCTCCGAGGACAGGCTGATTGTCACTGTGTTTGACAATGGGGTTGCCTTGGTGAATGAGTTCATATACCTCAATGCAAATGTCAATGACACTGGTTCATTCATCTCTACAATCGTGGCTTCTTCTGGCTGTAAATTTAGATAGCCCATATATCAGCAAAACCAATCTTATGACACTGCTGAATTGTTCAAACTCAAACTCACAAAATATAGCTATTTAAAATTCTAAAAGAGAATACCTTATCTACTGTTGTATTCTGCCTGACAACAATATTTGCAGTTCCAATATCACCTCTAGTGGAGAACTTTACTCCTTCCTTTGTTACAGAGATTACAACTACATCCACATATCAACCAAGAGTTAAGGTACATAGATGAAAGAAAGAAGCAAAATGCAGAGAATCCACAGACTCCATTAATAAAATTTATTTTGACATACCAGTATCACCAATGCTTGCAAGATCTTTACAAATTTTTGCAAACTCAGCTGATGGCATCCTGACAATAGCATGATATTCTGCCTCAGGAATTCCCAGGTGCTCGCTATCAATGTCCATCAGTTTCATTTCAAAATCCGAAATCTTGTCTTGCGCTTTAACACGTTACACAAGGGAAAACAAACAACACAAATATTAGTTTTTTATCTTCACTGGAATCATACATATCTAGGTGTGGACATAGTTTACTCAAAAATATAAACGAATGACTACAGTGATAACACTCTGAATGACTAAAGTGACAATGCTTGACCCCAAATGCAAAACAAAGTCATAAATGCATCCCCAATGTAGTGATTTAACAGAAGAAGCTCGCAATTCCAATTGTTCATGTAAAAAAACAGATTCCTGCAAACTGAATTATCATCTGCAAACACTATGAATGGAAATGCTTTATCTTTTCCAACATTCCAAGGACTACATTCAAACAGAAATATTCCTTTCTCCCAAGAGGACTATATTCAAACGGAGATCTTCCTTTCTCCCAAGAACAACAAGAGGATAAACTCAACCATCCAAAATCAAACAATGGGAAGCTAAAATTACATGGAACTATAATTTAAAGGTGCGACAAAACCAGACTTCCATCAAACAAAAACCTTAATTAAACAGAAAAGCCCCAAGTTTCTAGTAAGCAGAATATTGCTTCCTACACCATTAAAATCTTAAAAGCTACCCAGCTTATGGAATAACATTACAGGATCGGAGAATCAAACTAATTTAGCTTTATATTTACTAAAATAATATTCCCAACAAACAAATAGAGCGCAAAATTTTCAATAAAATCATCCATATAGACAAATCAACATATAAACCTAAATTAACAGTTTAACCCTCCACGAAACAACAAAATCCTAATTCTCTTATATCAGATCAGTAAATTCCTCAAAAATAAACCCTAAATAACCAGCGAAAAGTAATCAAAACAACAAAAAAGGAGTTAAATTTGAAAATTGTTACATACTCGGACTTTCAAACATGAAAGTGACAGTGTCGCTGCCATCATCAGCCTTGATGGTGATGATGTCATCATTTCCGGAGCACTTCAACATCTTGGCCATGTTATTGAGATTCATACCCATGGAGATGTTACGATCACAACGATAGTGCTCAAATCCTTCCGCTCTAAGAAGGAGAGCCACAAGAGCGACGTGGCTAGAATCCATGGCCTGAAGAGAGAAACCCGTCGACGAGCAATCGAAGTTGGCATCATTAACCAAATCCTTGATTGAATCTAACACCTTCTTGAGAAGGGAACCCTGCACAAGCCTTAGCTCCAACATCTTCTTCTTCTACGACTCCTTCTGGTGTGAATTAGGGTTAGGGTTTTGCGAAAAAGAGAGAAAGAGAGTGGACTATTGGTGGGATTTTGGGAGTGGATTTGGTTTAAAAAAGGAGCGCGATTTGGGTGTGGCGGGATTCTGTAAGGATTAGGTTTTGTTCCCGCCATATCATAAAATCAAGAGAGGGAAGTTATTGTGTATTCCAGGTCACAAAGTTTTGTTCTGCACCCGTAATCTAGATCCACTAATCCAGATTATAATTATTATTATTAGTTATTACTAATAAATTTAAAATATTAAATTTTGATATTTTGAATTTTAATATAAAAAGATATATGAATCAATTTTAGTATTAAATGGGTTAACTATAAAAATTAAAAAACATATATATTATGTGTATTAATTTATATAAATTTTATTTAGATGAAAACGAGAAAAATTAATGAGATAAATTCATATAAATTTATTTTAGAGTGTTACTTAAAAGTGGTAAAAAATTTTATAAATTACTTTTAAATTTAGTTGTTTATAGTAATAATATAGATTTTAAATTATCGACTATTAAATTTTAAATTTTTTTTTATTTTTTATATTTATAAAAACATTAAATAAATAATTGAGAGTTCAAATGCTACGTATTGTTTCTCAATTGCCATATTGTTAAATAATTAATATTTTCAGTATTTATAAATATTTATTATCATCTTAATAGTTTTACTCTATTCATTTTCAATATAGATAAACAAATAATATTGCTCATTCGCTAGCTCGAGCATTAATTAATCATTTTAACTCTATTATTTGGCAAATGGCTCATTCATTTATTGAGTTTTTGTTGATTGATGATATTTAATAAAGCTGTTCTTTCTATTTCCTTAAAAAAAATGTTTTTATTATTTAAAATCTATTAATAGCAAATACTTTAGTTCCTAATTGTAAAAATTATGTAATGTTTGCTACATTTAAATTTATTTAATATTTATATCTCTAGAGAATCCTTTTTTTTTTTTTTTTGCCAAGTCTAGAGAATCTTAAAACATCATATATTTTAGTATTTTAATTATTATAAACTTATATTAAGAACATTTTAATCCCTTAAAATCTATATTTTTTAAGCTAATTTAAAAATTAAGTGTGTTAATTTTTAAATAATAAATTTAAAGTGCTAATTATGTGAATTTAAGAATATTATATTAATCTTAATACATACTCATTCCGTTCCATTTTGTTTTTAATATATTTTTTTATAAATTTTAAGAATACATTAAATAGTATATTATTTTTTTTATATTTTTTATTAAATACAATTATATTTTTGTTTTCTTGAAAAATTAAATTAATATATAAGGACATGATAAGTATAAAAGATAAAAAAAAGTGTTAAAATAAAAATAAAATATACTGTTTATAAAATTTTTAGACCATAAAAACTTTCAAATTGATCACGTAATAAAAGTTTACCAACTTTTATGAAATAAATGAAACACAACAAATTATAAAATTCCCCGATTTTTAAATTAGCTACATTTGGATCCTTTTATTTTATTAAAAAATTAATTAGAAAGTGTTTATTTGTTAAATTTATTGGACTTTAATTTTTCAATTAAGTTTTTAATCCATCATTTTAGAATCTTAATCCAAATAATTAATATTTATTTGCTAACAGTTATCAACCACTAGCCACCCACTATGAGCTAACAGGTATTAGCTATGAACAACTAAACTACAATTTTTCTAAATTTAGAGTATCATATGCTTTGACAACATTTGTAATTATACTCTAAAAATTAATTAGAAGAAATATGGCACTTTTATGTAATAAAAGATAATTTTGAATGATCCATCATTAATTTAATAAAAAATAAAAGGGTAAAATACAATTTAATCTATAAAATTTAATTAAAATAATGATTTTATCTATACAATTTAAAAAAAAATTACTAGTTAGTCGTTGAAATTTAATTCACTTACACTAAATAATTCTTCTAATTAAATTTTTTGCTTTTCCTTGAATGCAGGTATAGGTTTTTGGAAGTCCATCAATTTATTGCTTTCAACTGATTCTAATAAAAACAAATTGCTAGCAAAAAAAAAAAAAAAGAGAGAGAGATATGAATCCTAAATATTAATAAAAGAAAATAAAAGATAACTCATTAGTGCTATCAATGAAAATTAGACAAAGAAATGGCTTAAAAAGCATTGCATAAAAAGTAAATTGTTTAACTAAAAAGTAAAATTTTTACAAAACAACCAACCTAATACACTAATTCAATTAAAATTTCTTATATTACATGAATCAGATGCCATACCAATTCAACCCGAATTTTGATGTTTTTCCATGAGTTCTTCTTTGTAGTTTGAGGTCATTAATAAGGGCTAGGCTTTTCCAAGTTTTATTAATTTTAATGGTGGTTGAGGAGCCAAATCTAGTTGATTTTGCGGAGTTGAAGCAGAAGACCTTCACCTTTACAGTTTTGTTTACTTTTTAGCGACTGGGCAGTTTAAAAATAATCTCTTCACCTTTATATCAATTGGAAAATTTTAGATTTTCAATTTTTATGGGTTAAATAAGAATGGAGGAAAGGAAATGAAAGGTTTATTGAGATATGAAAAGTGAAAGGGATTCAATTTCGATCTGGATAAGTTTTTCTAGAGTAATCTTCAACTGAAAATTTCTAGAGTAATTTTCAACTAAAATCTAAAACCTAACATCAATTGTAAAAATTCAAGAAAAAACCTCTTCCTTTCTCTCTTCCTGATCAAACGGATCTTCTTGAATTGAATTCCTCCCCAGAGAGGCACAACCAGTTGAATATATTTTAAGAGAATGACAAGGGAAGCTTCTAGGTAAGAAAGAAGAGCTTTTGGTTTTAATATCTTTTGTAATCTTTAATTTCTGAAATCCCTCGTTGTTTTCTCTTTTCTGACTCTCTCTTTCTAGTTGGGTTAAATTTTAATCTGGACAAAATATGAAGATAAATAGAATATGATGATAAAGTAATGGTTACTAATTTAATGGGTAATCAGTTAAAAATTGCTATTTCTACTTAAAAACAAGCTATTTAAAATTCAAGTAAATTTTACTTGAGAATTTCCCAAGTTATGGTAGCACCTACCACACAACAAATTATAAAATTTCCCAATTGTTAAATTAGCTACATTTGGATCCTTTTATTTTATTAAAAAATTAATTAGAAAGTGTTTACTTGTTAAATTTATTGCACTTTAATTTTTCAATTGAGTTTTTAATCCATCATTTTAGAATCTTAATCCTAACAATTAATATTGATTTGCTAACAGTTATCAACCACTAACCACCTACTATGAGCTAACAGGTATTAGCTATGAACAACTAAACTACAAATTTTCTAAATATAGAGTATCATATGCTTTGACAATATTTGTAATTATACTCTAAAAATTAATTAGAAGAAATATGGCACTTTTATATAATATAAAAGATAATTTCGAATAATCCATCATTAATTTAATAAAAAGTAGAAAAGTAAAATACTATTTAATTTATAAAATTTAATTAAAATAATAATTTTATCCATACAATTTAAAAAAATTACTATTTAATCATCAAAATTTAATTATATTACACTAAATAACCCTTGCACTTGAATTATTTGTAAAAAAAAAAAATATTAAGTTAAATTAAATAATAATTAGCAACTAAAACGAGCGGTACAAATACTTCTCCTTGCATGGAGCAAAGAAAGCATTTCAAAACCCATTGTGAATAAGCTTCACAAGACCTTCAATGGCTAGCCAGTGAAAATTGAAATGGGTAGTTTTCATGTCGCTTTCCTTCATAAGCACTTGTCTTCCCCACCTTTTTAAAACCCTAATCTCCCTTTTTTCTTCGTATAATATAATTACACTCATAATTTGACTTTGTCCTCATACATTGCCCATCTGGCCATCTCTCGTCTTCTTTTTTTTTTTTTTTTCACTTGTCTTCTCCATCTTCTAATGGCAGATCTACAACCCAAATCTGAGATTTCTTTCGCTGAAGTCTTTCTTTGCAGCGCATTCGCTGCTTGTTTTGCCGAGGTATTATCTCTTTTCCTGTTTAGTTTTTCGATTTTATTTTTGCTCTCTCTGTTAGTCATTAATGACGGTCTATTGGAATCTTAATCAAGGGGTATTAGTTGTTTCATAGTTAAAAAATTACACCCGCTGGTGTCTGCATTTTTAAAATATACTATATTGGACCTGGAGAGCTGCAAATCAAGAGAGACCGGAGTTGAAAATCAGCGTTCTAGTGTATATGAGATTATTTTTAAAAGTTGAAAAACTTGTCGGACCGTAAAAATTATCACACCAAAATAGCAGATTTTAAAAGTTCAGAGACCAGTTTTATGCGTCGTTGATGGTAGCGGCTCCATTTTTTTTTTAGTATGTGGGTCTTTGATGGTTTAAGAGTGTGATTTCTTCTAAAACTGTAAAATGAATATTGGATTTTTATTTTTCAATGAAAGCTCACTCGGACATTTTGAATTCTTATTTTGCTATATTCAAGCTGATTTGCTTCGGGGTAAGTCTGTGCAACTATGATCAATGTAGGTCAAATTTAGCTAATTGTACTGTATATTAAGTGGATTGAAGGTAATTTGGGTAAAACAATGAAGGGTCTAAGCGGAATGTTGGTCAAATTGGCTTAATTGTATTCTAGATTTAAGTTGATTGGAAGTTATTTGGGTAAAAAATTTGAGGGGTAATAATCTTTGATTGTTTCCCATGCTTGTATTATTGAGGAGTTCGGATTTAACTCAGTTATCATGAGCTTGTAGAATGACTTTGTTGATTTGAAAACTTGGTTGCAGATAATTTTGGTTTTACAAGCCTCAAATCTGAACTACTTAGCGAGTTACATTGTAGCCTGAGTTATGACATTAAGTGATTAACCATCTTATAGTGTTTTTGGAGTTTTAATTGCTTGAATAGTTCCAATTGATTTGATTACGCTCTATGCTTTTTTTTTTTTTTTTTCCTTTCATCCTCTCATTTTTATATCTTTTTTACTGTTATCATGTTTTATGTAAATTGCAACCCTGGTGTCTACAATTACTTATCATTGTGCTCCTGGGTTTTACAGTTCTGTACCATTCCTTTAGATGTTGCCAAAGTTAGGCTCCAGCTCCAACGGAAAGCTTCTACTGGGGATGGAGTAAGTCCTAAATATAGAGGTTTGTTAGGTACTGTGGCGACTATTTCTCGAGAAGAAGGTTTAGGAGCACTTTGGAAAGGCATCACTGCAGGATTACATCGCCAGTTTATTTATGGAGGTTTAAGGATCGGATTATATGAACCTGTATGTCGCCAATATCTTGCATCCATGGATGTGATTAATTGTTGATAGACATTGATATCTTTGCAAAAATTGCATATTGGATAGGTCAAAACATTTTTGGTTGGCAGTGATTTTATTGGGGATATTCCTTTGTACCAGAAGATACTTGCAGCTTTGATAACAGGTGATTACATTTGTTGAATGTCTGACTTCTCTGAATTATTTCATAAACAATAATCATCTCTTCCTTGCATTTAGAGTCATCAAGTGGTTGCTAGAAATTTATATTGTCAAACTCATTGGAAAAGTTTCACTATTGAACAGGCGCTATAGCAATCATAGTTGCTAATCCGACTGATCTTGTTAAAGTTCGACTGCAAGCTGAAGGAAAATTACCAATTGGGGTGCCTAGGCGATATGCTGGAGCATTGGATGCTTATCTTACTATAGTGAGACAGGTTAGTTTCCTATAATGCAATAGCCATTTTGTGTTTAGTAATCTGATATATTTATGCTATACCCTTTTAAAATTAGGAAGGAATAGGGGCATTATGGACTGGACTTGGACCAAACATAGCACGGAATGCAATTATAAACGCTGCTGAACTGGCTAGTTATGATCAAGTGAAACAAGTAAATTCCTAGTGTTTAGTTTTGAGTTGAACTTGTTAATTTCGTCTCATGTTTATTGTTAAAACTTGGGAGTGTCAGTTGCTATACAATTGCTTAATGATATCCTAATCTCGTTATACTTATGCAGACAATTTTGCAAATTCCAGGGTTCATGGACAATGTTTTTACTCATCTCCTAGCTGGTCTCGGTGCAGGTTTTTTTGCAGTCTGTATTGGTTCTCCAATTGATGTGGTTAGTATCCTTTGTCCACTTGCTTGCACTTTTGGGAATTAGTTGCTAGCTCAAAAGTATGATATCATCAACATTGCATGTGTAGACTTTGATACTTTTGGCAGGACCATTCTTAGTGATAGGCCCATTGACTCTGTACTGTTGCAAAAGCTATTGAAAAATATTAAATATCTACAACGTAGAATGTTAATGAATCTGGTGAGATATTTTGCTATTTTAGTAGTTGATTTTTATGAGTATTCATGAGTTACTATCTGCATTCATTTGACATAAGCATAATCCATAAATTTCACTACCGAAATTACCACGGTTGTGATAATAAGAGACTATTACAACTTACAAAATTACTTTGTATGATGTTTATCATTTTCTGCAATTCGTGTACTGTTTGATGAATGTTGGTGAGCCAATCAGTCAATGCTGGACTTGGTGCTGTGCATGTTGTCTTCCAGGTGAAATCTAGAATGATGGGGGACTCTTCATACAAAAGCACTCTTGACTGTTTCATCAAGACACTGAAGAATGAGGTATGCTAACATTGACTTCCTCTTTTAAGTTTTCTTTTTTGGTTGCTTCCTCTTCATGTGCTATGCTAACATGACGTTCTGTTAATTTTTCGGTTTACAAAGAGGGAAGGTGGACTCAGACCTGGGACCTTGTCCAAGCTGAGATAATGCATTCTAATAATTTCAATAGCAGTGCATACTGTACAGCAAGCTGTTTAACCTGCTTTACTTTATTTTCCATACAATCCTTTTTTTTTCTTGCATTTTTTTTCTAAAATTTTTCTAAGTGGGACAACTATTCTTTATGCACGGAAGCTTGAATCAGAATCTATTATTACATGAGAATATTATTTCACATAAACGCTTACCTTGTTAAGCAATTATATTGGTAGTGACTTATGGCAGCTATGCACTGCAGGGGTTTATTGCCTTCTATAAGGGCTTCCTGCCAAATTTTGGTCGGCTGGGATCTTGGAATGTTATTATGTTTTTGACCCTTGAGCAGGTAAACTTTCCATCATTTGGTATTCTTTTTCTTCAAATATAATTTCTGGGCAGTTGTTTCGGTCTTGCTTTTGTTCAATGGTTCAAATTTTGTGGTTGTATTGCATATCACCTGGGCTAACAAAAATCTGGATTGCCAAAAGTTTAAATGCCTGGATTGCAAAAAATTCTCTTTTCAGTGAAGAAAACTGCCATGGGTACTTTATTGTACCTGGGATATGTTTATCCTGGTCATATTGGATAAGCTGAGGCCAGTGATTAGTTGTGGATTTAACAATTCAAGTGCTATGCCCCTTGATGATCTTACTTTACATTCACTTGGGTGTTAAGGATGCATTCTGTTCTGCAGAATATTTTATGTTTGTGGAGGACAAAATATTGTTGCTGATTCCTTTTCTTTGACCATTTTATGGGAAATTGAAGTTAACCTGGGATTTAACTATTTAAGTGACTGTAATACTAGGGTGATTTTAGCTTAAATTCATGTGCTAGGCATGGATGCTGTTCCACTCACTGCTTTTCTTGAGCTGGAGAAAGTACTATTGTTGTACCATTTATCTTTATTTCCTGGGAAATCAAAAGCTTATGGTTCTTGCTTTTGCTTAACCTGCTTGGAGAATCCATCCTATTTACTGCAAGCCAGGAAAAAGGCTTATATTCTTATTTAATCGGTTATTGTAGGTGAAAAAAATATTCACAAGGGAAGTATACAATGACTGATGATGAGTTTTAGCAAGCAAGAAGATGTACATCTTGTGTGGTATTTTGCCTCTTCAACCACTGGAGATTTTTTTCAGCTAGTAATAAGATTCACTCTTGCTGATATTCTTTTCTACTTGGTTATGATGTGGTTATGATGAGAAAGGTCTTCAAAGTAATACACAGCACATGATAGATTTAGTTGAAGTTATCTTTCCATGCGATTACAAGTTTCCTTCTTCCTTTTCAATCTGAAAGCGACGCCATATCATCACATTGTATATTTTCAACTGCCCCATTCAATCTGAAAGTGACCCTATATCCTCATGTTATTTCAAATGATTTAAACCCTATGCTTTAGTGGGCAATCTAAACAAACTACCTACTATACTTGTAATATTGCATCTGTATAGAGCTCAGTAGATGGTTGGCTGATTCATTCTCTCAACTGATATTTCTTGATGTGCTAATTGTATGTGTTTATTTTAATATGCTTAATTTCTACAATAAGTTCTCATAAAAATCACCCCTTGAGATAATTAGATGTTCTTGTTGAGTTCACATCCAAGATGAAGGAAAATATATGGTCAATGTTCAGAAAGGATTGCATCTTTCTTACTTGCATCTAAATTTTCATATTTTGCAATTTACACTTATTTTGCATGTTTTCTTTAAAGAGCTGGAAAATTGCTTTGAAATTTAAGCAGTAGCTTTTGCATGAAAACATTAGTAATCCTCGACTATGTGCTAAGGATATTAATTAATATGAAATTAATGTAAGTTGCAATGAATTTGTGAATGAATTCTCATTAAATCATCATTTTCTGTACTAAAAACGTCCAGTTTTATAATTAAGTCAGTGTTTTAAAAATCAAATTGCTGATCGAACTAGTTAGGTCATTGGTTTTCAGTCTGATTGGTTCAATAAGCTGATCAACCGTTTTATTGTAGAATGTCTGTATTTTGTATTTTTTTAATATTTTTATGATTAATGCAATATATTAAATTATAACTATATAAGAAAAACACGTCTAAAAAAGATGCAGTTAATTTAAATACTAAATTTAAATACATCTAAGAAAAGAACAAATACAATAGAAGTTTTTTTTTTAAGATGCAATTAATTTAAATACTAAATTTAAATACATCTAAGAAAAGAACAAATACAATAGAAGTTTTTTTTTTTAATAATTTTTAAAATTAGACCGGTTCGAACAGTTCAATTTGATTTAATCCAATTTAATAAAAAATTTGATTATTTAGAAGTAATTGAATTAGACTGACCTTCGATTTTTTATTCAGTTGATTGAATCGACCAGTCTGATCTAATTTTTAGAATAATGAATTAAATTTCATAAAATTTATTTATTCTGAACAAGTTTTTTTGCTTGGTAAATTCTGCTCTCACCGGGAATTCAAACTTAATATCTCACAACTTTGAAAGTGATTTAATATTTTATTGAGCTAAAAGTTCTTAGTTATTTTGAACAAGTTATAAAGACATAATAGTTCATTTCCTTCATTAAGGGGTTAAAGACAAACAAACTTCTTAATATTGATATTAGGACTCAAATTACATTTCCAAATAACACATGCTCATGCTCATAATACAACTTAGACATCAGTAACCTATCATCATCTCTAATAACATTAGTAAAAACTATTTCTCTCCTAGAATCACTTCCAAGCTTTTCTTGAGAGAAGAAAAGTTCATGAGCTACTACCCAAACAGCCCATTAATTTTTTCTAGAGCTAAGGTATTACATTTAATCAACCCAAACTAAAATCACTCATGTTCTGGGCACAAGATACACTCTAGCCCTGATAACTGATCCATTTCCAAGCTTGAATCCAGGACTCACTGGAAACCCCACAATCTGACCAGCCGGAATCCGGCCACCAGAAAATTTGACCACGCTTTCCATGTATTGTGGATGATACTCAGCTCCTCTACTTGCCTCAAATTGACTTGGTGCTGGATCAAGTGAAAATGCCAGCAAGTGAAGCAACCAAATAGCTTTGGCTAGCCCCAAGAACTCACTATAAAACTGAGTCCTTGGATGACTACAAGCCAATACTTGTTGGCGCTGCTCCAAGTTTCCAAACAAAGACTCCTCCATTTTTGGATGAACAATGGCAACGTATTTCTTGAAGCAGAATTTGCCAAAATGACAAGTTGGTAAAATTCCAAGAAGCTCAACTGGGTCCATAGCTTTCATGTCTCTATACTGAGCAAAGCAATCACGGCGAAACTGGTCTGGATTGAGAAGGGAAGAGAGACTACCATCCATGTAAAAAGTCTCATGATCAAAGCCCTGAAAAATTTTTCGACAAATGTAAGACTCTAAAGCATATTTAGCATGATGGGTTACAATGGTGGAGGCAATTGTGGTGGTGTTGGTGGCGGTAAAATTATCAGTGGTGGCTGCAGCGGCTTCAATTGAGCGGACAGCAGCTGCAATATCCCAATGAGCAGCTCGCATTAGCGACAAGAGAAGCGATGTGAAGGTTTTTGAGGTCTCTTTAACCTGGTTCATGGATGCTTCAAAAAGATCTGGTGCTGGAGATGCTGCAACTGTTACAGGTAATTGAAATTATCAATTATCAATTGCAATGGATTTTGATAATCATTTTGCTAAATAAGAGTTCTAAATCCATGGAAGTCAAATTGAATTTACCTTGAGCAGCTTGGCTACAACTGACTTTCCTCTTTGATTGAGATCTCCCTTTCTTTCCATTGCCATTGCTAAGATTAGTACTAAGACTCTTCAGTTTCTCTTTCAAATTCTCCACTTCCACTTCCCTTGTCTTCACTTCCTTCTTCAGCTCCTCCACCGCCGCCTCATATGGCGCCACCACCTCTCTCAACATCCCCATTCCTCCACCAAAAACACCACTACCAATTCTCTTTTTTACTCCATGACCACCAACACTAACACACCTTCTAAACCTTTCTCTCAAAACCCCCAGCCTCCTCAGCTCTCCAACCACCGCCACATCCGCCACTCTCATCCTCTCTGGATCCCACGGACAATGCGCCTCTTGTAAACTCACATAAGCTCTTTTCATAGCTGAAACTGAATCAAAAACTTCATTCATTAGCATCTCCATCTCCATTACTCTCTCAATTGCCACCATTCCAGCTTTGCTCTTCATCTCCTGATTCCAACCTTTCACTCTCCCTTTCTTATCGTCTTCCATCTCCTCCACCTCTTCCTCCTCTTCTTCTTCCAAATCCTCCTGTTCATCAGTCTCATACTCGTACACTTCCCTCTCATCTCCGGCCACCTGGCCGGAATCCTGCCTTCCAGCGGCTAGTGGATGAAGCAAACAAGAAGCCGCCACTCGTTGAATTAAGTCAGAGAAATTCGATACTTTGTTAGCCATTTCTCCTTTCTTCTTTGCTTTAAGCTCAGACCGGGAAATGTGATCAGATCGGAGAGTGAATCTTGATGGTTTCACAACCACTGGATCTCTTTCGTAAGGAAAAGAGCAAAACAAGCCAAGGTCGTTGCCTTCTGTATAGAACTCCCCACTCTGGTGGTGGTGGTTTTGTTGCTTCTTCTTCTTCCTGCAAAACCGCTATTAGTTTATTTTCTTATAAAAGTGGTATTCCGTTCACCGGATAACAACCGGTAATTGCAGTGTTCAGTGAAATTCGTAGCTGAAGAGAGCTGAGAGCGTGTGTATGAAAAAGAGAGAGTAGCAGAATATCTAGTTGGATTCCTTTCATAGCGAGTAGCTTTTGATGGAAACTCGCTATCTGAGTCATACACGTGTCTGAAATGAGTGTTCAGATTTACGAAAATGCCATCCTATCATAATATAATAAAAGTTGAGTTTCTATTGATTGGGATAAAATGATGTAATTAATGGTTGTCACGTGGATGTGAGATGGTCGCAACTTCTCCTTTTCCACTTTCATTTTCCTAATGATAATAATTATACCGTCAATAATTAACAAAATTGCCTTTTTCCGTACTATATTATTATTATTTATTATTTATTATTATTATGATAAATTATTGTAAATTAGTAAAATTCCTAAACTATGAATTTTATTTTTTAAGATTTGCTGAGTAAATGTGAATGAAGCTTTGGTGCAATCCTAACAACAAAATGAGACTTTGAGATATCCGAGGTTTAAGGTTGGATTTTTAGATATATAAAATTATAAATTATAATTTTTAAAAAAGCACTAACATCACTTAACAAGATGACTATATATTGACATTGAAGCTGTTTTTCTATAAAAACCTATGTTTTCAAATTCGAACCATGTGGATCAATTCAATCGAAAAATTGAAAATTAATCTATAGATTGAGTAGGATTATATAATATTTATTTTTTTTAATGAGTATTTATAATATATAATGAGCGTTCAATTCACTATACTGTTCATTTAAAATATATATCGTGTGTTATTTTTATATATCATCAATAAGCAAATACTTATAATAATGTGTAATGAGTGTTTAATTATTTCTAATATTCATTTATAACTTATAATAATGTACAATCAGTGTTTAATTGGTTCTAATATTCATTTATAACGTGTAACGTACATTATCCCTACTTATCATCATATAAATAATAAATATATGATATAATTTAAAATTTTGATTTAACCCTAATTCTTAAGTTTTGACACATGACCTTCTATTTTTACCAGTTCAAAGATTGGGTCAGGTTTCAAAATATAGATAAAAACACTAAATTGTTGAAAAAAAAAATTAAAATATTTAATTGTCTTGGAACTTTTAAAATTTAAATCTGTGAAATTTATATTAAAATAAATTTTAATAATTTTTAATCAGTATTTTAAAGAAAATTCTTTTCAATAGCAGTTAAAATAACAAATATCAAAAAAATCATATTAAGTTTTTAAATTTGAAGCTTGCAACAACTTGAGTAAGCAAAATACATAATTGCTCTATTATTATTATTCTTGTTAGGAGGTCTAAAGTTAGAATTTAAAGTTTTCAAAGACGGAAAAAAGTTGAATAGGAAAGAAGAAGTTGATGGGATGAGAGCTCTATGGATTTTGGCATCTTCAAAGTAGAATGGTTGCTAGAAAACAATGGAGTTGGTGGGAACCAGACAAGCTCACGAAATGAAGGATATCAGACCAAAAGCAAAAAAACTATGTATTGAATGCGAATAAACAAACTGATATAAATGCTTTCGAATCTATCGAATACTTAACATGGCCCTCACCACGTGCCGACTTTATTATCTTTCTAATGCATAATAATAATAATAATAATAATAACAATAAGCTTAATAATTTCTCAATATTATGCATGCTTTCTCTCTCTCTCTCTTTTTTTTTTTTATACATCCAAAATCCTTATAATAGAAATTTTTAGGGGTTAGATTCATTGTATTTTATACTATAAGATAAATGTGTTTTACATTTAGAATCTATTTAATTTCTCTCTTTAAAAAAAAAAATTACATTCAAATTGGAATTGATTTTTGGAAAAGAATCTTTTTAGATGTTAGATAAAAAAAATCTATATTCTGAAGTCCACCTCAATTTTTAAATTAGTAAAAATAGAGAGTTATAAATCAAAGTTCAATCGAGATCCAACTGAAATTTTATACTAATAAATAATATAATAAGTGTTATATGTCAAAATAATAGACTTTACACATTATAAATACATACGATAAATTTTTTAAATGATTTGGATTGATCTATGAGCTAATTCTCAATTTTTCAATTCAACCGATTGGGCCAATCCCACCTAATTTTAAAATACACTCCATCCGTCCCAAAATAATAAGCCTGTTTAACTACTTTGATTGTCCCAAATTATTAGGAATAGCAATAGGGCGGAGAATCCCCATTCTCCATGGTGATTTATCTCGAATGGAGCGAAATTTTTTTGATTTTTACCTCCATGGAAATAAGGATGAGGAATATTTTTTTCTCATTAGTGGGGATGGGGAGTGTATTCTCCACCCCACAGAGATCCCCATCCCCACCTCATGGGATCCAATATTATATTTACATAATTATTCTTAATATTAAAATATATATTACTTGATTGGCTTTATACATATATATTAAAATTTCTAATTTTGTTACTTATTATTTATAATTCTTTCACATCATGATAATTTTAAAAAATTTTATATTAGATTAATTTATCTCTTCATACTTTGTATGTCTAAATTTATTAATATTTTTTACATTAATTTATTTTTATTTTTCAGCTATTACTTATGAATTTTATAAATATAAAAAATATATAAGTATATATATATTAATTTAAATATATTGAAATCAGTTTAAGCATAATTAAAATCTAAATTTTGAATTTCTATACATTATATTGCACTATCTAAAGGTATATAAAATTAAAAGGAGATCAAATAAAATAAAATTTTCAAATAGAGAACATGCATCCCCGTGAGAATGGAAACTAAATAGTCTCTGTATGTAAGACGGGGACGGAAATGAGGATTCCCTGCTGAGATGGGGATGGGGATGAGGATGGGGATGGGGGATAGTATCTTGCCCTCGCCCCACCCCATTGCCATCGCTACAAATTATAGTTCATTTTCTATATTTTTAAAGCAATTAATTAATTAATTTTCTAAAATACCCTTAAATAATTAGTATCTTTATAAAAAAAAAATCATTTTTTCTAGATTCTATATAAGAAATTAATTACTATTACAACTTTTCATCTACTTCTAAAGATGAAGCAAATGTGGCCCTTCTAATGGCCATTAATGTTTGAATATTAATTGCACATGCCACTATAGAAAATTTATTTAATGCTTAATAAGTTTTTAATTGCACCTTAAATATTGTAAAGTAACATTAAGGGTAAAAAAATGAAATTATTTATAAAACTAATTAACATAATTAACATAATTATAATTTCTTAATCTCTGTAAAAAAAGTTAGACAGACTTATTTTTTAGGACAAAGATAATAGGAAAAAACTAATTGAAATTATCGTGTTTAACTGTTTTTGAGTATTCATGACTAAAACGTGTTAAATACTTTGAATATAATTTTTTTTTCTCAATATTTTTAATATAATGCTCTTACCAACTACGATAATTTAGAATTTATTTTATATTAAGGTTGAAATAATTATTTTTAAGGAAAAATATTATTTAAAAAGATTTTGAAAAAAAAAATTTTAATTGATGTGTTGTTTAGTTATATTATACATTATTTTTTTACGACAAAAACATATGAAATACATTTAAATAATAAATTTTAATGATTTATATTCGATATTTTTTGATATATTATTTTTTCTTTTACAACATCTCAAATATCAATGAAAAAATATTTAAGCACTTAAACAATAATGCAAGAAAGATCCTATGTATAAAATATTCTTAATATTAAAGGTTATTTATTCGATATAGCTATTCTTAAGCAAAAAAGAGGAGAAAAAAAAAACCTCTAAAATATATTGATTAGAAAATAAAAATCGATTTTTTTTTTTTTTTTGTCATCAAAACTATAAACTTTAAAACAACTCAAAAACTGCATTTTAGATTCTTAATTAATTAAAAACAATTGAGAAACAATATGCCAATAATAATAATAATAATAACAATAATAATGGATTGAGTTTTAATTTAATGATATTGGAATTGTTTTTAGTACTATGAAGTCTCGAGTTTTACCTCAAGTTGAAACAAAATAAACAAAAAAAAAAAAATATCATTGATGTTAGACTAATTAGATAGGTTTTTCAATAGATTTAGTTCCAATAACAGAAACTCAAACTCATAATCTATAGGTTTTTTAATAAATTTAGTTTCAACAGAAATTCAAACTCGTGATCTTATAGCTCTGAAAACAACTTCAAACTCGAGATTTTATAGTTCTGAAAACGACTTTAATCTAACTAAATCAAAAACTTATTGGTGTTAGTTATTTATTTGAACTTTTTAATTTTTCTATCAACTTATTTAACAAGCAGTATTTATATGCTTTGAGATTACAAAAAAAGAAAATGAAGATTAAAAAGAGAAAAACATGTTAATTAAGAAAAAAAAATGTTAATTAAGTAAATAGACTCTAAAAGACAGAATTAAATATGGTAATATTATAATTAAGTAAAAAAAAAAAAAAGAAATACTGTTTTAGGGTTATGATAGTTAATTACCTTGAACTGTTGGAGTTCATAGAACAAAGTAACATACTGGGAAACATTGTCTGCAATTAATAGATCTCACAGAAACAGAAAAGAAGATAGAGAGAAAGAGAGAAGCAGAGAGATATTTCAAGTTGATACAATTAGCTAGTGAACAGGGAGAGATAAAAATGCATAGGGCTATATATATATATATATACATATAAGCTAATAGGTCTTCAAAGCTAAAAGCCTTTGCATGCATGGCAGGTGATTTTAACTCACAAATACAAGACAAAAGGAAAGAGATCAATTTGATAAGAATCAATTAGTTTTCTAATCATAATTTCTTTTTTTTAATACATGTTTTATTACTAGTCTCATTCCAAATCCACTGAATTTGGAATCCCATATTTGGTTTCTTTGGAAAAAATTTCCTCAAAAAAAAAAAAAAATTAGTGATAAGTAATAAAAAAAAAAATAATCATCAAGAAAATGAAATAGACCTAATCAGGGATGAAACTGGGATTTTTAAGTACATACAAACACCCATTAAATATTTTATTTATTTTTAACAAAAATAAATAAAGATATATTCACCGACTGATACACACCCTTACTAAATCATGTATGATCATCTTAATACACATATACATCCAATTAAAGTAGGCTGAAAATCAAAATAATTAAAGATATGCATACAAACACAAATTTTTTAGCATAATTAAAATACATCTAGAAAATAATTAAATTAGTTATTTTATTTCACACAATAATATTAAGTTAACTAAATCATGCTCAAAAAAATTAAATTAATGCAAAAGAAAACTAAATCACGTTATTTTTTTTATTTATTTATTCTCTCTATTTGGTATTTTAATCCTCATATATAAAAAGGTATTTTTTATTTCTTAATATTTTTTAATTTTTCCTAGAAAATAAAAATAAAGAGGGTCAAATTTTATTATTCATTAAAATTGGGGAATGAAAAATAGAATTTGAATCTATTATTTATGTGGTGTGTATGTATATACATATATGTATAATTTAACACATGATCATAGTCTCATTTTCTTTTAATAAATCTTCCAATTTATTAAGTGAAAAAATTATTAGGTATACATATAAATGCATGTTATAAATGTTTTATCTCTTTTCTAAGTGGCTCTAAATCTCAAGATTGGGATTCAATTCCTATCTTGAAGACATGAATCATCCTAGCCAGAAGATGGATTTTTGTGTCCTTGCGGCTACAAAGAACTACGAAAACATCAAAACATGGTTCACCATTAGCTTGATCATGATCGATGAGGCAAAATCATGTTATGAAAAAAGGCTATTGTGTGTGTGTGAGAGAGCTTTGCTGTAATTTGTTGTCTTTCTCCTGTATGTATCCTAGTGGTGGGGAAGAACTTGGAAATTTTCTTTTTCGTTATAACGAAGAGAAGTGGGAAAACAATCCAATAATAGCTAGGATTCATGAATTTCATGCATCTTAATTTCTTATATCTATGGAGAACAAGATGATTCTAAAGATATGGAGGACAGTTTCATCAATTATCTTTTTTCTTTTTCCTTTTTTGATTAAGGTGATATCACGAGATCAATATTTTTTGATAAATTTCACTTCGACTGAAACTTAAATTTCAAGATATTTTAGTTTTGAAAATAAATATTTTAGTTCTGAAAATAACACATTTTTTTTGAAATAATATATACACATGCAATACACACGGATTAAAGATAGAACACACTCTTTCATAAAACTATAGTTAATTTTGTAAATGCGTGCTAAATTCTGAAAACTATTTGCCAACTGAGCTTTTTGGGAGTTATCCATTATTTCATATCTAAAGTTGTTAGTGAGTGTGATATTTTGCTAGCTTGTAGGGATTTTGGAGAAGGTTTATTGTACCTTCCGGACATATATGCATGGCTTAAATGAAAAGCATATGCATGTGTTGTGGTTACAAGACAAAGATAGCCCTAATAGCCTACTATGTTATATAATTTTATGAATCAATTGTCCTGTGTTAGTTACATATATGCCTAATCGTGTCAAACCTACCTAAAGTTATTGCTAATTAAATTTATAAAAATTAATTGTTTATATCAGTTAAGTATTAACTAGTAAACTATGATTTGATTCATAGAATTCTTTTTATTACAGAGTTAAATAATCTTTACTATGTTAAAACTGTCAAGAACCATAAAGTATATCGGTGGATAGGGTTCAATTTTCAAACCCTTAAAAAATTTTATATGGATAAATGAATTTTGGTTTAGTTATTATTGGATTTATCTATTGTTAGGATTAATTTATTTTGTTTAAATATAAATTAATTAATAAGCATTTATATCAAAGGTTGCAACTTTATTTGAAAAGTTATAGCTTTTAGATTAATTGTGTCTATAATTACAATTTTAATTGAAAAGTTGTAACTTTTTATTTGTTAATCAGTAGGTTTTAAATATAAAAGATAAAAAATTAAGAACAAATTTTTCATATACACAAGAAAGATCAAAACACTATTTCTATATTTTCTAATAGTTTTCTTTTACTATTTGCTGAGTGTAAAAAAATATTATGATTTGTCACATTCACTAAAGCAATTGGCATATTCATTCCATAATAAAACATAAGAAAGAGTGAGCAAATTTCGATTTTAGGAAAATGATTTTTCATCATATTTCAAGCCAATTGGCCCAATTCATTATTTTATTCCTACACAAATATTTTTAGTTCTTCTTTTACTAAAATTTGTCTTTGTTCTTGTTTTTTGTAATATACAAGTAGAATTTTCTCTTTTGTTGTCCTTCTTTCTTTCATTATTTTTCTAACAATCTAAAAGCGAAATTTTCTTTAGTTATCCTACAATGGACATCAATGTAGTTACAATGATTTGTTCATCTTGATCGTTTTGATGGAACAAGTTTCTTACGTTGGAGAGACAAATTAAAATTTTTGCTTACTGTATTGGAAGTAATTTACATTTTGAATCGATTTATGACTTACATATTCATCAAATGGATGTTAGAACAACATTTTTAAATGGAGATATTGATGAGGAGGTTTATATGGAACAACCTAAAGATTTTGTTTTACCAGGAAATGAATATAAAGGTTGTAAATTGGTCAAATCTTTATATGGACTAAAACAAACACCTAAGCAATGACATAAAAAGTTTGATGATGCAATTTTATCTTTTGGTTTTATTCATAATGCAAATAAATGTATATATGTCAAAACAAATGATAATTACATTGTGCTTATTTGTCTATATGCTAATGATATGTTAATTGCAAGCAATGTTATAGAGGACATAATAGAAACGAAGAGGCTTATAGCTTCCACATTCCAAATGAAGAATCTTGGACAAGTGGATACCATTTTAGGTATCAAGGTTAAAAGAAATAGCGGATAATATAAATTTAATCAATCTCATTACATTGAGAAAGTACTAAATAAATTTAGTCACTTAAAAATAAAAGAAGCAAATACATCATTTGATCCAAGTATCAAGTTGGTCAAGAATGATGGAAGAGATATGGCTCAACTTAAATATGCAAGTGCTATTGGATGTCTAAGATATGCTATGCAATGGATTACACCGGATATAGCATTTGTGGTTAGTAAATTGAGTAGATTTACTAGCAATCCTAGTGTTGAACATTGGAAGGCCATTAATAGAGTTATTGGTTTTCTTAAGAAAACTAAAGATCTAGGTTTACAATATTCAAATTTTCCTATTGTTTTAGAAGGATATATCGATTCCTATTATCTTAGAAAGATATATCGATACAAGTTGGATATCAAGTATTGGAGAAAATAAATCCACTACCGATTTTTTGGTGGTGGTGGTGTTATTTCTTGAAAGTCCAAGAAACAAACTCTTATAACACATTTTACTATGGAGTCAAAATTTGTTGCTTTAGCATAAATAAGCATGGAAGCGGAGTGGTTGAGAGATTTTCTTTTATAACTTCCATTGATTTCAAATAATGTGAGTTCCATTTCAATTCTTTTTGATAGTCAAACTACTCTTGCTCAAGCATATAGTGATATATATAATAGAAGTCAAGATACATAAGTCTTAAATATGACTATTTGAGAAAATTAATCAAAGATGGAATAAATCCTCTCATATTTGTGAAATCAAAATAAGAATTTGGCTAATCCTTTTACTAAACCTCTCACAAGAGATTTAGTGAAATCAACTTCGTGTATGATATATTTAAAACTCTTTAATTAAATTCACCAATGATAGTAACCCTACTTAACACTATTCAACAAATAATTCTTAAGTTCAAAGGGTAAAAACAAGTCATTGATAAGTGGATGTTTAAGTATTTAAATTAAAAAAGAGGACAGTACTTGGTGTCACATGTTTGAGGGTTGAGTTTAATACTATTAATTAAGTTCAGTTCTAGGAACAAGTATCTTTAATGTGATAAAGACAGTAGAAGAACTTCACCAACATAAGTTTAGAAGTGGTGCCGTTTTGATTGAGAATTTTTGGAGTTACTATCATAAAAACTTGTGAAAATAGATAGCATTAGGCTATAATAAGTGTTAAGTGAGTGTTTGCTTGGAATAAAGGATGTGTATATTGAAACCGATAAAGTCACAAGAAATAATTTGTTCAAACCTAAATACTATATAGAATTTTGATTTCATCTTGTGTTATTATACTAAGATAATATTTAAATCGAAAGATATATTATTTTAAGTTTAAACATGTTTTAATATTTCTTTGGTCGAATGTTATAATTTATATTTAAACAAGTGAATAATTGTTAGAATTAATTTCTTTTGTTTAAATATAGATTAATTAATAAGCATTTGTATCAAAGGTTACAACTTTATTTGAAAAGTCGTAATTTTTAGATTTTGTGTCTACAGTTACAATTTTAATTGAAAAGTTATAATTTTTCATTTGTTAACTACTATTTACATTATATATAGACATTGTTTTAAACATAAAAGATCAAGACTTGTCATATCTATTAAAGCAATTTGCATATTTATCTCATAGCAAAACTCGAGAATGAGTGAGGATAAATTTCGCTTTTAGGAAAGCAAATTTTCATTGTGTTTTAAGTCAATTCTTTGTCTTATTCCTATATAAATATTTTTTGTTGTTCTTTTATTACATTTTATCTTTATTCAATTGTTTTTTGTAATATACAAGTAAAATTTTCTTTTGTGTTGTTGTTCTTTTCTTTCATTATTTTTCCAACATTTTTAAAATTATGTAGTTATAAATTCGACCATCTGTCGAAACCTAATTATCGGAAGAACATTTTTTTTATGTGGAATTAGAAATGATTAAAACTAAAAATAAAGTTATTAAGACGTGCAAAATATATAAGGTTTCGGATCTCGGCATTGCTATATATATATATATATATATGAATGGGGAAGAAGTATATTTACATAAGAGCCCTTCACTAAGATTTTTTTTTAATTGTGCATTTATGGTAGATAATATGGTTATTTATTAATTAATATATATATATATATCCACACCATAATAAAAAAAAATTGTCTTTTTACTTTTGAATTGTGATAATTAATAATTTTTTAAGTTATATGTCGAAAACTTAAACGATAAATATTTTGAAATGAAAAAATATTAAAAACTTTGACTGATAAAATTATATCTTAGATGATAAATATTTTAAAACGGGGAGAATATTAAAAACTCTACCTGATGAAAGATCATCAAACATTCAAATTTCTTAGTTGGTCTTTTAATTAGCCAAATAATCAGTCCCACATGCAAATAACACCAATGGGCATTAAACTTGAAAGGAATTAAGCCCAACTTGCTTTCCAGTTCATAAATCCTCACTCTCTATAACTTCTGATTTATGACCACATGCATGCATTGAACCAAGTTATGAATTTAAATGCTGAGCACACTATGATTTCCTAGTAGAAAAAATGGTTAGTCTTCGGTATACTTCATCCGTTTCAAAATATAAGCCGTTTTAAAAATTTTTTTATTTTAATTTATTTTTCGTTTTAGAATTTTAAAAATATATTTATTATTTTTTTTAATTTTACTCTCCATTTATTTTTTCACTAATTATTTACATTAATTACTTTTATTTCTCTGCGTTAAAATCAATATAAAGATATTTTACTCTTTTTCCTTTAGAATTATGATAATTTAAATTATTTAATAATTTTCTTAATTTATGTGCCAAAATTTTAAACTATATATATTTTACAACAGATGAAGTATTTTATTAGATCAAATATCACTATGCTATACAATCAGTGCATGAATTAATGCACACAAGAGTTCTTTGAATCCACTGGACAATTAAAGCCCATTTGGGAGAAGAGATTATTTACACTGGCAAAGAGAAAATTGAAAATTAGTATGATAAGTGCATATATAATTTGGATAATAAGTTCATATTTAATACTCATCGAATGCTAAAAAGAAATTGAAAAAATTGAAATGATTTTTGAATATTGAAAATTGGCCATGAAGACTTGAGTGAAATAATTGAACATGATTTTTATTATTTTTATTGGGCGTGCCAAAATTGTTAACTCTTAAAAAATTAACAATTAGATTATTTTAAGTCCATTTCAATATGTTATGAAGTAATATGGTATGCATAAGTGTTTAAGATTATAATAAATAGGTGTTTGGTGCGGTCAACTTTCATTATTAGAGATCGAATATATAGCATTTTGAAGACTACAAGAAGTATCAATTCAAAGAAAAATTAAAAAGAAAATAAAAGGAATAAAAGTATGTGTTTAATTAAGTAATTGTTGAGATTAGAAATCCCTAAAAATATTGGGTTGAAACCATTCAATAGGAAATAAAATTGCTAAAGATTAATGTTGGTAATTTAACTCAAATATAATTAAATTTATAGAACTAGTGATGTGAAATTCTAAGTAAATTTTTGTTCATACCAAAATAAATGTTGCGGTTTATAAAATTTATGTATACTAAGAAACTTTTAGAATACATTTAGTAAACTATAATCATATAATGCAATACAATTAAATGTATAAATATATATTTACACTAAAAATACTTTTGACTATATTAATATTATATGTCATTACGGTCTATCAAAAAATATCTGAGTACAGTGAACCTAGTAAATAGAATTCTTAACTTTCCGACTTATTACATGCTCTAATTATTACATGTTGATGCATGTGCATGTTTGAGTATAGTATATATTCTCTTTATTCTGAAAAAAGTGGTCATCAGGGAAAAATCACCATTTTTAAGATGGTAAGAACTTTATCATAATTTAAAAAAAAAAACTCCTATTAATTACAGTATAAATTAGGAAAATATTTCTCATACTTGGAAAATAGAAAGGTAAATTAATTATTTTACTATTTTTTTTATTGGGTTGCTAAATTGCCACTTATTTATAAACAAAACTAACTTTTTTAATGATCACTTTTTTCGAAATGGAGGGAGTATACAACAATTTATTTTTTTCAAAAGAACATTGTTATATATATAATAACTAGTTAAATCTATGAAGTTAGATAAAATCATAACCAATAATAACAATATAGTATAACTCTTCTTCAATTAATGAACTATATATATATATATATATATATATATATATATATATATATATATATATATATATATATATATATATATAATATCAAAGAAAAAATCAAAGAAAAATTGAAATGGAGAGTGATATATATATAATTAAAACTAAAACTTACAGAGATTTGTTTCGATGGAACATTTCTAGATTGATGCACAAGCAAGGAAACATCCTTATAATCCAACAGCAAGACAAAATTTTTCTTTCCCCTCTTTTAATTCCTATCTATTTCTCTCCTTTTTTAGGGAAAGGCTTGTGTTGTGAGTAGGGAACTTAGAATTTTTAATCTTGCCTAACACCAACCTATTTAAAGATAATTTTTTTCCTTCTAGAAATTCCCTTTTATTTGATGTGGATACAAACTTTTTTAGATGGCATTTGATAATACCATTCACCATTTATAATTAAGTAAAAACTATTTTATTTCAAAAAAGTCTAAAGCCACTTAAAATTATAAGTAAAAAATTTTTAATTTAAAATTTATACTAAATACAATAAGTGATTAATTTTTTAAATAATTTTATATTTAAAAAAATTATATCACTTACTCTTTCTATTTTAAAATTTCTATCATTTTAGGTTTCGATATATAGATTATAAAAGTTATTAACTTGTCATAAATCTAAAGCAAAAATATTAAAATATCTTTTTAATTTTGATATAGAGAAATAAAAGTAATTAATACGAATATTTAGTAGAGGAATAAAGAGAATGTAAAATTAAAAATAATAATAATAATACCTATTTTATTAAAATTTTAAAATAACAAATATTTTGAAACAGAGAAAATATATTATTCAATATTTAAAATTCAGCATTTAGTTTTCAATTTTACCAAATATCACTTTTTTTTTTTTTAATATTAGGGAAGCCCAATAGGTCGAAAATAACATTAGATGTTACACAACAACGATAACTCTTCCCTTTAATTAATATCTTTTACTAAATTGGTGATAACTATTTATGATTTAAAAATTCGAATTTGGAACCTCCCGCATTCTATACTTTTAAAAGAGATGAAAAAATTAATCAAACCAAATATGATTGGGACCAAACGCCGCTTTACACATTGATGATTCATATTCACAAATGATAAATACGTGAGTATTATTGAACCCAATTTTTATTGTTTATCGTTTAGCTGCGTGTAGAAACCTGAATCATCTGTATATTGTGGTCGGTCCCTTGAAAATGATCCAACAAAGGATGTGGCGTATGTTAAAACATTTGAAAATAATGTGTTAAAATGGAAGTATCAGAAAAATTGTTAAAATCAAGAGCTTTTTGATGATTTTTAGTTGGTACATGAAATGTTTTTATTCAAACAAGTTGGGTATGTGTCCATTGTTAGGCAATACATTTGGCAGTAGCATTTGGAAAGGTATGAATATATGGTATGATGATTTGGAATTTTATTTACAGTAAAATGGATGCATGGGCATACTACGATCGTTAATATTTTCATATGCCATTACGAAATGTATATATATATATATATATATATATATATATATATATATATATATATATATATAATTTTTTAGATGATTTTGAACATTTCATTAATTGTGGTCTTAATTTATCAAATTTTTAATACAGATTTGGGAGAATCAACTTTAAAAGCTAGCTATTAAGGTTGAGGAATCTATTTTTATATTAATCACTTAATATGTTTGTAATTAATCAATGTGAGATTATATTCTTAATAATCTACCTCAAATGACAACCAGACGAAAATAATTTTTTATTAA
This sequence comes from Reutealis trisperma, assembly GCA_947687605.1. Classification (NCBI taxonomy): domain Eukaryota; kingdom Viridiplantae; phylum Streptophyta; class Magnoliopsida; order Malpighiales; family Euphorbiaceae; genus Reutealis; species Reutealis trisperma. The sequence goes on from CANTUT010000200.1 coordinate 1,734,825, forward strand.
TTTCAGTTGGCACTTACAATTTATAATATAATCTAGATTGTTCGAAAAGAATTCTCATAAAACATGAGGTGATATAAAAATCGATTAAACTTTAATACCATATAAATTTTTAATACAGATTTGGAAAAATTAATTTTAAAAGCTAGCTATTAAAGTTAGATAGTACATTTCTATATTAATCACTTAATATATTTATAATTAATCAATGTGAGATTATATTCTTAATAATTTATGAAAATAATTATGAGTTAAACAAACTGAAAAATTTTTGAAAAATTTGACCTATTTTAAATTTAAGCCTGGCCATAAATTACCATATATATTTGTTTTTGCATCATTAGGTATTGTGTATAATATAGCCAAGAACTACTTAGCTAACATTAGTGTCCGTCGGTGCATAGAGAATCCCATATGTGTATTGTATGAGTTTACTTAAAGCCAACATACATATCTCTAGTTATTGTGTAACAGAGGTGGAAATTTTTCACACAATCCATAAATTAGATATAAATATCTTATTCAACACCATTAATTCCAAATAATCAAAATGCAAAAAATTCATTTTTTTGCCAACGTTACGTGTATAAGCTTATTTCATGTAATAAATTATTAAGTAATAAGATATTTTAATAAATATAATTTTAATAAATATGACTCTTTTGTCTATTTTTTATTCAGTAAAAAAACGCTCTAACAAAGAATAGGTAATACCTAAAATAGCTATTTATTATACCATGCAATTTGTGCAACTAGATGTGTAAACAGTATGTATGGGATTAACTGTTTCAATGGGATCTTTTAACTTGGTCAAAGGAAAAATGATCAATGCGACCCTTTTTTTTAGCTCTATATATTCTTATTTAATTATATTGGTATATGCAGTATATATCTAATGTAGGTAAAATTTAAGAGTACTTGAATTAGGGATTAATTTGTTGGTGATTTGATTCGAATATTGACATTTGCATATGATATGATTTTTTTTTTCAGGTATGATATAGATAATATAATTTTTAACTCAATTAAAATTTTGATTAAAAAAAAACTCAGTTTAAACTAATAAAATAATTACATATTTAATTTTCTTTAAGGAAAGACATAATTAACCTGAATAGTCCAATCTAAAATACATAATCGATTTGAAATATTTTTTACAACATGACCTCATAATTTATCCAAATTAGCCTATTTAAATTCATTTGAAAAAAGATAATAATTATAAAAAAAAAAAAAAAAAAGTGTAAACTGGAAAAGAGATTTCCCACTTCATTGTTATTTTTATAAACTTCATGAGTTTGCATTTGGCTTTCCTATCTCCACTAAAATTTGATATAAATATGAAATTGTTGAATTTTTTTTTTAAATTCAAATTTTGATTAATATTAAATTTGAAAAGTTTTAATTGAATTTTTAATATTAAATTTGAAAAGTTTTAATTGAATTTTTTTAATATTAAATGTCTTGTATAGCTATCCATAGGATTTAAACACATGCTAATAACAAATAACTTCATTACATCTTTAAATTAATTATTCATTTCTTATAATTATGAATCTATTTCAACTAAAAATATATCAATTTTACAATAGAATCTTTATTATTATAAAATCGACTTTTACCATCTCATATATCAATCACTTATATCAAAAATATTAGTTCTCTCGTATTTTTACAAAAGAATTTCACTTTTTTTCTAATAAAAGATCTCATCGATCATCCCTTAATTTTTAAATTTTTAAATTTTCATTTTTAATTTTTTTGTAATTGTGGCAAAATAAATAGCATATGGAATTTTTTTTTTTTTATTTTGAGGGGGCGATATAATTTTTTTTTTTTTTTTAAAAGTAGAAGTTTGGGAAATGAACAATAGTATTTGTTAAAATTTTTTAGGAACACATACTGTTAACATAATATTAGATTTATAATTAAGGTTTTGTCTTAAATTCCTAATTGGATTTGTTAATATATTTGTATATATTTTAGGATTCTATTTAGACTTGATTATGGGATACCCAAGAAATTATGCAAACCAGAGAAGAAAAAAATCAAGCCTAAATAGGATCCTAAAATATGTACAAATATATTAACAAATCTAATTAGGAATTTAAAACAACTTTAATTAGGAATATATCATTATGTTAACACATACTATATTATAGGAGTTTTTCAAAAATATTGGGAGCTGGGCCACTGATAATAATAATAATAATAATAATAATAATAATAATAATAATAATAATAATAACAAGTAAATTGGAAAAATTCCATTAAAAAAATAAAAAATTTATTTGTAACTGAATTTTTAAGTTACAAATAAATTTTCATGTTGGAAATAACATAATTTAAAATACAAAATTTTATTGAATTCTATAAATTTATATTTGAAATTTTTTTTAACATTATTTAATAAAATGTCCTTAATATAATTACAATTCAATATAATAAATTTATTATAAAACTTAATATAATTAAATGAAACTAAATATATCTCATAAATAATGTAATCAATATTCAATATTTAGAATATAATAAATTTTTTTTTTAAAAAAAATTAGTATGGTAAAAAACCAATGGAAATGTGTTGTTCTAGTCTTAATAAGACTACTAGACAAGCCCAGCAATTGTTTAAATTGGCCTCTTGTCTCTTTTTCATAGGCTTTTATGGCCCATTATACTTGGACCTGAAGCTAAGAAAAGGAAACCCATTTCCCACTTATTTATTTATTTTTTCAAAGAACACTTCCATGGTTCGGTGTTCTCAATGTATCAATACAAGTGATTTTCTGATTGATGTAGGGTTGGATTTGAAACGTTTGAAATTCAACATTTAGCATTAAAATTTGAATTCATAATTATTTTTTTTAGTGATTAGTAAATATAATAATTAAAACAGTCTTTCAAAATCTAAATCAACAATTAGAATTTCCTCATTGATATTTTATCACAATTATTTAATCAAATAAATTGCAAATCAGTATAAAAACAGATGTTTTTAATTTCTGACCAATTCAATAAAATAGATTTATAGATATTTCATTTGTATATCTTTTTTTAAAAAAAAAATTAAAATTACGATATTAACTTATGCGCAATGTAATTATTTCTTTTTATTATGTTAGATTCAGTTTTTCAGAATCTCATGTCGCTTGTTACAAGAGTGTATTTGAGCCCATGCCTATTTTGTATAGTTTTATACTTTCAACTTACAATAATTTTAAATGATAACCTAATCTAAATATCCAAAATAATATTATTTAATTTTGATTTGAATAATTAATTTTAATTATAAAATAAAAATATTTTAAAGAAATTGAGATATAACTTAATATTATTTCCTCTTCCCACCCACCTAAATGTACTATATTGCATGTGTGTAATTCTAACCATACCAAATGGATAAGATGGCTAAGATATTTTAGGAAAGAAAAGTACTGATATTAAGATATTTTTTGGTCCCATTTTATCAATAAATGACAAAGAAAAGTAAGAAAAAAAAATCAAATTATGAATTTTCCATTGCCAAAAAATCTCTATTTATAAGGCCAACCCAATAGAAAGTGAGATCAAATCAGAAAAGAAATTGAGAAATGGAGTGCTGCAAAAGACCTAATAGAAGTGACATTCATTTATCAATGGTGCAAGAAGCAAAATTAGAAGAAGAAACAAGACAATATTTTGATGGAATTGCTCCAAAACGACATACTAAACCTCAACGCAGTGAATATTCAACTCAATATGTAGATTCTCCTTGCTTCACTAATGGTAATGGCTACCATCACCAAGATTCCATCCCTGAATTTCTTGAATTTCAACGCCTCCAAACTGATCCTCAGGTGGGTTCCTCTAATTTTCTTCTTTCTTCTTCTTCTTATTATTTTTAATGAGATTGTGATTGTGATTTGCATTTGCTATTATTATAAACTAAAATGTATTATAAGGTAAATATTTAGATCCTTGCCTTAATTAAAAAGATACACTTACCATTATACTATATATTAAGTTTGTAATTGTTATTTTAGTGCATTATTAATTATTTTTTAGTCTAATTAAGATAAATCATTTAATTAGTATTATAAGACTTGTGATGAGAGAGATATGTCTCCCATTTTAGACTTTTCTCTTAAAGGTTTTTATCTATATTTTCAAACTCTGCGGGTTTTGGAATGTTAAAGACATAAATTCACAGGTCAAAAGTTAAATTAGGTTGAATTATTATTTTCAGTAAATATTCTGTATCATTTGACACCAAAGAGTGCCGGTAAAAAAAATTTCCATAACCCTTTTTACCTAGAAATCTAGATCGATTTGTCTAAGTCATCGGATATTTTTCGGATCTAGGTCTTTTTGATTTTACATCAGACCGATTCGAATTTAAAAATATAGGTTTTTATAAAATATAAACTATTATACAAACACCTAATACATGAGACCTCAGTAATTTAAAAAATAAAAAAATAAAGTCAAATATATACATATATGAAAAGATTATTAAATATTAAAAATGAAAGAGAATGCATTTGCCAGGAGTCAAACCTTTATTGCTTAGAAAACAATTATCCTAACAGTTTGACTACAAAGGGCTAATTGATTGGGAAACATTTTATTTTAACTAAAATGGCTTAAGGTTTCTTTATCATGTTATTTTTGTCTTCAAATCTTTTATGCAGAAAGTAATTTCCGATGGAAAAGGTGAAGTTAGAGAGGAGTTTGTGGAGACAGAGTACTATAAGGATCTCAACTGCATTGACAAACAACACCACACAGTACGTATATATTATTGTTTTCTTTCCATAAAAAACTACCCAATGAGAGCATTCATTGATAGTAATTCTTCACAATTTTAATAAAAAAATTCTCATCATCCTTCAAGTTCCTTCATTTTTCTATGCAATGTAATCAGCAGCACTTATAAATTTTAGTAGTTCAGTAATCGAGTACTTACTGTGTATAGTATAGGAGGTGGGGAGTTCATATGTTTGTTAAACGAGGATTTTATTGTGGGGTTTTGTTCATTTCAGACAGGAACAGGTTTCATCAAAATGGAGAATGCAAATGGCAAATGCTTCAGCTTAGCAGCAGATTCTGTAACATGTTGCCATGCTTCTTGCAAAGGAAATCCAGCAACTAATGATTGGATTCCATCTCCTGCTGATTCAGTAAAAACCCATTTGCATATAATTCATTGGCAATAATTACTATTACAATCATTTTAATTAAGAGATCTCTTTTGCGTTGGGCTAACTCATAATCTAAACTTCATGTTTCAGGTGAGTTTGGTTTCAGACAAGCCCAGGAGAAGTGAAAATTGATATTAAGGATTACTATGAAATGTGTTGCTAAATATTGGAATTTGGATTATCTTCTCTACGTATCATGATTGGAGTGTTTATTACTGTTGTTATTAAGACAGTTTGTTAATTATGGTTATAAGTGCATTGTAATAATAACACCTGTATGCTTGTGGTATTTTATTGTTAATAATTTCTAGTTTCTAAATAAAGCTATTTTAAATTTCGAGCCTTTCATGCAGGCATGAAACAAATATTTCTCTTTTCTCCAAACCTGCAGTGGCAACTCGCAGTCCTCCCCGACTGTTGGGCAATAATCAATTGATCAGGCAATTGAAAATTCACGAATCTTCAACAAAACTGTCCTCTATAACCACTTGTATACAAACAGAGTCTATTGACTGAAAATATTGAGGCATGTAAAACTGTTTGGCGGTAGATTAATATATAAGAGAGCAGAACACAAGAGTTTACTCATCTTGATACATTACTCCTTTTATCGGCAAAATCAATCAGGTACAGATCAAAAAAAAAAAAAAAATCAATTAGGTAATGGAGAACAGACTGCGAAAGAAAACTGAAGAATTTCATTTCAAATAGTCATCGAATAGTATAACAACATAATGATTCATTTGCAACTGCAAATCCCTAGAGAAATTGGGTATGGTGTAAATTAACTCGAGTATTGACATCATTATACTCCTGTAATGTACAAGCTAGCTGCAAAAACTATGTCACGCTTTATTGCGTTGGACGCAGCTTCCATTTTCTTGTAGAGTGCAGAATTACCCATAATAGCAGCAGCATTTTTGAACTCACGACATGTCTCATCCAGTCTGACAATAGTCCGCACTATCAAGCCTTCGGGAACATCAGTAAGCTCACAGATATCAGCAAATGGAGTTCCCTGCCATGAGAATAAAAATGGTCACAGGCCATTCAAGAAACTAGATTGCGGTAAAAAAAAAAAAAAAAAGGCTGTGTTTGGTAAACTTGCTAATGTTGTCTTTGTCTTTAGCCATTATAAAATATAATAGCAAAAAAAAAAAAGAGCAATTTTAGCAAGCTGACCAAATGGAGCTGAAGGTGTATTTTTTAGAAGAAACCTTTGCCCACTCATAAACGACTTCCACAAGACCAAACTTCAGATTGTCCTGTGCATATTCTTCAGGGTTTATGGACAGTTTACAGTCGACTTGAAGCTTTCCAAGTCTTATCGCTGTATTGTACAACCTGAAATGAATAAAAATCTGGCATTAAATTAAGAAATTGGAAAAGAAATGAAGGGAAGAATAATATTTAATTATTAATGTTAAATTCCAGAGTTAGTATCAAGGATTTTTATAGGCACTATAGTAGCTATTAAAGGTCTGTAAGGCAAAAGCACATCACGCCATACACCATAGCCAAGCTCCCTCATGAGTCAAAACCACCACCACTAGACTCGCAATTCTCTGATCTGCTAGAATCCAGTGTCAAAGCACAAGAATGTCACAAGAGAAACTACTGCCATATCCAATAAAGTCATTGGATCCTACCAGACCACATCTACCCTGCAAAATCACTTCCCATTAAGACTCCTCTTCCCTAAATCTGCATGCCTTAAATCTCAGCAAAGAACTTCTCTATTGGATCATCAAATCCAGATCCTTTGGTTCCTCTTTCGTTTACCTTTTCTCCTTTCAAGTATCTCTTTTTTCTCCCATTTAATCATCATGATGCCCTTGCCATTATATTTTAGAACTTAACAAGTCACATTCAGGTGATTGCAAATTAAAAAATAAAAAAAAAAAGGCAATTTTTCCATATAGGCAGTAAATAAAAGTCTGGCAGCTCTATTATTACGTATTTAAAGTATGCATACCTCAGCAAAAGACTTTGGTATGCATATCTCACAAAAGAGTTTGGTTGTTTTGGTGCACATATTTTGAATTTGATAAGAAGGTTTAGTATATTTACGTCATTTGTAGGTGAAGTTAAGGCATTGGCTGTTGCCATCCTGATATTTTGAATTTGTTATAAATGTCTAATCTTTAATTCTGATTTTTTTTCAACTTCTTTTCCACTTGACATCTCTCAAGTGCATGCCTTGTAGATATTTTTACATGGTTGTTTACTTGGAAGCTTGGACATTGCAAGATTCCAGTTATACTAGGCATTAATGCACTTATCATACAAAAACCAAAATCTAAAAATATTAGGACAAACTAATAACAGACTGCATGTCTCCTGATGTGTCAAGACAAGGTGTTTCCTAACACATTGCTCAGCAAATATGATTAATTTTGAAAAGGAAAGGAACATTTTCAGCATAATCACAATTTTCTATGACAATTTTTTATCAAAAATTATGAAGCAAACATGAGATCTTGCAACTATAAGCAGAAAGCATTGACAACAGATACAAAAGGGAAATCACCTCTTTTTAGCTTCAGACAGCTTGGGAGTAAGTGAAGGTTCAGAAGTGTTCCTCTGCTGAAACACAAAGGCAGACATTATTGCCACTGCTTCTTCTGGTTCCAGGTCATCGAGTTGATTCTCAAATAAACACTCTGTGCATATCAACTCCTCCCCTGAATTCATCTCACAAGCAACACGGCCTTTAATTTGAACGACAAGATCAGCATCAATGCAACCAATTTCCTTCAGAACATCTATCTGCAAATGCACAATTTAAATCTTCTTATCTTCACAAGGGTGTTCTATGATTGCCCTGAGACTGTTAGCATATGAACATCCAAATAAACAGAGAACAACAGAGCAGAAAATATTCACATCATACAACATACCCTGCCCTGAAAGTCTGGCATCTGTTGTAGTGCTTTATCAGACATTAGATATTTTAGCTTATCAATTTCATCTTTATGTTTCTTTAGCTCTTTCGCCAACATAATGTGCTCCTCCAATTTTATGCAACCATGGCATTTATTCATTGCCATCTTTTGCAACAGGTTAGTCCATTTGTAGTATGCTTGAACGAGATCCACATCTTTCATCTTCAAATCTGAAACAGAATCACAAACAAAGAACTAACATCAGGTTCCAGCAAAGTTCAAGACTAAAATCTGATGAGGAAAGGTTGCCATCATAAATAACATGTTACAAGTACAATGAGAAAAGTTGGAGAGAGAGAGAGAGAATTAACATGCTATTTGCTCTAATTTGCTGATAACGCCAGATGAATGCTTCATGCATAGGATGACTGACCATGAATAAAAAATTCAGCATCTTAAAATGAGGGCTTAATGGTCAAAAAGAACCCCAAACTTTTTGTGCCTTTTCAATTTTACCCAATGCTTTTAATTGCACCAATTTTACCCTAAATTGAAAAGCTAGCTGCATTTTTATCCTAGGTCAAAATTGAACGAAAATAAAATTGTTTTATTATTAATTAGAAGGCCCAAAGGTCAAAATAGCCCTTGAATTTACACCACAGCCAATTTTTAGACCCTAAATTTTGATAGGAGTCAATTGAAAACTTTGTGAATTTGGTGAACTGCCACTAATCAACCTAATGACTTAAATTAACCAAATTCACAAAATTGACAATTTTGGCTTTCTAATTAATAACAAAAGTATATTACATCTCTTTCAATTGCAAACACTTTCAAAATTGAAGTAAAATTAACACAATTAAAAGCATTTGATAAAATTGAAAAAACAGAAAGATTTTTTTTTTTTCATAAATAGGCCTAAAATGAATTACTCTGTTATAATTTGCTGATAAATGGCAGATGGATACATCATGCCCAGGATGACCAACCATGCAATAAAATTCAGTTTCTATAGACTGTAAGAAGGTTCACATATACCCAATGGAATTAAACAATACAATGTCATAATTGTAGCCCATAGGCCTATACAGGCAAGGAAGATAAACTGCAGGTCATGTCGTCGTGATCCAAGGTCAAATATAGAATAAGATCCCCAAGCAATTCATCAACAGTAGAAAAATAGCAAGTTCCATGTTTCCCACTAACCATGTGATGATATTAATAAGAAGGCATTTAGGATAGAAATAAGAAGAGTTTACCCTCCAGGAAAAGAAAAATATCTGAGCTACAGGTACATAACTAGAGAAGGCAGGAAACCTCATTATAGGAGACGATCTTAAAAATCCAGGGTTAATCCTTTGCCAAATCAAAGAAGGTTACAGCATGGAAATAAGGCATTTGTGACTTGGTAGATAGTGAAGCGTGAAAGGTCAATGAAGAGTCAATTTACTATTGAGACTCACTAAACAGTTGCCTTTCCCAGCTTTTATCAAAATGATACATCTTCCAAGGAAATGGAACCGCAAGAATGTTAATGCTAGTCCATACCAGAGTTCCATTGATTTTTCTTCTTTTTTTTTTTTTTTTTTTTTTACCCTAATTGCCAGTGGAGAATTTAAATGGCCTTCAAATCTATGTAGCACGAAAACGGAAATGCAGAAATAGAAACCGCAAAATGCCATTTCTCAAAAATATAGAAGAGGAAACGTGGAGAAAATGCGTAAATATAAAAAATATAAGAGTATATATATAAATATTACTTTTTATGTAAAACTTTAGATATACTATTTATTCAAGTAAATGTTACCAGAAATCAAAATTCAATGATTAATCAAAAACTAACAAGAGTGACAAACAATAATTCAAGGGTGCAAATTAGTATTCAATAAAATATAAGGATAAGAGAATAACAAAAGTTTGATTAATAGAAAATTATATAAATATAATATTATTTATATAATATAGTATTATATAAATATAAAAACCCACAAACTCAAAAGATTAAACAATCAATCTCTAATTTCAAACCTGAATATTACCGTGAAGACTAAAGATTGCAGACTGAACAATCAATCTCTGTCTGTACCCATGAAGACTCAAGATAGGCCATTGTTCTTGTTTATAAGAGAAAGAAAAGAAGTATGGGAGAGCCACTGGGAGAGAGAATCAGAGAGAGAGAGACACTGTTCAGAGTTTTTTTTTTTTTTTTTTAAGGCAAAGAAACGCATTTCTGGAGCGGAAAGGCGTTCTTATTTTGTAGAAATTATGCAAATGCGCCCAAAACGTTTCGACCGAGTTTCTTGGGGTTTCATATTGTGAAACGTTTCCAACAAGTGGGAACACTGTTCAGTTGACATTTCCATGCTTCATAGCTTCAAATGCATGTAAATGTTAAAATTGCAAGTCTGTCAGATCTTAAAAGCTAAGAGATTTAAAATTTTCACCTAATCATAAATTACAATCATCAGAAGATGGCTTTACCTTTCATTGGATCTAAGGCAGGGGGAAACTTATTTCCATCAGATTCCAGGTCTGACAACTGTTGAACTGTCTTAGAGAAAGCTACATTGCTAACATCTTCAAGGAGTCCAACCTGGTCAATCTTTATCTTACGATTGCATATGCACAAGAATTCTTTATTATCCATTCCTCTAACTTCATAACTGACACCAGCAGCACTGCCTTGGTATGGTAATTTTATGTTGATAGCACCAGATCCTTTGCGTGAAGCAGCAGAATAGAAGTACTCTTCTCCACCACGCTTTGATTTTGGCATAAGCAAATAAGCTTGTGGGCTATCACCACTTTTTTTATCTTGCAGGTTGGAGATCTGCATTGATGCTGGCAAATCAGGTTTCAAAATTAGGACTATATATTGCTTCACACTGGAAGAAGGTCCTTTGACAACAACTCCAAGTAAGTGGTCTTGTGCCTGTAATTGACAATTCCACAAATTTAGCAACATCGCTGCTACATGAATTTCTTTATTTCAAAACCCCCACACCCCACCCCCACCCAAAAAAAAAAAAAGGTACAAGCCATAAAACAAAGTAAAAAAAAAAAATTGCAATATGTAGCCGTTTTGAAGTTCAATAAGATCAAAACACTAAAAATGAAATTTCAGGGCTGGTTTCGTTCATGATAACTGAACGTATCACTAAACTTCAATGCGGTTAGAAAATTTTAATTTATATCAGTGAAATACTCAGCTTTGACTTTGTTTCGATAAGATCACTACAACTAAATCTGCATATAGAAATTTAGCTAATATTTTGTAATGACTAAAGCCCCATTTAGCATTGCGTTTAAAAAAAGCGTTTTTTAACAAAAAATTTTATATTTTTTTAAAAACTGCTTTTAAGTAGAAACAGATAAATTAACATTTTTTCTAAAAGCAGGTTTGAAAAAACAATTTATAAAAAATAATAAAAATCAATAAATAAAATCAAAAAAATTCTAAAAGCGCTTTTTTAATCACTTAACAGCAATTCCAAACACACCCTAAGAGCGACAGTCCTATATAGAATTATACTAGAATTTTTTTTTTTTTTTGTTATTATGTCAAAAAATTGTTGGAAGTTTATTAAAATCTAGCAATAGTGACTTTATTGAGACCAAAAAAAAAAAAAAAGAAGTTGAGTATTTTGCTTATAGATATTGAAGTTTAGTGACAATGCTTATATTCCAAAGGATATGAACTTCACACATTGCTATACTAGAAACCAAGACCAGTCAAAAACATATGAATGGGAAGCACCCTTGCATGTCATTTAACTTGGTTAAAAAATTTCATCTTAATCACAAATCTTTTCTCCCAATGTCGCCAAGATTGTGCTCCATTTATTCGTATCACAACTGGCCTAAATCACTTTGATTTTGAAGTCTTTTGACCATAGTTTTGACTACCAGCAAACTGAAACCAACACCTGAGATTCATAATTCGGATCAACAATCAAAAATATCTTTTTTCAATGGTTCCTTTCCACCATCATTTGCAATGAAATTAGCAAATGCAACAGCAGAGGATGTGATGTAGGAGCATCCAGAAAATGGAATTAAGTTTTTTTTTTTTTTTCCTAGTTCAATTTGGTTTTTAATTAAGTTTTCCTAATTTGGTTAGTTTTATTATCTCAGTTTTGTTTTAGTATTCCAATTTGTTTTAGTTTTCTTTTCCATCTTTATTTAGGATTCTTAATAAGTCTTTTATTTTGGTTGGGATTACTTCTTTTCAGTCTAGGATTAGGATTCTATCCTAATCAGTATAAGTCGGGCTGTTATCATACAATATCGCATCATTCTTATTATTATTTCAATTCAGAATTTTAATAGAGGTTTTCTTTAAACCCTAAATATTTTGTTCCAACCACAATCACTATCTCATCTTAGGCCTAATTGTTGAGATCTAATTACCCTAAACCTTTCCCGTGTGTCAAGTGGTATCAGAGCTTGAAACTTGGAATTTTTTTTTTCAAACCTGAATTTTTCAATGGTTGGCCAAGGTAAAGGACGAGGTAGAGGCAATCAGCCCCAATGAACAGAATTGGCAGAGATGCAAAGAATGATTGAGGATTTGACCCGGGCTGTACAAGCCTTGCAGCGTCAGGAACCTGTGGAAGCCCAAATGGAGATTCCAGAACGTGACCACAAATAACTCGAGATTCCAGAAGATCTTGAGGATGAAGAAGAAGTTGAGGATTTGAACCCTTTAAATGAAGCAGGACCCGCAAACCAAGCTGCACAAGGTGGATTGGAATACCCGTCACTACACACTCTTGATTTGAATAGTGGAGGAATCAAAATTGAAGTAGCTGATTTTCATGGAAAATTACATGGGGATGATTATTTAGATTAGGAAATCAGTTTGGAGAATTACTTCGAATGGAAACCCATGGCAGAAAATAGAAAAGTATCATTTGTAAAGCTTAAATTGAAGGGCACTGTGCTTCAATGGTGGAAGAGAATTGAAGAGCAGTGTGCACAACAAGCCTAAGATCAACACTTGGGCACATATGAAAACCAAGCTGCGAAAGGAATTTCTACGTGCTGATTATACAATGGAATTGTATGAGAAATTCCATTGTTTAAAGCAAAATAACCAATCTGTTGAGAAGTATACTGCAGAATTCAATAATCTATCAACTGGGATTGGTTTATCTGAGACTAATGAACAAATTGCTTTTCGCTACCTTGCTGGTTTGAATCATTCTATTAGAGACGAGATGGGAGCAGTTCGTCTATACAGCATTGAGGATGCTCGTCAATATGCTTTAGCAGCAGAAAAGCGAGTTTCACACTATGGTGCTAGAAAACCAATTGGCAAAGCAATTATGGTGCTGGGTGTGGTTATCAAACCACCCAACAAAATTATCCAAGGGCTGCTGCAACTAACAAACCCAACACAAATGCATCAAATGTTGAAATGAGTGAAGAAGGGGAAAAATGTAGTGTCTTATGGCGGACAAAACCATTATGGCTCAAACGCAAATAAAGGGGACAGCAGCTCACAGGGTCGATGTTTTACTTGTGGAGTGAAGGGACATATTTCATTTGCCTGTCCACAATGAAGAGTGAACTTAGCAGAGCTTGAGGAAGAATTGGAACCAATTTTTGATGATTATAATGAAATGGAGGAAGTTGAAGTTCATCCAATATACGGTGATTCCTTGGTGGTTCGAAGAGTTATGACAACAACAATTAATGAAGAGGAAGATTGGCGCCGACATAGTATTTTCCATACACGTGTTGTTTGTGGTGGTAAAGTATGTGATTTTGTTATCAATGGGGGAAGCATGGAGAATATCATAGCAACGGATGCTGTGGATAAATTGAAGCTTCCTACAACAGAACATCCTCATCCCTACAAAGTGGGGTGGTTAAAGAAAGGGCATCAAATACCAGTAACTTCTCAATGTTTGGTGAAATTCACTATGGGAGGTAACTTGGAAGTTGAAGCTTCATATGATATCGTGCCAATGGATGTAGGAAATATTCTTGCTGGAAGACCTTGGTTGTATGACCATGATATGGATCATAAGGCTAAACCCAATTCTTATTCTTTTTATAAGGACAACAAGAAGTACGCTTTGTATCCTCTTAAGGAAGAGACAAAGCAATTGACAAGTAGGGATTCTACAAGCAACAAAACCAGCAAAATTAATGGTTTTTTATCTGCTGAAATGTTTGAAGCTGAGAGTAGTGAAATGGGGATCGTATATGCATTAATAAACAAACCAGTAGAGAGTGGTCAAATTGTGAAATTTACTCAATATTCAACTGAAATTCAGCAATTATTGGAGGAATCCAAAGAGTTAGTTAATGAGGATGTTCCAAAAGGTTTACCACCTTTAAGGAGCATTCAACATGCTATCAATTTGATGCCTGGAGCATCTTTACCAAATCTGCCTGCATATAGAATGCCCCCTGTATAGAGGACCGAGATACAAAGACAAGTAAAGGAATTGTTAGAGAAAGGCTAGGTGCATGAAAGTAAAAGTCCTTGTGCTTGTCCAGCTTTGTTAACTCCAAAGAAAGATGGTTTGTGGAGAATGTGTGTGGACAGCCATGCCATAAACAAGATTACAGTCAAGTACGTTTTCCTATCCCTCGATTAGAAGATAAGCTTGATCAATTAGCTGGTTCCAAGGCATTCTCCAAGATTGATTTGAAGAGTGGCTATCACCAAATCAGAATGCGGAGCGCAGATGAATGGAAAACAGCCTTCAAAACACCAGACAGGTTATTTGAATGGTTGGTAATGCCATTCAGTCTTTCTAATGCGCCAAGCACATTCATGAGAGTAATGACAGATGTACTTAAGCCTTTCTTAAGTTCATCTGTTGTGGTTTATTTAGATGACATTTTAATCTATAGCCACACTAAGGAAGAGCACTTAAGACATTTGCGACAAGTTTTAGAGGCACTCCAAATGGGGCAGCTCTATATAAATCTTAAAAAATGCAGTTCTTTACAATCAGCAGTGGTGTTTCTTGGATTCATTGTGTCAGCAGAAGGTTTGAAACCAGATCCGGAAAAAGTTCGTGCCATTACCGAATGGCCAGCACCTGAATCCATCAAAAAGAAGTTTGAAGTTTTCATGGTTTGACATCTTTCTATAGAAGATTCATTCGAAATTTCAGTTTTATCATGACTCCCATAACTGAATCTTTAAAAAGGAGTGAATTTGAATAGACACAATCAGCACAAAGAGCCTTTGAACGAGTGAAAACTTTGATGACTGAAGCCCCAGTTCATGTACTACCAGATTTTGAGAAGTTGTTTGTTGTTGAGTGTGATGCTTCCCACATGGGAATTGGAGCAGTTCTTAGCCAAGGTGGAAGGCCTGTAGAGTTTTTTAGTGAGAAATTATCTGCTTCTAAGCAACACTATTCAACTTATGATCTAGAGTTCTATGCCTTGGTAAGAGCAATCCGTCAGTGGGAACACTATTTGGCTTACAGAGAGTTTGTGGTTTATTCTGATCATCAAGCTTTAAGGTATCTACACTCTCAAAAGAAGCTTAATGATTGACATGCAAAATGGAGTTCCTACCTTGAAGAATTTAATTTCTTGCTAAAATATAAGTCCGGACAGTCCAATACAGTGGCTAATGCTTTGAGTAGGCGATTTTTACTTTTGTCCGTTATGAGCACTCAGGTCATAGGTTTTGAAGAATTAAAGAATCAGTATGGGTATGATCCTTATTTCAGCAAGATAATAGCTGATTTACAAGGTTCTACACAAGCTAAAAATCTGCAATACAGGTTGCATGAAGATTATTTGTTCAAAGGTAATTAGTTATGCATTCCGGAAGGGTCTTTAAGGGGGCAAATTATTAGAGAACTTCATGGGAATGGTTTGGGAGGACATTTTGGCAGGGACAAGACTTTAGCAATGGTGATTGATTGTTACTATTGGCCAAAAATGCACCGAGATATGGGTAAGTTGGTGAAAAGGTGTCCAGCTTGTTTATTTGGCAAAGGAAGTGCTCAAAATACAGGTCTGTATACTCCTTTACCAGAACCAGATGCACCATGGATTCACTTGAGCATGGATTTTGTGTTAGGACTTCCCAAAACAACAAAAGGATTTGATTTAGATGAAAAAATCGCACATTTCATTCCATGTTTTAAAACTTCCAATGCAACTCATATTGCCAACTTATTCTTTTGTGAGATTGTGAGATTGCATGGAGTTCCGACTGCAAAAGTTTCTGATAGAGATGTGAAATTTATGGGGCATTTTTGGAGAACTTTATGGAGAAAATTTGGGACAAAATTAAAATATTCAAGTTCCTGCCATCCACAAACGGATGGTCAGACAGAATCGCAGTTTGGATAACTTACTAAGGTGTCTTGCTGGAAACAACACAAAGCCTTGGGATTTAGTCATACCTCAAGCTGAATTTGCTTATATTAATTATGTCAATCGAAGTACAAAGAAGACACCTTTTGAGGCTGCTTATGGGTTGAAACCTCAACATGTGCTTGACTTGGTACCTTTACCACAAGAAGCTAAAGTGAGTGATGAAGGGGAAGCATTTGCCGATCACATAAGGAAGATTCATGAAGAGGTAAAAGCTGCTTTAAAAGACAGTAATTCAGCATATTCTTTTGCTGCTAATCAACATCACCACAGGCAGGAATTCGAGGAGGGGGATCAAGGACTTGGTGCATTTAAGACGTGAGCGATTTCCAAAGGGTACTTATCATAAGCTCAAATCTAAGAAATTTGGACCTTGTAAGGTGTTGAGAAAAATTAGTTCAAATGCTTTGATGGTGCTCCATCTACCATCCAAGCTCAAATTCAGCAGCTGCCAGTTGCAAATGCTGATATTATTGAAGATGTGTTATGTCAATATATGCTTTCCTTATTTAGCTCCACAATTAGTGCTATTTTTGAATCTTCATTTATTTGTATATTTGACTGTATATATTCTGGTATAATTAGGATTAATATTCTTTCTTTTTTAGGACCTAGGTTTAAGGGATTTGTTGTTCCTTCTTTCTATTTTAGGACCTAGGTTTAAGGGATTTGCTGTCCCTCCCTCTTGTATATATACTGTACTCTTTTAAGTGATTCGATAAGGTATTTTTTTCAGAAATTCTTCTAGTTATTTTGGCATGGTATCAGAGCCAAGTTTAGGTTATGAAACTATTTCATCTTGGCTGATTCAAAATCTTGGTTTCTAGTTATTCTTGTCCTGTTGTTCCATTCTTAGTCTTGAATTCCTAGTTATATCATGTCTTCAAAACGGCTTGAACAATTTTGTGTTAGATTTAATGGCAAGAATTATTCTGCCTAGGAATTTCAATTCCAAATCTTCGTCAAGGGAAAGGAATTATGGGGTTATCTTGATGGGACAAATCCTATACCAGACAAAGAGAAAGAGAGGGAAAAATATGTGAAATGGGAGGTGAAGGATGCACAGATTATGTCTTGGATTCTTGCAACTGTTGAACCGTCCATACTTCTCAACCTCAAGCCATATAAAACCTCTAAAGAAATGTGGGGATATTTGAAGAAAGTTTACAGCCAAAATAATACAGCACGACGATTTCAGTTGGAGCTGGAATTGGGTCTTCTTGTTCAAGGCAGCATGTCAATCCAAGAGTTTTATTCTTCCTTTGAAAATCTCTGGGCTGAATACACAGATATTGTGTATACAACAGTACCTCCAGAAGGAGTTTCTGCTGTCCAAAGCGTACATGAGACAAGCAAGAGAGATCAGTTTTTGATGAAGTTAAGGGGAGAATTTGAAGGAATTAGATCAAATTTAATGAACAGAAATCCAGTTCCCCTCTTGGATATTTGTCTAGGTGAGCTTCTTCGAGAAGAACAACGACTCATTAGTCAAGCTGTTGTGGAACAAAAGGCTCAAAATTCTGCTGCTATTCCAGTTGCTTATGCTACTCAAGGGAGGTCTAAAGCAGACAGAGATATGACTAATATCCAGTGCTATAGTTGCAAAGGATTTGGGCACATAGCTACAAATTGTACAAAGAAATTTTGCAATTATTGCAAGAAAACAGGACATATCATCAAAGAATGCACCACTCGGCCACCAAAGAAATTAGAAACTGCCTATAATGTCTCGGTTCCTTGAATGCTTCTAGTTCTGCTGCCACATTGCCCACCTCTAATGTTCCTAATTCTGGTCAGTCTTCTATTACTCCTGAGATGGTCCAACAAATGATAGTTTCTGCTTTCTCTACTTTAGGATTATCAGGTAAAAAATATTCTGTTTCTAAACCTTGGTTATTCGATTCTGCTGCTTCAAATCATATGACCAACAATGCATTACCACTTTCTAATGTCCAAAAATATAAAGGAAATCTTCAAATTTATACAGCTGATGGTACTTCTTTACCTATCACAGCTACTGGTGACCTTTCAACCTTTTTAAAAAATGTTTTTGTTTCTCCTCTCTTGACTTCTAATCTTACATCTGTTGGTCAACTGGTTGATAATGATTGTAATGTTCAATTTTCAAAATCTGGTTGTGTTGTGCAGGATCAAGTGTCCGGAAAGATGATCGCACAGGGACCTAAAGTGGGACGTCTTTTTCCTTTGTTCTTGTCTTCTCCCTCTTCGTTTTTAAGTTCTATTGTTTGTAATGCTGTTAAATGTGATAATGAAGTGTGGCATAAACGCTTAGGTCATCCTAATTCTAATGTTCTTCACATGTTACTCAAATCTGGTTTGCTTGGCAATAAAAATTCAGATTCTGTTACTGATATTAATTGTGCATCTTGCAAACTTGCAAAAGCAAAACTCTTCCTTTTCCTTTGCATACCACTCTCTCTACTAAACCTTTCGAACTTGTCCATACTGATGTTTGGGGCATTACTCCAGTAATTTCTCACGAAAATTACAAATACTTTCACATTTATCGATGATTTCACTCGATTTACTTGGGTGTACTTTCTTAGGTCAAAGAGTGAAGTTTTCTCTATGTTCAAAGTTTATTTTGCTTTCATTGAGACACAATTCTCCACCAAAATAAAAAATTTACGATCAGATTCTGGTGGGGAGTATATGTCAAATGAATTTCAATCTTTTCTTCAAAGTCATGGGATTATATCACAACGTTCTTATCCTTTCACTCCACAACAGAATGGAGTGGCTGAAAGAAAAAATCATCACTTGCTTGATGTTGTTCGAACTCTTCTAATTGATTCATTTGTTCCTGCTCGTTTTTGGTGTGAAGCTTTTTCTATTGCTGTTTATTTAATTAATAGGCTGCCTTCACCTACTTTAAACAATGATTCACCCTATCTTCGTCTATTTGGGCATGCACCAGATTTTTCAAATCTCCATAATTTTGGTTGTGTGTGTTTTGTTCATCTTCCTTTACATGAAAGAACTAAACTTACTGCTCAATCTGTCAAGTGTGTTTTTTTGGGATATGCTACAACACAAAAAGGATTTCTTTGTTATGATCCTAATGCTCGTCGTGTTCGTGTGTCAAGGAATGTGATTTTCTTTGATAATCAGTCATTCTTTAGCATACAACAAATTTCAGAACCTCCTTCTATCTCTGTTTTGCCAGATTTTTCTGAGTCTCCACCCCAAATACAAAGATTTAAGCCTGATCATGTGTATCATAAACGTACTTCTCCAGCAAATAATTCTTCTGCAGGTCCTACTGAGGTCCCTCCCATGCTTCCTGCGACAATTTATCCTGATCCTCCTGTTGCAAGTCATCCAACTTCTCTTCGAAGAAGTTCTAGAACTCATAAACCTCCTGATCGGTATGGTTTTTCATCTCCCGTGTCTATGTCTGCTACTTTATCCTCTATTTGCATTCCATCTTGCTATAAACAGGCCATGAAACATGAGTGTTGGCAACAAGCAATGGAAGTAGAACTTCAAGCACTTGAGAAAAACCAAACTTGGGATATTGTCTCATGTCCTCCAAATGTCAAGCCAATTGGAAGTAAGTGGGTTTATAGTGTCAAACTCAAATCTGATGGTTCATTAGATAGATACAAAGCCCGATTGGTCGCTCTAGGAAATAAACAAGAATTTGGGCTTGATTACGAAGAGACCTTTGCTCCTGTTGCTAAGATGACCACAGTAAGAACTATACTTGCTATCGCATCTGCTTAGTCTTGGTCCTTACTTCAAATGGATGTGAAAAATGCTTTTCTACATGGGGACCTTAAGGAGTAGATTTACATGAAACTTCCAGCTAGTATGCATGTTACTTCTCCTAATCAAGTATGTAAACTCAAGAGATCTCTCTATGGATTGAAGCAAGCGCCTAGAGCATGGTTTGAGAAATTTCGCAACACTCTTTTAAATTTCTCCTTTACACAAAGCAAGCATGATTCATCTCTTTTTTTTTTTTCCAAAAGACAGCAGCAGGTATGGTTCTTCTCTTGGTATATGTTGATGACATTATTATTACTGGTAATGATAAGGAGTTAATTTCTAAGCTCCAGAAAATGTTACATAATGCATTTCATATGAAAGATCTTGGCTGCCTCACTTATTTCTTGGGTTTGGAAGTTCATTCTCTTCCTCATGGATTGTTTTTGAATCAACATAAATATGTCCATGACCTCATTGACTTGGCTGGTTTGAAAGACGCCACTTCTGTTGATATACCAATGGAGGTGAATGTGAAATACCACAAAGATGAGGGCGAGCTTCTACCTGATCCTTCTCTTTATAGGCGTTTAGTTGGTAGTCTTATCTACCTCACTATTACAAGGCCTGATATTTCATATGCTGTCCACATAGTCAGCAGGTTTATGCAATCACCTCGGCATCTTCATCTTGCTGCAGTTCGCCTTATTATTCGCTATCTAATTGGCTCATCAACTCATGGATTGTTATTTCCAGCTGGATCTAAACTTCTTTTAAAGGCATACAGTGATGCAGATTAGGCTAGCTGCCCAGATACTAGGAAGTCTACAACAGGCTGGTGTGTGTTTCTTGGAGATTCCTTGATTTCTTGGAAGTGTAAAAAGCAAGATTTTGTTTCTAAATCTTCTACAGAGGCTGAATATAGAGCCATGTCTGCTGCCTGTTCTGAAGTTGTATGGTTACGTAGACTGCTTTCTGAACTTGGATTTCCTCAAGAAGATCCTACTCCTCTTCATGGAGATAACATGAGTGCTATTCAAATAACTGCCAACCCAGTGTATCATGAACGAACAAAACATATTGAGGTGGATTGTCATTACATCCGAGAGGCATTTGATCGTCATGTTATTACCCTTCCTCATGTCAATACTAATCTTCAATTAGCTGACGTTTTTACCAAGGCATTGACTCGTCAACGACACAAGTTTCTTAGTAACAAATTGATGCTAGTGGAATTACCCGCATCAATTTGAGGGAGGATGTCAATATATGCTTTCCTTATTTAGCTCCACAATTAGTGCTATTTTTGAATCTTCATTTATTTGTATATTTGACTGTATATATTCTGGTATAATTAGGATTAATATTCTTTCTTTTTTAGGACCTAGGTTTAAGGGATTTGTTGTTCCTTCTTTCTATTTTAGGACCTAGGTTTAAGGGATTTGCTGTCCCTCCCTCTTGTATATATACTGTACTCTTTTTAGTGATTCGATAAGGTATTTTTTTCAGAAATTCTTCTAGTTATTTTGGCATGTTAGACATTAAAGAAGTTAAGTCTAGGCGAGGCAACCCGTATGGATGATTATTGGTAAAGTGGCTTGGCAAACCTGCAATTGCTGAAGAAGAATTAAAATGAGTAGATCCTACCATCTATGAGGAATATGTCATGGTTTACTCGTCGTAGCCGAGTTTTTTTTTTCTGACCTGGGAAGAATGATGCAGAAGCATCCAGAAAACAGAAAATGGAATTAAGTTTTTTTTTTTTTTCCCCTAGTTCAATTTGGTTTTGAATTAAGTTTTCCTCATATGTTTAGTTTTATTATTTCAGTTTTGTTTTAGTATTTCAGTTTGTTTTAGTTTTCTTTTCCATCTTTATTTGGGATTCTTAATAAGTCTTTTATTTTAGTTAGGATTACTTCTTTTCAGTCTGGGATTAGGATTCTATCCTAATAAGTATAAGTAGGGCTGTTATCGTACAATATTATATCATTCTTATTAGTATTTCAATTCAGAATTTTAATAGAGGTTTTCTTTAAACCCTAAATATCTTGTTCCAACCACAATCACTATCTAATCTTAGCCCTAATTGTTGAGATCTAATTGCCCTAAACCTTTCTCCTGCGTCAGGATGTTTAGTTGGATTGCACATTCTCGATGAAGAAACTTTGTTAAAGAACCACCTTCATCAACAACAGCACGGTGACAATGCTTCAGACGACATAGATGATGATTTTTCCCATTTTTTAAAGAGAAGAAAAAGTAAATATGGAAGCAAACTTAAGAAAGAAAGATATAGTCAAAATATATGCAGCAACCACAAATTAGAAACTCACAGACTGTGACTTCACAACCACCACTCTTCCAGGAGTAAGAAACTGTTGGGCAACATGGGACTGCATGAGCGCCTCTGATATATCATTCCCATATTTCTCAGCCTCCAAGTACATGTCATAGTATTCTTCAATTGAAGGTTCGCCTTTAATACATCTATATTCAAAGAACCATGTTGATGAGATAACAAAAAATAGTGCAGGGAAAAACATAAGATGATCAATCAATCAAAGCTGCACAGTATTTCACTTTCTTACATTTTTATGAGATGAATGGAAGATCTTTGTAAAACAAATAATAATAGTAAGACACTAACTGTATTTGAAGTATGAGGGAACAAAAACAACCATCAGATGCTGCAATAAATATGACAAACTAATTTGTGGGTGCACTTAAAATGCCACTTAAATTCCTATCCGGACTTAAGCACAACTAAATACTGAATCAATTTGCATTTAATCTCCCTAAAAGTTTGACAATATAACAAAAAGCTGAATTACTAAAACTTTCCTGAGGTTTAGCCTAACATATACTTTCCTCCTCGCTGTTTCAAAATTAGAAGCTAAAATATTTTATCCCTATGCTAAAGGGATTTATAATAGAACAATACAAGCACTAAAATGCAATCAAATTTAAATATTTTATGGACTAAGTGCAGTCAAATTTAAATGCCAGGGACTAA
Organism: Reutealis trisperma; assembly: GCA_947687605.1. Lineage (NCBI taxonomy): Eukaryota > Viridiplantae > Streptophyta > Magnoliopsida > Malpighiales > Euphorbiaceae > Reutealis > Reutealis trisperma. Next base: position 1,757,990 of record CANTUT010000200.1, read on the forward strand.
AGCGTAATGAAAAATTCATGATCTTGTGCCTCTGGGACTAAGGTATGAAACCGTAACAAATCTCAGGGACCAAAGTGCCTAACTTTGGATCAATATGGATGAAAAAAGCAAGCAATCCTAAGCTGTTTTAGTAATTTACCTTAAATAAAACCTAATAACTACATTTAAAACATTTCGATGGTCAGTGTGTTGCTTGCTCCAATAAGTTTCACTTTTTGTCTCTATGACCTTACACATACCAATTCTTCAGAATCCTGAAATGTCGGGACACTATATTCAAAAAAAAAACCACATCCACATGAAGTACGAGAAAATTCAAAGACAAACATAGCCAAGTTGTTGAAGCAACACTTGCATAGTGACATTTATCATATGAGAGTAAGGGAAAAGAGAGAGAGAGAGAGAGAGAAAGAGAGATCTTCAAATAAAAATTTAGATGAAAAGCCAAAATCATCTTCTTTCTTTTCTTTTTTTTTTTTTTTTTTTCTTTTTCATATACATAACTCCTCAACATAGTAGGTTTCATTAGCCATGCAATCATAAGATCTGCAAAAAATTTAAGAGCCAAGCACAGAACTATTTTACGATCCAAACATAAAAGCTATAAGCAATTGATCAAAAGAATAAAACATGACATAGACATAATGCACATAAAAATTCATAGGCATACACAACATCATGAAAAATCCTGGATTGGTAACTGAAGCAAGGACATTTACCACTAAGAAATTGAAATATATATATATATATATATATATATGCCAAGCTGACAGAAGTTAGAGATCAAGATTCTATCGGAAATACTTACTCAATAGGTTTGGTAGGCTGACTAAGCTTTCGCATCAGCATTTGTTGTGTTTCAGGAAGTTTCATTTGAGTATCAAATTCAGCAAAACTTCTTTTCAACATGTCCTCCACCTGCAGTAATGTTCCGCTATCTGGTAAAAAGAACTCAATGGATGGATAAGAACTCTCTAAGAATTCTGAACCACAAATTCTTACAAAAAGCTGGACTTATAATGAGATATGAGAAGGGGAAAAGGGAAACAAAAGCCCACTCGATGAGTCTATCTGCAAAACTTCATGCTACATGCAGAGATCGATCATCCGGTGTTATGAACCTTAGGAGAACCACATCCCAAAAGCCTCAAGAGGTTGGAGAGGCCAAAGTCTGTATAAACCCTACATTGAAATCCCATACTTTCAATGTGGGATTCACCATGTCTCACACCTTGGCTAACTAGGATCCTAACATTTTCCCACGATCAAAAGCAAAGAACTCAACATTACTCTTCACTTGGATTACACCATGAGCAACAATCTTCTTATATTTGATCTGAACCTCAAGGGGAAATTTGACCATAATCAACTAACTTTTACATAGTGTCTCAACAAATGAGCAGAGATTCAAGCACAATATATCTATAGAATTTCATTTGTTCATGCTTTTCACTTTCAGATATCATGAGTGAGACATCTTTAGAAATCCTTAGACCCTTGCACAAAGCCACATGCTCTAAAAGAACCTTGGCAAAATACAGGAGGAGGGTTTTAATTTGCCCAGGAAAATTTTTTCTCTAGCCTCCTTACTGCAGAATAAGTTAAAAATTTGAATGCATTTTTTTTTTTTTTTAATAATCCATTACCCTTTTCTAAGGATTTACTGAATGCCTATATCTTCATATTTTTAGAAAAGGATTCGATGAATTGCAGTCAAAGAAATGCACCAGATAAACTGTGCTTTTGCAAATTCTGTGAATGGATACCTAGAAGTAGATACATTAAACTATGAAACATGATAGTGACCAGAAGGGTAGGCATTTTTCATGCAAGCACAAACGTGTGCATACTGCAGGCATGTGCTTGGTTCCAAGCACAAGCATATGTAACTCTACATGTATAAGCTAGGTAGTAGCTTTATTTATTTCTTTATTTATTTTTACATTTCAATTTTAAACTAAGCACGACCTACATTGGGAGATTTGATATACATACACAGCCTAAAGCAAATTATTTGAAGGTCATGCAATCCCAAATGGCAACGAATGGTCAACATCACAATTTTAATTTGACAATTTGCTAACCATTGCACAATTACACTTTTACAATATATAATCTTAAAAGTACCTTCAGTTCCTCTACACGGAGGAGATGTAAGATCATGATATAAGTCAATCGAAACTGAGATTCAAGCCTGGTAGCACTTCCCACTATAACATGTCTCAAATCCCTCTCTTCAGGGATCTCATCACGGCACATCACGACAACTGTACCAATTTTGTCAAGTCCTCTTCTACCAGCACGTCCTGCCATTTGAGTATATTCTCCAGGAAGTAATTGTCTAAATTCCCTGCCATCAAACTTCCTTAAAGTATCAAATACAACCTGCAAATTATGTCAAGGCAAGTTTGACATTAGATGTACAATTTGACACATAGAATTGATAGTAATCATGCACATAAGAACTCACGGCAATAAACTGTGTAGGAGCTATGCAAGTTTATAGTCACTAGGATGTACATGAGTCAAGCTACTCGTGAGTTATTTGGACTTGCTCACACAATGTTTGAAATGGAATCAGCTCTAGTCCAGTTCGATTATCATAATATTTGACTTAGATGGCTCGTTAGACTGATTAAGTATTTAATTTTTATATAATTGTCAATATATTTTATATTATAAATAATATTTAAAAATAATTTATCAATTCGAGCTTTGTTTAACATTAATAAATAATTTTATTTACCTTTTAATTATAATCAAGTCAAGTCGAGCTGAATTTCAATCTGTTCAAGCTGAGCTTGAGGATGAAAATTAAAACTCAGCCGAGCTTGAGTTTTGAGCCTCAGCCTCGAGTTCAAGCTCAACAATATATCGACTTGACTCAGCTCAATTATATCCATAGTTGTCACTAGTTAGCAGAGCTTTAATTTAATGAATTCCTCAAGTTTGCCGTAATTACCATGAGTTCAGCAATGAGAAAAAAAGATTAGACAATTAGAAAGCTTGACACAACTGTGTTATTGTTACAGACTGTAAATAGAAAGAAATTAGGAAGTAATTGTAGAGCTTAATTATAGGGATCCTAATTAGTATACCTTCCTAACTTAGAACTTACACTGTGTATGTATATCTAACAAATTCCTCAATGAATGGAATAAGAAAATTATCTCAGTTTACATGGTATCAGAGCCTCTTCTGGTCCATATGTGCTTCTGTTTTGATTTCCATTTTTGAGGCTTCTGCCTCTGTTTCTCAAGTTCTCTGTCTATAGACAGTAAGGTTTGGGTCACCTGTTTAGGGCAGGTGTTGGTTCTCACCGCCAGCATAGAAGGAAGCGCCACCCGCCGATCGGCCTGTTGACAAAGTCCGATGACCGGAATCCAAGCGCGTGAACCACACACGCCTCAACAAGAATCTATTGTTAGACCACGCGCCGGCACGTGCAGGTCTGTCAGTCCCCGGAAAATTTTCCAATCTTCAGTTTCCGGTGCGTTTTGTCCTGTACTACACTCCTGTGTACCTGGTTGGGGCAGCATCCATTTGGGTGTGGGATTTCCTTTTGTGACAGTTTCAGAAGTTTGAGTTTTTGCTGTGTACTTAGTATTATGGCAGAAAAAAAACGGTAATTATGTCTGATGTTGTTCCTGTGATGTCAAAGATAACGGAACATAAACTTAATGGCTCCAATTATATGGATTGGAGTAAAACGGTTCGTCTTTATTTGCGAAGTATCGACAAGGATAATCATATGACTGATGATCCCCCTAAGGAAGATGATTCTAGGCAGATGTGGCTAAGGGAGGATGCTCGATTATTTTTGCAAATGCGAAATTCCATTGAAAGTGAGGTAATTGGTTTAATTAATCATTGTGAATTCGTCAAAGAGTTGTTGGAATATCTGGATTTTTTGTATTCTGTGAAAGGAAATATTTCCCGCATTTATGAGGTGTGCAAAGCTTTCCATCGAGCAGAAAAACAAGATAAATCCCTTACAAGTTATTTTATGGATTTTAAGAAAACTTATGAAGAACTTAATATGTTGTCACCATTTAGTCCTGATGTGAAAGTTCAACAAAGCCAAAGGGAACAGATGGTTGTCATAAGTTTTTTAACTGGTCTCCCTTCTGAATTTGAGACTGCTAAATCCCAGATTCTTTCTAGTTCCGAGATCTCATCCTTACAAGATGTGTTTAGTAGGGTACTTCGCACAAAAAATTCTCCACTGGTTCAGTTCAATAGTGCCCTTGTCAATAGAAACAATGATTATGAATCTGGGTGGTCACATTATAGAAATAATAACAAAGAAGGGGAATCACATGGGTTTGAGAACCGAGCTCCAGATTCAGGAGGAATTGTGTGTCATTATTGCCATAAGCCTGGACATATGAAGCGGGATTGTAGAAAACTTCAGAACCAAACACAGAGAACTCATTCGGCCCATATTGCATCCACTACTGAAACACCTGAAAAATCAGTTCTTATCTCTGCACATGAATATGCCAAGTTCTCTCAGTACCAAGAATCACTAAAGTCTTCATCTACTCCAATCACTGCTATTGCTGATTCAGGTAAACCAAATACATGTCTTCTTTCCTCTTTCTCAAGATGGGTCATTGATTTTGGTTGCACAAATCATATGACAAGTAATCCTAGTCTCCTTTCCACCTTTCAATCACATGCATCTCCTTGTCAAGTTACTTTAGCTGATGGTTCAACCTCCTCTGTCCTTGGTTCTGGCACTGTCCATCCAACTCCATTACTTACTTTGAATTCTGTATTAAGTCTACCAGGATTTGCATTCAATTTACCATCTGTGAGAAAACTTACTCATGCCTTGAATTGTTTTATCTCATTCTTTCCTGATTATTGCTTGTTTCAGGATCTTATGACGAAGAGAATTATTGGTAAAGGACATGAGTATGGAGGTCTCTACATTCTGGACACTTAAATACCTAAATCCATTGCTTGTTCTGGAGTAATAACCCCTTTCGAAGCACATTGTTAGTTGGGTCATCCTCTCTTCCTTTTGCTAAAGAAACTTTGTCCACAGTTTAATAGTTTGTCTTCGTTAGATTGTGAGTCGTGTCAGTTTGCTAAACATCATCGTGTGAGTTCTAGTCCTAGGGTCAATAAAAGAGCAAGTTCTCCTTTTGAATTAGTTCATTCTGATGTTTGGAGTCCTTGCCCAGTACTGTCTAAAACTGGATTTAAGTATTTTGTTACTTTTGTTGATGATTACTCTCGTGTGACTTGGTTATATTTAATGAAAAGTCGTTCTAAGTTGTTTTCTCATTTTTGTGCTTTTTGTGCTGAAATTAAGACTTCAGTTCCAGCAAAATTGTGGCGTGATAATCAAGCTGCTCTTCATATTGCATCAAATCCTGTTTTTCATTAACAAACTAAGCACATTGAAGTCGATTGTCATTTCGTACGTGAAAAAATACAGCTAGGTTTGATTTTCACAGGATATGTGAAGACCGGAGAACAGTTGGGGGACATATTCACAAAAGCTCTAAATGGGGTTCGGGTTGATTATCTTTGTAACAAGCTGGGCATGATTAACATCTATGCTCCAGCTTGAGAGGGAGTGTTACAGACTGTAAATAGGAAGTAATTGTAGAGCTTAATTATAGGGATCCTAATTAGTATATCTTCCTAACTTAGAACTTATACAGTGTATATATATCTAACAGATTCCTCAATGAATGGAATAAGAAAATTATCTCAGTTTACAGTTATTAATACATGATAATAACAATCACAATTCTTGAATCAAATATATCACCTTCAAGTAACAGCAAAAGGACTGTATGCACCCAAAACTGCCTACAAATATGACAGGTACAACCTAATGCCAATAATCTCATGAATTCCAATAATTTCTGAAAGAAATTTTTGTGTTGATCAATTCTAATTTCAAAGTCAATCTAGATCAACTGCTTCACTCTGATTCAGTGCCACAATTTTTTGTACCAACAAGATACCTTTCACTATTTGTTTACCATTTGAACATTCAAATATTAAATACCAAAGTATAATAATCAAGGAGAAAATAAAATAGAGTACAAAAGCTTTTTTTTTTTTTTAATAAAAGAACAATTTATTGACAGGAGAAAGAAGAAACAAACACAAGCAGGAGACTGAGGAACACAAAAAGTAAACACATCAGACCCACTGATATGTAGCACTACATATCATTCAAAATTTTCAAAATTAGTTAATCAAAACTCACTGTTCTTGCTGGGGCATTAACCCCCATAGCAAATGTTTCCGTTGAAAACAACACCTGCAACAAAAAACAAGTAAAAGATTATATAACTGCCTGGATAGCAAAATTACTGAAACTTCAACCTTTTGCACTTTTCAAAAACATAATCAAGAAACTTCAAATTTGTAAGTTCTTTAACCTCTTAACAGAAATAATTCAAAACCAGCGGGATGGAAGAAATGGATCCACGTAGCCGACCCCACTATCTTGGGATTAAGGTTTAGTAGTTGTTATTTCATAAGAGCATCACCAATAACCACAGGACAGTCCAAAACTAAGGGTGAACACAATATGATATAAAGGCAACCAATGACCACACAACATTACCTTAATCAAACCACGGCAGAAAAGCATTTCAACAACTTCCTTAACAATTGGAAGCAGTCCTGCGTGATGCACGCCAATTCCTCTTCGAAGAAGGCTTTGAACTCTGACAATCTGCATATTAAATTAGTACATGTGAATGTATATTTATATCAATAGAATATGAATATTTAGTTGTCAAACCTGCGGTAAATTCCGGTCAGATCCCTTTAATCGCGAAAATGCTTTATCACAGAAAACACGGATCTCACTTTTCTCAGAGCTGCTAGTAAGGTCAGTCCCAGGCATATTATCTGCCGATTTATCACACCGATTCTTTGAGAAACAAAATATAACCACCTGATAGCACAAGAATAAGACTTTTAGAATATAAAAAGGCCTATGCTACATTTTAAAAAAAAAAAATTAATACATTAGAAACAGCATGATTCATTTGATGCGATCAAAAAAATTCAGAAAATTAAACCGCGAAATTCAGTTTAAGGTTTTCAATTGTCACCAATATAATTAAAAACAAATAAATAAATGTCAAGCACAAATTGACTCCATTTGTCAAAGGAAGGTTAAAATCTCAAATTCTTTTTAACACTCTCTTCTGCAAAGAAAAAATAAGGGATGCTGGGTGATTTCATTCTAGACTGCAAAATTGCCAAGGATCCTAGTGGATAATGTCTTTGACAATTTATAGAAGGAAAAAAATGATTTGGAGTTAGATTTTGGGAACATAAATCATTATCCGTTGGCAAAAATGAATCATCAGACAGTTAGATTTGCAAAAATTTCTCTAAAAAAATCCTTCAGAATTCCCAAAATATCATATCTATTGATTCGTTCTCCTTCTTCAATCAAAACAACAAGTTCTGAAAAAGTAGCTAGAGTGGCAAATTAATGTATGGCTATAAAACTCTAAATAAGTAAATGCATTGTGCTTGATGAGATAAATTCATGAAAAAAACATCACACATACAGGTAATAGAGATTTCTTTGATAGTTTATTAACAAGCTGCAACCATATGGAAGCCTCTGACCTCCTTGATCCCCAGTTATTTTGGCCACTTGCACTGTTTTGCTTCCCTCCATTCCCATAATTTTGCGAACCAGAATGCTTATTTTGTTTGTTACGATTAGAATATTCATGTTTCTGACCATGAACCCCATCTCGCATTGCTGCCGACACAATACCAACTGCATTTGTATTCTTTTTCTTGTGTGCATCTTTAGCAGCTTTCAATCCCTGAGGTATAAAAGCTTCATTTTCACATATTTTGTAAAGCTCTCCAGAATAAAAAAGGCAATGCTCCAATGGGACCGGTCTTTTTGTAGTTCTGAACACAGATCAGTACAAATAAAATCAGCATCAGTAAGAGAACCAGAAGATACTGTAAACTTCCTTTCTGCTGTACTCTTATCCTTGAAAGCATGAAAACTAAACAAGTGAAAGTAAATTGCCATAAAAAACTCAAAACTCAAAACTCAAAAAATTCAAGAAAATGAACACAGTTATTACAGTAAGAGTTTAACTAACCCAGTAACTTGGATTTTCTTTTGTTTAGTCTGACCAATCCAGTTTGCAAATTCAACTGTGTTTGGTACCTGTAACAAACAATGAACACTCGATCAATGCTTCAGCCAAAAGAGAAGACGCAGAGCAAAAATAGACTTATAACTGAAATATGCTATGCAGCCATTCATGTAGTTACAACCTTCCAGAAGAAGCAGCAATACACAGTAAAATGCACTCAACTTCTTACATGTGTAAGAAACAACTTAGACTGGTACCTACAGTTTTTTTAAAACACAGCATTGACAGGATATAGAAAAAGATGGTCGTGAAAAGGAAAAGAAATTAGTCTATTGGACTTCACTTCCAGGAGATTCTGACTTGTAAAGTATGGCCATGGAGATCTCTTGTGACTCGAATTAACAATTGACAATATTTCACCCTATCATTAACTCATAATAGTTGACTAAGTTAACAAAATTGGAACCAAATAAATGGGAGGGCTAAGCCCCCTGTTGTGTAGCCCACAATGCTGTTTTGACCTATTTAGCCTCCCATGGATTAACAACAAAAAAAAAAAAAAAAGGAACTGAATAAGTTGTGCAATATGCAGTGCCTTGGGTAAGTAGAAGTGAAGAACTAAACAACTTCATACATTTGGTATTCCAACTAACATTCATGAATTTCGAAGATCAGACCACCATTACAAAAGACAAAGCTACACATTAAGCTGTGGCAAATTCAGTCATGATAAAATAAGCCTATAGGATATTTTGGTGCTAAGGAAAAAGCAACATGCAAGAGCGTAGCACACCTATAGCAATTTCAATTGCCTTCAAAGTCAGTATCTGTATTATCAACAGCAACAAATTCGAAACGGCAATGTTCAGTCGAAATACCTACAGAAGGAAGAAATATATACCGTGGCTGAAAGGAGGACAATATTTACATGCCTCGGAAGCATGATTATAACTTCCTCCCACACGACACCTCTTTCAACATCATTGACATAATGAACTTCGTCAAATATGACCTATCTCGAGGGCAGGAAAAAAAAAAGTATTAACAATAATAATTCAGTAGTTTATCAATGAAGGGGAAAATGGCAAGAGCATATAAATTAATGAATTTGGTACATCAAATACAGAAGGGAGATTACAATAAAAAAAATTGCACAGAAACCAACTCCTTTACCCATTCGATATCTCTTATAATATCAGCACCTCGGTAAAGCATTGACCTCAATACTTCCGTGGTCATGATGAGGCAAGATGCCTCTGGCCTCAAGCTAACATCGCCAGTGAGAAGGCCAACATCAAATTTCTCACAAAAATCCCGATACTTTTGGTTACTGATAGTTTTAATGGGAGCAGTATAGACAGCTCTGGTGCAGTGCTGCATGACATGGAAAATCTCATGAAAGTCTTGCCAGGAGAACACAAGATTCAATCATTCTCTGGCACATATTTTACAACAAGAAGTGATCTGTAATCTTAGTATGAGATTCAGACATACTTTTGATGCTAAAGCAAAAGCATATTCTGCCACAACTGTCTTTCCAGCTGAGGTATGAGCTGCCACGAAAACAGAATCTCCCTTTTCCAAATAGTATATAGCCTGCAATAATCTACATCAAAACAAGTAGGAGGAGGAAGGAAGCTGCTTAGCAAGCAGCAATATAAGAACTTCTATGAGTTACCCTTCAAGACAGAATATTGGCTGTCTGTTGCTGCAACAGAAATTGCAGCTGGGGAGAGATTTGCCTATTAATAAAAATCTCACCATCAAGCAACATCACACATGCTTGATAAGGTAAAAGTTTTAATGGAAGTTTGAGAAAAGCAGCTGTTTTATAACAAAATGAAAGTGTAGTTAAAAGTAAAATCAATTATTTTTTTTTTTTCAAAGTCTACACTTTGAATATACATTGTTTTAATTTGCATTGTCAGCATAAAAGGTCACGGTGCTCTTTGGTTCGAATTCTCAGAAAGCTTTTTAAATAAACCTACACATGTTACACACTTGCAAAGCAATTTGCAGGAACTGAGAATGATTGGTTATGTCAACGCACAATATTGAACATAACAAAAATATTTTTAGAAAATTTTAAAAAAAAATCCTAAAAAGACACATTGAATATCATACATAATACACCTAACAACTTGGAATATTCAACACGGCAACATTCTTATAAATATACCTCTTTTTGGAATGTATCCAACTCAAAAGAAAAATTAAGTGCCATGTCAGGAACAAGTTCATAGAAGTGTTCTGCAATCCATTCACTATTGCCACCGAGAGCCAATGCCTGTCAATATATTGGAGTTATTAAATCAAGGCATTACAACAAAGAACTGTATTACTTTGTGCAAAAGACAAAACATTGTTCAAATGTCATATAGTTGTTACCACTTTCTCCTTGTGGCCATCACCATCACCAGTTCCATCAGTTCTTGATGTTAATCCACCTGATTCAGGAGATAAAATCTCATCCAACACAAAAAATCCAGTTTCAGATGCACTTCCATGTGCATCAATATTGCTTGCTTCAACATTTGACTTTGGAGACTCCACTTTTGACAAATGACCTACAGAAGCAGTATCAGTGTTAACCAAAAGGGAGTAATAGAAGTAGAAGAATAAGAGAAAAACTGAAAAAGTATACACTGCAATGCTATGAACACCTGCATTTCAGGTTCGAGTTTGTAGACTTAAAAACAATTTCCATAAAAGCAAAAACTATCAAAGAACCACTCAAATTGCAGGATAGGATAAAGAATGATGAAGTTTATGCTTCTAACATGCACCCTTTATAATTATTAAAGGCAAAAGGTGACTGAAGTGCAAAGAGGTCCCAAAGCATAGGTGTTTGCATGAGCCTAAAAGAGGTCAAGGGAAGAAAACTTAAAATTAACATTTAATGTTAATAAAGAAGCTCGAGAAATTAACAGTATTTAGCCAAATTTACAAAAGTTAGCAATCTTCAAAGCATTAATCTAAACGTTTTTTAGTATTATTATTTATGAGAAAAATATAAAGAGAGTATAAACAACAAAGACTGAAAACAAGGTAGAAGGGAGGGGGATTTAAGTTGCATGTGCACCGAAATGAAAGGATTGGTGGTCAGAGACTCCAACGGTGGTTGTCCAGTAGGATTCAGATGACACAGATGGCATTTCAATGACTTTTAGGCACACCATTGTCATATCCTGATAGATTAGAAGATGGGTATTGTGGTGAAGTCCTTTACCATTGAGAGAGCTCAACAGAGTAAACATTTGTGAGACACAACTTTCATGAGTCTTGCACCTAGAAAAAGGCATGTGCCTGTTAGAGGTTACCTGCTTTACTAGTGGGGGCACTTGGGCCAGCAGCCCAGCACCTTGTACACTTTGCACCTAAGGCTCCTTCAACAACTGTGACCTCCTCACATGAAAGTACATTCCAGTTAAGATATGAATAAGCACAAGTTCCCCTCCATCTTGTGCTGAAAGGTTAATTAATAATATGGGGATGCCAAGGATTTTAACCCACCCTTGTATCCTATAAAAAAAGAACAACTCAACCTAAAAGCTCAAGCTTGTAGGAAAGGGCACAAAAATGGGTTTTATGTTTCTAACAAATACAACCACAAGGAATAAATATGAATTGTACTCTTTTCTGAAAGGCAAAATAAAAGGGAAAAAAGCAAAAGGTACTCTAATACTATTATCCCTTTAAATAAGCAATTGAAGCTTCCAGCGATTCGTTTAACAATTAAGAAGAAACTTGAGAATCATATGCCTATCTCAATCTCCTTAATACTGTATGTGACACAATGCTATTGCAGGCACTTCAGCAATTTGATAAGCATCAACATGTGTTCTTAACTGTATGAGCAATATCCCGAATGTGCTACAATGAAAACATTGTATACTCAAATTATTCTTTTAATTATGCTAATTTTTTGGGATGTCTCAGTAAGATTCGTTATTGGATTTTCGTGACTTCTTAGTGTCAAAAAAACTCTAGCGTAGTGTTCTCCAACCCTCAACCACTAGAAGCTGAAATCTGGTGCAAAGCACTGATCTTGAAATATTCCCACATTTTTGTAGAACTCCAATCTATCCCTTAGGATATGCCAATTTGAACTTGGTCTCTGAGTAGGATAATGAATCCATAGCATTCTATAAAAGAAATTGATCCATCACAAGGTATATGCAAAACATCAACACCACAACTGTAACTCAATATTATCCCTGCCTTAGCCCCATTGGCCACTACCTTCATCATCCAAATCAAAGGGAAGGGGCAAAAATGTCATTAGGCACTCACATAATTCTTTGCTTATATTATGTAGTTCTTTGCTCATAAGAATATAACTTTTGAACAATGCACTCATGAATAAGGCAGACATGCAAATGATACATACCATCTCCCTCATATTCTGAAACAATATCTTCCTCCCAGGCCTTTTTGAACAAGTCATCAAACTGTACAGACAACTCATTCTGCAAAACGCACCATCCAAACATAATATACCTCAATAGAAGCCGTATAAACGCATAGTAATTCATGAGTGAAGTAGTTAACTTGGGAAAACAATGCAATAACAGACCAACTTTTCTTCTGGTGTGGTATTGAATGGAGTTTGATCTTTGTAAACATTCCATGAGCTTGGATACGCCTTCAAAAGAAATAACAAAGGAAAGTTAAGGAAAGTTAATATAAAAGAACTTGCCAAATCAATTGTGATAACATTATTTTCTTTGGCATTTTGCAATTTGATTGTATATCAAGTTGGTTACCTTAAGATCACCAAGGTCTAATCCTTGCTTGAGGCTTGGAGGAATGGACTGAGCTGGACCTCCATTCAGCAGTTCATGCAACCATTCACCATTAGTAGCACCAACAGGAAGAACTCTATCTAAAGATTGGGAATCATCCAAGCCTCCTGGACGAAAAGGACGGTTGTTGATGCTTCCTCTCACAAAGTCCTTTGCAGGTCCAGCAACACGTGGTAAAGGACTAGAATCTTGAGCTCCAACAGTTAATTCTGACACATCCACCTAGAACAATATAAAAAACCAGTTCTCTAGCAGAAGTTAAAATCAGAACGATAGAAAATGATGAGAGCCAGGAATCCTTCCAAAGCAACCCAAATCCCCCTTGGCACGAGCATTCTGATGGAATTTGTAAACAGTAAAACAAATGGATATTCTATACCTAAATTCACATGCTCAATTGATCAGAATCCTAAGCAGAAGAGTATACATGCTTGGAGAACACCTCATACCTGTACTGAATTTGGTTCCCACATTCCTTGTTCAGATCCTGACTTTTGTCTTCTGAATGGTAACTCCCATGTTGGAACTACAACGGATCGTGGCAATGAGGGCTCCTGCAGTACTTTAGCCCTCTGAAACCAATCAAAATCCCACTGCCTTCCAACTTTTTCTGCCGAAAATTCATCAGGATCTAATCTTGGCAAGAGATATTCCTCTTCTATGTGCTCCTTTATTGATTCATATGTCTCCCTAGGAAAGGCAGGGGGCTGGAATAGATTAATGTGAAAAATTATTCATCAGAAGTATAGCATTATTTTGTGGTAACAAAACTATGATTCGAATACTAAAGAAAATATAAAATAAAACAAAAATTACAATGTTCAAACAGAAGCATTATTTATCAACAGAATCGTGCAATCGACTATGGAGCTATTAACAAAATGATATCATTAATTTTTTTTTTTTTAAATCTAGATAACAATCTACGACCCCAACATCAAATTTGACACAGAAATCTTAAAGTTCACCATTAGAAAGTTATTTTTCCTTTTTACAAGAAACGCCAAATATAAAATTGAAAAAAGACCAGAAAAACCTCAAGCACTGTTTCTAACATCACTAGCAATGAATTTCAAAACGATATCATCAAATTCTTTGAAATCCAGATAACAATCTACAATCCCGACATCAAATTTGACACAAAAACTTAACTTCGCCGTTAGAAAGTTGGCATTACAACTTATATTTATATGACATTTTTACCAGAAACACCAAATACAAAATGGAAAAGAGACAAGAAAAACCTTAAGCACTGCTTCTAACACCAGTAACAATGAAATTAACATCATTAAAATGCAAATTACACAGAAGAAATGTAAATTAGTATCTAAATAAAACGCGATTTAAGCTAAAAATCAATGACAAACCATCACATTTGTAGAATAAAAACCTAGACTGGACAGAAACAAAATTAGAGCTCAAAATGTGACTACTGTGTATATAAGACACGAAATGTAATAATAAATAAAATGTCTGCAAGTGATGAAGATACTTACAAGGATAAAATCAGGCAGCGACTTGACGGGGTCAGTGCGGTCTACGGTGGAGAGAGGCTCAACTCGGAGGTGACCACTGTAGCCGGAGAATCCGACTCGGAAAGCGAGCTCGTCTGTAGCTTGGATTCGATCCATATGGTATTGGTGAATTTTTAGGAAATTCGAAAATTTGCTCCGGGTTTTGATTCTAACGCAAACATGGATTTTCGCGGGTTTTGAAAAGAGCGAAAGAAGTGAGTTCTGAGAAGAGAGAACTGCTTTTTATTAACTTGATTAAGACTTTAGTAAAGCATAAATAAATCAATCTTAAAGTAAAAAATATGGGATTTGGCAAAAAAAAAAAAATGGGAAATTACAGTAAACTATGGCTTGACATTTATTTTAAACGATATAAATTCTTAAGTAGGCTTAAGATAATTTGGCAAAAAAAAAAGTAGGCTTAAGATAATGAATTCGATTAAGATTTTTAAAGGTATTTTTATATTTTTTAAGTAAATGAGTTTTATAAAGTTGATAAATTTTTAATAATTTTTTTATAATTTATAAATTTATATATGATTTTTAAAAATTTTATTTTGAAAAACTTGTAACATTAATAAACTTTTATAAATAAAATAGGCTTTCAATAATTATTATTGCGGCTGAAATCAATCAAATTTTCAAGTTTATCATTAACTAATTCATTATTTTAAGTTAAAAATAAAATTAATTTTTTAATTGAATATTATTATCTTCATTAATTCATGTGCTACAATTCTTATTATCATCAAAATAATTTTGATTATATTGTTAACCTATTAATTTTTACTTATAATCAATTATTAAACAAAAAGATAGGTTACATTATATAATAATTAAATTATGCCAACGAATATATGGATTATATAAAACAAAATAAAGATAAATTATTTTTTTCTAGATTATATGCAAGGACTAGGAATAGAGTAAATTTATGTTAATCTACTACATTATTTATAGATCCAACCAATTACATGTTGACATATGGTATTATTTATTAGATGTATCATTAGTATTTGCTAGTAGTTAATTATGGGTGATTAATAATACTCCTTGCATTCCACAAAAAGATAGCCCTTTTTTTTTTACACACAGATTAAGAAAATATAGTTTATATAGTTAAATTAGTTGATTTTATATGTATTTTACCAATATACCCCATATTATCATTAAATAGATAATCATGAATATTAGCAAAGTATTATCTTTGAATTACTCGCTCTTTAATAAATTTGAAAACAATTAATGAAACATCTTTAAAAAAAGAAAAAGAAGGTGAACGGTTTTCTGATTTCTTTCTCATAGTGTAAGAAGATGATAATAATGGTTAATTTTTAAACTATTTGAATATTCAATATTCTAGTACTTCATTAAACAAACATTAATGTTTATTTAATATTTAAAGAATAATTAAATTATTGTATATTTTTAAGTAGTTGATTACAATAAAATAAATAAAGGCATAATAAAAACTAAATAATTTAACACATTCTAAAAAGAAAAAGTAGACTTTCTTTGTGGGACAGTCAAAAAATAAATAGTGAACTGTCTTTATGAAACGGAGGGGGTAATAAATAACCAATTAATATAAATACTGTATCTAACAAATAACTCTGCATATTAACATATAATTAGTTGAGTATAAAATGATGTGGTAGATTAAGTTTACCTAATAATTTTTCTTTAAATAGGATTTTTTTTTGTAGCATTTTAGTATATTATATTTGCCATCATTAAATTAACGGAGAGTGTGTTGAAACTTTGGATGGTTGGCATAGAACATATAAATTTTTATTGACTTTAATTTTTGTAGTGCACAGTGAATATAAAGATTTGTGTATTCTTCAAAATTATTATGATTTTAATGGGTATGTATTTATTAAATGTTTTTGTGTGTTTATATATTTTTAAAAAACCTGAAATCAGTTATTGTTTAAAAGTAAACAAATTTTACAAATAAATTTCATAAAATTTATTTTTACCAAAAAGTTCTAAATGTTATGATATATTATAAGATTTGATTGATGTCTTTCCATATATATAAATATTCAAGTTTCCATATTAGTATTGATTGTATTTTCCTTATTGGAAAAACTTCATATTTCTTGTATTTTCCTTATTGTAAAAACTTCATATTTCTTTCTCTTCTGTACTCTATATAAAGGGTTTAATACTATTGAATGGAATAACTATAAAAACTATTCTCTTTTTTATATTTTTTGTTCATGTTCTTTTTTATTTTATTTATAACACGTTATCAGCACGAATCGTTCTACAATATTATTCATAATTTTGGATAGCTTGTGGTTTGCTACAACTCAGCTAAGGCAAAAAATTTGAAGAAATAAAATTCAAGATTTATAGTAATCAATTTTTGTCTAATTAAGTACTATTATTATTAATATTTATATATCAAATACATTTTTTTTTAAGAAAAAAAAACTAAATCGTTTTTTTTAAGACATCGTTTAAATATATTGGGCTAATTAATTTGAAGAAATCATTTTTTTTCTTCTCTTTTACAATTATTTATCTCAAATCGTTTTTTTTTTTTAGATTTATAAAGATTTGATAT